>VZRU01003447.1:34707-115965 GCA_013398155.1 Pedionomus torquatus
CCCCCCCGCCTTTTTTTTTCTTTTTCTTTTCAGTAAACTGATTAAAAGCTTCTTACATGTTTTAAAGAATTGGCTAAAATAGTTGTGGGGCAGTCCTAGTTCCTTTGTGCATTCATATATACTGGAAATCATTTCTATGACAAAAGTGTTAGCTGAAGGAAAAACAGGAAATTCATCACTTGAAATTTTCTTGATCTAATTTGGAAATACCCTTGGTACATAAGCCTATCGTCAAATATCAACAATCTAATCACTGAATATCAAATGTTCAATGTAAATTATCTTCCTTCTGCATAAGTTTTCTGCTCTGAGATTAGGATAAATTGTTTTTAGAAAAAGGAACAAAGAAGCTTTGGCAAGAAGTCTGGTATTTCCATTTTTAGTCTGCTTTCCTCATCCTCATGAGAACGAGCCTGCAGAACACCAAATGACTGCAAAAGCATTTAACTGATTATCAGTGAAACCCTTCTAATTTTGCAATTACCTTTGATTAACAAAGGGCACTTAAGGAAACACGATCACCAACCATGCCTAGAAATTTTGCTCTAGATTTCAGCATGAGAGAAGTAGGCAGTGCACCATGAGCTGAAAAGTGGCAAAGGAAAGCACTGATTTAAAAAAAAAAAAAAGTTAATCCTCTCTTGTGGTTAGGCCAGACCAAAGTGACTAAAGCCACTGAAGCGTCTAACAGATGCTCTCCCCCACCCTGTCTCTTCAAGGGGAGGAGGGAGAGAGATAAAGAGACTTAGGAGTTTAGGAAAAAAATAAACAAATGAAAATATTAGTAGATCAATAAAATAATTCAAAAAATAATTAAATATATGCAATATATACAAAACCATATCAAGCTCCCAGGATGACAATCACATCACCAACAGGCACAGGGAAAGTCCCAGACTGGACTCAGTGACAAATGGGAGCTGGGTTCCGAATCTGGAGTCAGGAAAGTAAAGATCAGAACCAAAGGAGGATGAACAGACAGAATCTAGTCAGCCATCGACAAGAGAGCTGACCCCTTTGATCCCTCAGCTTTTATACTGAACATGATGCAGATGGGATGGAATACCCCATTGGCCAGTTTTGGGCCACCTGTTCTGTGTGCTCCTCCCTGCAAGTGCAACCCCTCTACATTTTTCTGGTTCTGACCCTCCAATGGAGAAAATGTTAGCTGATCTTGGTTGATATAGCAAGAAGTATAAGCAAGAACCTCTTTGCATACTTTTCCTTGGCATAAATTATAAATAATCAGGTTTCATTACTCCGGGAGTGAACTACAGTCTTAAGAATATACTGTTATTTTCAGAGAGTTCAGTTAATTAGAAGAGGATTAGCTACTAAGTAAAAGTACTGAGCAGAAAGTTTGTTTTGTTTTATCCCAAACCAGGACTTCCTTGTTGTCCTTTAAAAATGGTAGGGTGTAGGTTGGCTGGCTTTCTCCATTTTTATATATCTACTTTAAGAGATGATTAAAATCTTCATGAAATAAGACCTGATGAGAAGTAAACAAAACCCTTTATCATCTCTGGCTACATCCTGTCTCCTTAATCATACTTCCATTTCCAGTATACATCTGTCAAAAAATCAGCTGCTGTCTCAGCAGATAAATAAAAGACTCCCAAAGCCAACACAGAGGGGCTGATCAAACAGGTTCTCTGTATTTGTGGCCTGCCATGAAGTTTTCATCCCCAACAAGTGATGGATTAACTGTGGTTGCTGCAGGGTGGTGGCAGACGAGGCATCAAGAGCCAGCAACATCCCAGAGCAAGTGCAAGCTGGAGAGCAGACTAAGCTTGTGACAAACTTCCCCTCAGTAAGATGTGCCTCAGCAGCCAGGAGCTCTCCCTCTGGCAGTTCAGAGTCCATCTTCTCTTGTTTTTGACAAGCTATCAGCATTCTTCTGGCCTCATATTACATTTGGCTGTGTGGCGGCATCTTTGGGAGTTACAGTGAAGCTCTGAGAACATCTAGTCAGGAAATAAACAGTGCATAAAATATCTTATGAACACCCTTATGGGCCATGAGCAGGTCTGAGCAGCAGGTGAGAGCCATGATGGATCTTGGTATTCTAGCTGGAGACTGACAGAAAGTTATTCCCTTCAGTCCATAGACCTCCACGTCAAATGAAGCTGAGTCTCTACAAGGTAAAGGAAAGGCTGGAGAAAAAACAGAAGGCTGGAGAAAAAAACAGAAAAACTGTCCCTGACTGTACTTTAGTGACTTTGCTCACTTCCTTGTCTTTCAGGACTAGTGACATAGCTTATAGGTAAAAGGGTATATAGTACATGAGCACAGATTAGACACTGCTACAATATGTTTCTGTTCTAGGTCAGCACTTTGATGTGCTTTGGACTCTCCTCCCCAGCCCCCAACCCAAAGCCCAAACCGAAATCCCCTTTCTGAAGCTTTCCTGATTTTCTTCTCATTGCTTTCTTTTATCAGGCCACATGTTGAAACAGCTTTGCTTGCCAGCAGAAAGTAGCATTTCTCAATAACCCATTTTACCCTGGATTTCATTTAGGTAAATCTTCCAACAGCTCCAGAGAGCTCACTCTTACAAGGGACAGCTCTGTCTCTCAAAATTTGACTGAGGTCTGCTACTCCATTTTCTGTCAAGTTTTCTTGCAAAATTATAGCATGATTCACTGTTAAGTTTTTTAATGACTACTGTTGTCTTAGACATGGGAGAAACTACAGAATTAGAGAGATGTGAGCAATGTTTCCTTGGCTATAATGGTGACAGAGAAATTACATAGGCTGATCATTTATATCTGACAGATATCCCACAGAGTATTGTGAATTCCATATTGATTTACAATGTAGTAAATCAAAATTATTTAACTGTTATTGTCACTGAGAAAACCTATGGATTTTGGAAGCCTTATGACCCCCAACAGTGTATCATGCGAGGAACTAGAGTATTTTTGTGGGAAGCATCTGATTTAAAAGTCACTGAAGCTTTTGGAACAGAGTATGATTTTTTTTTGAATAGCCAAGTTTTTACCCCAGTCTGTACTCCCACTAGTATAGACTAGGACAGCATAAGAGCCAGCTGGACTCCATATTCATATATTAATATGGTCCAGTACTATGAAAGCATGGCACAAATAGAAGTATCCCACAGAACTGGCCAGAAAGAAAGAGAGATTTTAGTAAAGTGCCACAAAGTAGGTGAAGTAACACCCAGGAAGTTTCAGACAGGTTTCTCTCGAGGTGTGGGATTACAAGTTTAGAGATCCTCCTTTGGATGTCCGGTGAGTACAGGAACATTAAGTCACATTAGCTTTCCTCACTACAAGCTATCAAGAATCCTCACAATCACATGCACACTGAGAAAATAAACTGTCTTTTTTTCAGGCACACACTGGTCACAGAACAGACAGTACACACACGGCAAGTTAGTTCATGCAATTTGAAAATGGGTAGTATGACTTTTCCCTCTCTGAAAAGTACCCAGCAACTCCACTCAGCTTGTGTGAACCCTAATTCCATGCAGACCAGAATTTCCTTTGGTGTAGCTTGTAAAGAGTTAAGAGTTAAGCCAAGAGAAACAAACACTGAGAAAGAATAACACTATTATGGCTGCATTACATCCTTTAACATATTCTTTTAGGAGGCCGAATACACATATTGGAAGGAATAATTTTCAGACCATTAAGTACAACGCCTTCCTGAAGAAAATATTCTTGCCTGATCATTTCTAGAAATAGCTGATATCTGAGGCTATGAGAGCAAATTGCCGTGGAACAAATTGGAGTAGGATTTGAAACCAGTCCACTTAAACTAGTTAAAAGGCTATGTATTCATCTTCAAAGTAATTTTTTTTTCCTTTTTTAGACATAATGGGTTGAAACATCTTTGCTCCCTAAGAAGGGGGTATCAACAAAACAGAAGTGCCAAATGCAAAACATTTCCTTGAATGTATAAAGTAGGCTTGCTGTGCAACACATGAGGTATGAAGTGGTATATAAAAGTCACATCAGCTTGCATAAGACCATTTGGCATTCAGAGTCTTTTTTTACATTATGATATTTGGGAAAAAATACCATAGATTTATTTAAAAAAATAAAAATGTGTAAGAAGGGTTAATACAGTAATGAAATACTTCTTTTGGGTGTCGTTTATAGGTTTCCGCCTCTTTAATTTTGAGTACTGCTGGAAAGCTGGCTTATGATTTTGTTATTTTCCAGCCCTTCAGGGGCAAAGCCCCCTTTTCCCTAGGATCATTTTATTTGCAATGAGAATTCATGAGGGGAAAGCCCTCAGTAAAGCTGACATTTTCAAAACATGCTGGATTGGATTCTACAAGGCCTTCAGCGGGCATCTCACTTTCCTGCTGAGCTCAGGAGGAAAGCTGCAGACATGGTCAGTGGGAAGATTAATGTTCCAAGGGACATTTTTTAAAAAAGGAGTAAGGCAAGATATTGGCACACATTGTGTAGCTGTTTGGTTTAACAATTAAGATAAACCAAATAAAACCTGATTGCACCATATGCTTAAAATAAAAGAATGTAGTGTCACGAAAACTTGGTATTATTTCAACTGAGAAAGCATATCCATCTCTGTCACTGCAGTCCATGCATGCATATGCAGGACACAGATCTAATCAGTGGCTGAAGTCGTGCTGTGTCAAGAAGACTGGAATATTACATTTATTAGATTTCATGAATGTAGCAAAGGTTGGTTTTTCTGGGGAGCTATTTATAACATCTTCTAATGAAGGTAAGAGGTTCCCTTCTCTGCAATCATACAAGTATTCCTTCAGAAGGATTAAATCCTCTGAATTATAACTCAGAAACACTGAGCTCTGCTGTGAATTTGACAGCGAGCCTGGGCCTGAATACAGTGGGTTTGTACCTCAACGGATTAGCTGCAGCAGTCACATTTGTAACTCTGGCTGCCTTTAGGGTTTCACAGAGTTGGCTTTGTGCTTCCATTAAACAGAAGCTGTGAGTTTCTAGGTGTCTGACAGCCACTTGAAAGTCAATTTGTAGTTGTTTATGCCTATTTCACTGGAGCTGTTCCTCATGGTATTAGCCAAAGGGACATCAGCAAACACATAGCACAACATTTCAAGTGGCCCATGAAAGGGAAGCGATGGGGAGCTTTACAGGCTGTTACCAGCAATCCTGCATTTCCACTTGGCAGGACTTGGACACACACAGAGGAATTAATTTGGATGTGGGGCAAAAATTAAGAGCTGGACTGGCTTAGGATTCCCCGGAAGATCATAAAAGTAAATTGGTGTCCGGGATTTATTCCTAAGATTCAGTCTGTTTTCCCACAATACTTACTGTATTTCAACACTTACACATTATTTTCCTTGCAGTTGCCTGGCCACCTCCATTTTACATTTTCTACATTTTTATCTTTTAGGGATGAATTAGAACCAGCAGCTCTGTTTCTTCCCTGTCTGTAAAATATAGTTATAACTGCTTTTATCTTCTGAATTTTACCTATCATATCCTTTTCATCTTCCAACAAGGCACTATTGTTGCCAAGTCTGGGGTGACACTAAATTCAGTTCCTGTTATCAGGAGACGTCATGCTTGTAAAATTTATCACAAAATCCATTTTGCTTCTTACCAGAGGAATACACTCTAGTAAACAAGCTGGCTTTAATTTTAAGTTACATTTCTTGTCTATATGGTGTGAAGTAAATTTAAAATGGAGTACTGTAAACGTATGCAATGATGCCTCTGACCTTGGGAAGAAGCTGAAAAAACACTTAGGATAAGAATCAAGGATTGACCAATTCACATTGTAAAGTTAAACTGACAATTATGAGCTAGTTATTCTAGCTTGAAATTATTCTTCAATCTTTTTCCATGTTTGTCTATTCAGCATTTGACTTTTAGAGAACACAAAGTGCATTATCTATATTTTCTGCCTTTCAACATCACCCACACAGTCCATGGGAGAGACCATGTAACACTAACCCAACAGTGGGGAGGAGATAAATCTGCATTTCAAGAGAAGAACGTGTTAACTACACCCAAATTGGAGGGACCAGGAGCATCTTGTTAAGTCCTAGGTTTGGATTCATACCCCATGTGCATCCCACATTCATCACGTGTGTCAAGCTTCAGTGTAGATCACTGAGAAGAGCCTAGCATGTTCACATAGAAAGGAGAACATTGCCTCTGTGCCCCTTCACTTCCCCCTAAATTCTCATCTTGCTTGGGGAGTAAGGCTTGAGAATGAACTTCAGAGCACAGCCATACCACCATATCAACATAGTTTTGATCTGCCTCTAGTTAAAAATGTACTAACAGATCAAAGTCACAAAATCTTCTCCTACAATCAACTCCCACAAAAAAACATTGGTCAAAAACTAAGAAAAGGTCATCATGGAGAGGCAGAAGCAAATTTTTGTGTACAATAAGAACATCCCAAGTGGATTAACGTGAAATATACTTCTATTTAATGTAGCATTGTGGTACACAATGAAAGAGAAGGCAAATCAGCCATTAATTAGCCATCTTTTATCATTCCTGAAGACAGCATCTACCATCAGTTAAAACCTTGGGTAATAGCTCAGTTGTATATCAAAATAAGCATCACATGTGCCGCGCTCCATTTCTGCCCTGTTTGCTGAATACTTTAGCTCAGAATCCAGATGTTACAATAGCAAACCTCACCATCTCCTTTCCAGCATCCAGAAGCTTGACAGCAAATGCAACAGTAGCATTCATTCCTGAGTGAAGAGCTATGACCAAGGTTAAGGGGTACAATCACGAATGTTGCCAAAGCTTGATAATGTGAGTATTCAAAGGAAAACTTTTATCTCTAGAAATATATCTGTCCTCCAAGATGGATTCAGATTGTCTAAATTAAACTCCTGCTTTTAAGCTTTTAGAAGATCCAGCCTCTAAGATTATTTTGAGTAATTTCTTATCTTGGAGGTAATGTGTCATTTTCTGTAATGAGTGTCCTGCTAAAGGGTTGGTCTTTCCTCCAGGCACTTGCAATTCCAAATTTTCTTCAATATTTAATGGTGCTTTTAGCTTAATCCAATATTTTCTCTTTTTCCAAAGCTTCATTTGTATTGGGTAAGTAAACTTCAAGTTCAGATTCAAAGTCTTGATGGTTGAAGCGGGGGAGAGGGGGAAGGGGGAATAACAACAACAAACAAAAAAAAAGACAGTTAGGGAAACCTTTACAGTGCCAGGTAAACATCCAAGCATATACTTTGAGTATATGCTCAAACATCATTAAAGTTTCTCTGTATACAGATGATGGCTCAGAACATTAGAACATTTCCTGGTTAAGCCTGTCAAACCAGCACACTGGCTGCCTCTCTCCCACTTCCAAGACAACATGTCAGGAAGTACATTTGATCAATACATTGTACAAAATTTGCATTTAGAAAGTCATCTTGAAGCCAACCTTTGCATGCACTGTGAGAACTAAAGCCATGTGACAAGACTTCTTAAACAAGCATCTGGGAAAAGAGCCACCCACACATTCACAAAAAAAAGGACAAGCCACACCCCACAAACTTGTAATGCTGTACACTTGTTCTACACAAAAATGTAAAGTTGGAAAGTTGTTTTTAGAGAACAGATTTTTCCTTCAGTTATACAGGATTCTTAGTTTTTATTCTAGGATAGAATCAAGACTCACAATACACATTTTTAAATCTAGTCATGATTATCAGCCCCCTGTACGGGCAACATTTACAGAGTTTTTTTGACATTTATTGAAGTACTCCAATGGTTATTTGTACTACAGTAGTTTCTTTGCCTTTTTCATTGAGTCACATAATATTTTGATGTATTAGAAGTGAAGTCTCTGTTCTTACATATTTTATACTACTGGTTTTGGCCAGGAGAGAGTTAATTTTCTTCGCAGTTGCTAGTATGGGGATATGTTTTGGATTTGTGCTGAAAAGGATGTTGATAACTGATAATTGGTTATTGCTGAGTAGTGCTCACACAGAGCCAAGGCCTTTTCTGCCCCTCACACCACCCTGTCAGTAAGCAGGCTGGGGTTGCACGAGAAGTTTGGAGGGGACACAGCTGGGACAGCTGACACAACTGACCAAAGGGATATTCTATACCATATGACATCATGCTCAGTATATGAAGCTGGGGGAAAAGAAGGAAGGGGAGACACTCCAAGTGGTGGTGTTTGTCTTCCCGAGTAACCATTATATGTGATGGAGTCCTGCTTTCCTGGAGATGGCTGAACACCTGTCTACTGATAAGTGGTGAATGAATTCCTTGTTCTGCTTTGCTTGCGTATGTGGCTTTGATTTTAAACTGTCTTTGTCTCAACCTACTATTTTTCTCACTCTTACCCTTCTGATTTACTCCTCTATCTCAACTGGTGGAAGGGAACAAGTGGCTGCGTGGGGCTTAGCCATGGTACACAACATGTACAAGAGACATTCCACAGCAAGCAAGAGGCTCAACTGGGCCTTGTGGTTGAAGCTGGTCAGTGATATGTGCACCAGATCCTACTTTTCAAGATTTCCCAATTAGAAAGAAGTACATTTGAACTAATCCAATCTTTTGCTGCCAATTTAGTACCCAGACAAGTCATTATATCAAGGGCTGAAACACTGAAATGCTAAACACAGGGGGATGGAAGTAAAAGGCCACCAGAAAGCATCCTACAACGATGACCAGAAAGCATCCTACAACGATGACCAGAAAGCATCCTACAACGATGACCAGAAAGCAGCAGAGGCACCTCAGAGGGCATTGCCAGCAGTTCAAGAGCACCAGGTAATTGAACATTCACTTTTTCTGTCTCCTGCAATCCCCACCTGCTGGGGAGCAGCAGGCAGCTGGGGCTGGTGCCAGAGACCAGCAGCACCACTGACAGAGAGGCAGAGGAGGCAGCCAAAGGAAAAAAAAAAACTTCTTACTGCTTCTCCAGCAAACAGCAGGAATGACTCCTGATAGAGCTTCAGTGGGTCAGGGTGCCTCTGCAGAGGCTACCGCTGCCACCTCCTCCACAGCCCGCAGGACTGTGACCCTGTGCCTCTGCACTTCAAGGCGCTGGCAGCACTTCAATAGTGGTAAGACGGATACTCTGGGCTGCATACACATTTTCCAGAAGTGCCACTCATTCCCAATCAGTACAGAAAACTCAGTAAGTATAACTTTCACATCTCTGGAAGATCTAATGTCTATTAATATAAACTATATCTCAAAGTCACATACTCCAGTGGCGTTTAGAAGAATTCTCTGGACAGACAGCTGTTTGTCAAGAAGAAGAGGAAAGACAGAGTCTTAAAGTACACTGTAGCAAGCACAGCCTGGTACTTTTGTGGTGTTGTAGCAGTAAGGGGTTTGGCTAGTTATAAGACAACTTACATTGAGAACATCTGGCATCTCTAATGAAATACTTGGCATTTGTCCTAACTGATTGTATAATTAGATCTCATTCTTACATGAAATAAAATTCAAACCACTAACCAGTAAGAATAAATGAAATCAACCCTGCTGAATGCCAGCTAACACAAGGTTATGTCCTATCTGCTTTCCAGGTGGTGCTCCAAAATACACTGACAGTTCTTGTACTAGTCTTTCCTTTTTTATTCATGGGTAAGCCTCACTGTGGGATAGGTATTTTTCCTCCATAGAGCAGGTGAATAAAATTATTATTCACACCTTTTCTACTTGAACTAGCATGCTGTTGCCTCCAGAATGATAAGGTTGAAGAATTAAACCCAAGAATTGGTTGTTTCTCTTCATCTCATACATATCAGAAACACCAAAATAGTAGTTGTCATTCAATAACTGCCTTCTTGAAACATGGCAGATCTGAAAACTTCAAGTCAGCTCCTGGCTGATCAGAAAAATAACAAATGGAAGAGAAAAGGGTTCCCTCATTTCTACTGTTGCTAAATATAATATTAAAAAATATCTATCTTTGGAGACCCCTTAATGTTTCATCCTTGAAACCCAAACAACAATTCCACTTACTACAGAGAGATTAGGCATTCAAGAAATGTAAAGTGCCAGGAAATGAATTCAGAAGTTTTTTAAATAGATTCATTGTTACCTGCCGACACAGACTAAGCAAACATTTCCTTCAGCAATAAAATCATAGCAGCCTTTCCAGCTGCTGTAAGGACTGCCTTTTTTGACATGTCAGTTGATAGTTGCTGGCTCCATATTAGTTTGTGGAACTGACACCCACACGATAACAGAGAAAACTGAGACAGTTTTAATTTTAATCTCCACACTCTAAACAGATGAGCAGTTTCCTCACACGCTCATGATATAATTAAGAGGTTACCTCAAACACAATGTGACTATCAGACAGGGAGCTGAATTATCTAGCCCTTCAGAGATCCGTAAGGCAGAAGTCAGCAATGGCTGAGGTCTCATCCCTGTTTAGGCACATAGATCCCTGCCATAGCCTGTGAGATAGTCTGCAATAGGGTACAGCACCAAAGCTTCCAAAGGTTGACAGAATTTGACACAGTAGATATTTACTTACAAAAAAAAAATGAGCTGCCAGTATATTAAGGATTTTCAGGGGCAGCACTAGGCAGCTGAAGAATTAAGAAAGGAGGAGGAGGAAACCTTTCACAGCATACATCTTCCTCCTATGTGTTTTCTGAGATACTACTGAATTTGTTCCACAGTTTTCCCTCCCTCCGATTTTTTTATTTTGCTCTCATTTTTATCACTAGCATTGTTTACATCAGAAATGCAGAAGCATGATAAAGTTATAGATAAAAGCACAGACAAGAAAGAACTTTACTTTTCCTATTCCTTGAACTTTTTCTTCCCCATATATATTGGGGAGGGAGCAGACTTCGAATTACCTTCTGGGTCTTACAGACCGAAGAGTGTGTTGGCAGGCAACTCACCTCCCAGCTGTAGGGATTTTCCTGTCCATTTGAACTACTGTGCTGCTGTGATGAGGAATCATTTATTTGTGCCTTTCTCTCCCCCCTCCAGGATTTTTACATACTCATACACAAAGGTATGTGGGTGCTCACATGCGCATATGTACATGTAAACACAAGCTTACACACAAAATAGGTCTTGTTTCTGTGATACTAAAGCAAAACAGTTCTGTTACATATCAAAAAAAAAAAACAACCTGGTGAGCAATTATAGGTCCAAAGCTAAATGAATGACTTACTATACTAATATATAAATAAGAAGTCTTAGTGGATACCATAGTCAAACTGTATACAGCTAAGGAACTTCAGAAACGAAAGTGTTGTTTGTCAGGTTGCTACTAGTGTCACCACTCAAGCAAAGAGTCAGATATGAGAGTCAATTTCTTGCTTTCTTGAAACAGGAACTGGGAACTCAAGAACCTCACCAGTTCTTGAATTCGCAGCAGTATCACAGAAACAACCTCAATTATACACAATACACCCCTCCGCTTCATCTGGTTTCATCACAACAGTAGAGCTACTTGGATGTTACCCAGAACTTCAGGGCACGTAAAGAATGATTCCTGAAGTTGCAGTAATTCCTTGTGGCTTAAAGCTTATTTTTTAATCACATACTTAATAAAAGCCTTTTCTCTGCATTGAGGTTGCCAAAAGAGATTTACATTGCTTTTCTTGTCTTTCACTTGAAATTCCAAGAGCTGCAGCTCTCTTATCAAGGCATTTTCCCCAGTAGCATTCAGGGAGACACCAGGGGAACACTCCCCTCTACTAATTAGGGCATTTTAAGTATAATCCAACAACAAAGGCATAAATGTTCAAAATCATTTGGATACCCCCAGCTTAACCTACCTGCTACTTCAGAAGATGTATGAATCCACTAATCCTAGGTCACCTCTGCCAGCCCAACACTGCCCTTCTGAGGTGCCTAAAGAAGTTGAAGTGAAGACACAAAGCCTTCTATATAACCAGCTGAATCCCACCAGACTATACATTTTATTTAGGATTCACCTGCAGGCAATGAAAAAAACAAGGTGTCTTCACCTGGGAATTCACCTAATTTAACAGCTGTCCTGTAATGGTTGGCTCTTTCTTCAGGAGGTCAGGGTCTCAGCTAGCCTAAACAATTCATATTTTAAAAGAGACATGCAAATACTTGTTATTACTATGAAGGTCAGTAAATTTCACATTTCTTTACCTTGAAGATAGCTGCAAGAAAAAAAAAGAGAGAGGCCCCAACAAAAATGCCTAGACCTTCAAAAAGGAGGGCATGCTTCCTTTTCACATAATCTACTTTTTATAGGCAGTATTATCTTCTTTCTAGCAAAGTATTTAAGTCAGAGAACAATGACAGCATAGGCTGACAGATATCTGATACACATAATCACTTCTATGGTCTGGTTTCCCTTCTTATCAATATAGTTTAGACAACATGACAGATACAGCTTTTATTTGTTTTCTTGTTTACTTTAATGGCATCAGGGTGACTCGGTGCCTGCATGAAGGCCATTTCATTGGTCTTTTAAAAGAAAGCCAAGGTGGCATATTGACAGTGGCCTGAACAAAAGGCAGGAACCAATTATTCTGCTACCAAGTGTCAAATTATATGTTTTTTATCATACATCCCTGGGCACGTAAACCTCAAATTCTGTGGAGATTTTCAAACAAAGCAAAGAAACAATATTCCCTGTTTGCTCCAGTGTGTATATATACATATAGATGCATACCAGAGAAAGGACCTGCCACAGATCCAAAATCTTGAATCCAAGTCACAGAATTTTCATGGCTGGAAGGGACTTCTGAGATCATTGAGTCCAACCATACACACACCAAAAAAAAAACACCAAACCCCACCCAAAAAAACAACAAACCCAACAAAACACAACCAAAAAACCAAACCCCTCAAAACAAATCACCCAACCCAACAATCTTGGCCACTAGAGCATACCCTGAAGTGCCACATCTACTTGTTTCTCAAATACCTCCAGGGATGGCAACTCCATCACCTCCCTTGGCAGGCCATTCCAGTGCCTGACCACCCCAAACCCCACCCAAAAAAACAACAAACCCAACAAAACACAACCAAAAAACCAAACCCCTCAAAACAAATCACCCAACCCAACAATCTTGGCCACTAGAGCATACCCTGAAGTGCCACATCTACTTGTTTCTCAAATACCTCCAGGGATGGCAACTCCATCACCTCCCTTGGCAGGCCATTCCAGTGCCTGACCACCCTCTCAGTGAACCTCCCCTGCCACAACTTCAGACCATTTCCTCTGGTCCTGTCATTATTCACTTGGGAGAAGAGGCCAATATCCACCTCTCTACAACCTCCTTTCAGGTAGTTGTAGAGGGCAATGAAGTCTCCCCTCAGCCTCCTCTTCTCCTCATATGACTTGTTCTCTAGACCCCTCACCAGTTTGGTGGCTCTCCTCTGGATATGTTCAATAATTCAATGTCCTTCTTGTAGTGAGGGGCCCAGAACTGAACACAATACTCAAGGGTAGCTTGGAGATGCACTAGTAAATCAAACCTATCCATGACTGTCTTCTAGCTCTGGGGTCAGGAGCCATAGAACACCCTGAGCCCTGACTCCATGATGCAGCCTGGCTGTGGGCAGGCTGTCGATGGGCTCCCTGGTCCACATTAATTGCCATAGCCCTACCCAGGAATGGTTTGGCAATGTACTAGTTCTCCTGCATGAATACTGTTCAAAAAAATCAGTACGGTATCACGTCCCAGTGCCCAGGAACCTTTAGACCAACTGCGTAGACACATTCCTCTTGACTGCAGCACCGGTGCCAGCCCTCTCCTTTCAGAGTGGCTTTAACAGCAACCTCAGGAACAAAAACTCAGACTAGACATAGACTCAGACTAGTTCACCAGGGCTGGTGTGAAACTTGGTGCCCACATCAAAGGGAAGACTGTGGAGGTGAAGAGGTCCCAAACTGCTGGTGTTGAGACCTGGTGCTGGCAGGGCTGTGCCCACGAGAGCCAGGCATTTGCAGCTGGAGCAAGGGAGGTGTTGCAGGAGCACCTGGAAATAGAGCAGTGAGGTTTTCCTGAGGAAGAGGGAGATCCAGTTGTGCTACTGGTAGAAACTGTACACTGGGGCAACATGAGGTCCTTTGCACCCTGAGACTCAGCCAGGTGCCAGCCAAAATCTGCATCAGTATTCAGACATTCATTGTTGGCTACAGTTGAAGGGGAGCCAGCAAAAAAGACCACAGATAGTGCCTGCGCTCAGAGATGACAAATGAGATACAGTAAATTAAGTTTTGAATGAAATCTGTGACTGGACTGAAGAAAGAACCACACATTTCTCTTCAGTATTTTCTGGAAGTGCTAGTATCTCAAGAACACCTTGGGTTGTTTTAAACCTTTCCATGAGTCTTTCTAGAGCTGCTTCTCCTGTTTAATGTTAATAATCCCAAGAATGATCAACTCTTGCTATATGTGAACATGAGGATAGTAAACAAAGCCCACAAAAGATTTTCATGTGTCAGCCATGCTGACTGATCTTTTCCTTGTTGAGACTGGGATCTGGGGCAAATGCTGAGTATTAGATTAAAGAAGTGCTGTGAGTGCTTAGCACAGATGATGTTTTATTTAAACAAGGAGCAGCTAAGAAGAAGCCAGTGTTATTTTACATACTTTATCCTAGAATTCACAGATACTCCATCTTCTTTACTTCCAAAACATGAATAAATTCCACAGTGTCCCATGAAGAGGATGCCTTCTTCTGCTACAAATGTGAAATCTTACTCAGAAAAGAGGCCAAGTTATTTATTTAAGAGAGACAATACAAAGCAAAGGCTCACCAGAAGAGCTCTTGGTTCCTTGGATGCTTATTTAAAACAAGGTTTACACTACAGAACAAGAATATAAAAGTACCTATGCTTGGATTACAACTTCAGGGAGGACAGAGAACAGCAGGATCACTTTTAATAGTATTCCCTCTTTATATGTGCCTTTGAAAATGTAGTAAAGGTATCCTATATCCCCTCTCTTTCTCAAGCAGCTGAGGGAACCATTTTGGGTCATAGCTTCTCAGATTTTCCACATCCCTTATTAACTAAGTTAAGACATGGAAAGATATTTACAATGATAACACTCTTCTAGGTTCCAAATGATTTGTTTATCACCCAATCACTTACAGCTAAAAAAAAAAAAAAAAGATTAGATGTTGAAATTAAATCATTTTGTATACAGCTTTGTGAATATAAATGGACACTTTGATCACTAGCTGACACAATGGATTGTCTCCCTGAGAATAATTTGGGTATTAGACTTATGTGTGCTTGCCTGCCATCATGCCTTGTAATAAGTTAAGCTACTTAATATGATTAGCTTCCAAAATGGAATTTACTGAATCAGAGAAGACAGGAGAAAATAAGGAAATAAAGTTTTCCTTACTGCTGAGTACTACAAATACTGTGTGTCATTTTGGCTATGGGAATCTGAGCTTTGTCTTGTGTCAATTTATGGCACAGAATATAAGTCACACAAATGCTGTCTTCTCTTCAGAAGACAGTTTAAGTGATAGCATATAAGAAGCTCAAATTTAGATTTGGTTTATGAGAAAATAATTCACACAGTATGTCAGAGGCATCACACAGAGATCGAAGACTGTCAGGGTCAAGGTTGCTGAGTTGTTCTAACAAGGTTCATGCCCTCTGGACCCATCGAGATAAATCTAAGACCTCACTTTTGCCTCTGGTTTAGTGTGAACTAGGATCCTGTTGTCTGCCTTTTTTTGTGTGCGTGGAGATGTCAAGAGCCATGGCTGTCCCTGTTTCCCCAAAGAACCAACCTTCTCTTCATGAAAAGACTGACAAGTTATAGAGAAGG
Organism: Pedionomus torquatus; assembly: GCA_013398155.1. Taxonomy (NCBI): domain Eukaryota; kingdom Metazoa; phylum Chordata; class Aves; order Charadriiformes; family Pedionomidae; genus Pedionomus; species Pedionomus torquatus. Next base: position 50,429 of record VZRU01003447.1, read on the forward strand.
TTTATTTGTAAACATACAAACAAGCCATTCCATGATGTTCAGGTTAGTGAGGATCTAGAAGAGGAGGAAGAAGTTGGCTTCTTCCCCAGTGTAACCAGGATGGTAGCTGATGGCACAGAAAGGATGGGGCAGATGTGTACTGAGAAGGCATTTGGCTGTATGGACGTCAGCTGAGCTGTGTGTGGTTGTGCAGGTCTGACTCTGGTTCCTGCTGTCAGGAATGAGGAAGCACCATTTTTTCTTTTGAAGGAAATAAATTCTGAGAAAAGACGTAAAACTAGCAGGAACATAAACTTGTTGAATCCCAGGGAAGGAAGTTTTATGCAAATAGAAGTAATGTTTTACTTAGAATTAAGCTTCTGAAGTTATTCACTCCCTGGTTAAGCTGTGTGAAGAATTAGGCCAATTAAATGGAATAGACCATAAGAGAAGAATTTTCCTGTTGCAGTGTTTTATCTGGGAGCCGCTTGTGCCAGAAGCACTTCAAGTAGTTGCAAACTTTTGAAAAAATTGTGTTTATTTATTCATCCTTTCAGTCTCAACAATCTTCAATTGAAGGCAAACAGGAGGTCATAGATACATGGATGCATAATAATCAAAAGCTTCTAGGAGAGCACTGAGTTTATACCTTCTTCTGGGAAAGGCAGACAGCAACCCTTTATTTTTACCAATACAGATATAATTATTGCAGTTCTGTTTGTGCAGTTTTATCGGAGATTCTTTTGAAAATCATAATAGGAGGGAGAAGAAAAGATGGCCTTTCACCAAAAGCTAGGAGAACCTGAAAAAAACCCTCTTACTTATGACTGCATAAAAGGAATATAATGTTCAAGAGACGTCTGCAAGCTGGCCTCCCACTGCTTTGAGCCTAATTTGGTTGGAGAGAAACAGAAAAATAGTGGCCCTTGAAAACTCAAAATTGCACTGCAAAAATCTGATCTAATGTCAACATGGACCTTAAGCTGCCATTGCCACAGTCACATGTTTTAGAAGTGTTGATTTTCTTGTCCTGATGATAAAATGTTATAAGAGTATTTGTCCAGTGAGTGCTTAGTGGCTTTTTTTCCCAAAGTTAAGTACATTATCTCATCTGTTTCAGAACATTTTTCTTTCAGAGAAACGGTATGATATTAGACTGCTGTGAGTATGACTGCCTGCCAAGTCGCCTTTGTCTCTTCAATATTTAATTACAAGTCCAAAGAGTGACACAAATGTAGGAAACTGTAGTCTGAAAAGCTGTGCTTTACTGCAACCCATTTTTCTCAACAAGGAGAACAACAAAGTCAGAGCAAGGTTTTTGGCCGAGTTGAACAATGAAAACAGTTTTGCATGAATATTCATGCAGATTTTCTAAGACTTCAGCTATTTACACTGGTTCTGCCTGCCTTCCACGAACTTCAGATTTCTTGTCAAGAACATTAATCTCAGAAATGAGGTCCCATAGGAATTATACCAACCTGTATAGGCAAGTGACCCATGTGTTATGGCTGCCAGTGTATGTAACTTCACCTCCTCAGCGTTACCTCATGCTGATTTCTCCTCTCCATCAAACTGCTGAGATCTGCTCCAGGAGCAACTTCGCATGTTTTACCACTTTGGCCATGCTTTTGACATGAGTGCAGTGCGTATTCACTCTGCTGATCCAGGGAGTCTGCATGAGTTCAAGCATGTCCTGGTATTCCAGGACATTCATTCCTATGTATGGTGTGGTATAACTCAAAGAATTGTTTTGAAAAGTAGGATCGAGCCATTTTGCTATATAAAAAGAGGAGAGCAGGAGAGGGACTCTTGGTCAGGACGTGTAGTGATAGGACAAGGGGTAATGGTTTTAAACTGGAAGAGGGAAGATTTACATTGGATATTAAGAAGAAATTCTTTCCTGTGAGGGTGGTGAGACAGCAGAACAGGTTGCCCAGAGAAGTTGTGGATGCCCCATCCCTGGAAGTATTTAAGGCCGGACTGAATGGGGCTTTGAGCAACCTGGTCTAGTGGGAGGTGTCCCTGCCCATGGCAGGGGGGTTGGAACACGATGATCTTCAAGGTCCCTTCCAACTCTAACCATTCTATGATTCTATGATTTGAGAACAAATCATCCAAATGAATCGCTCTCTTACATTTGGAAGCTCATTATCAGATGATGCATCAGTTTGGTCCCTTAACTGATCACCTTCCTTGAGGGAAGATGAATTTTTAGCATCTGCCAGAGCCCTCATATCCTTCCCTGCTTCTGTTCTCTGGATCATCAAGGAATGAGTTCCTGCAGGTTCAAAAGGAGACTGAACCTGAATCTATGGGCCTTTTTTCCTCCTTCTTGCCTGTTTCCTCAGACTCTTTGGGTGACATAAGCCAACACAGCCATGTGGCAACCCATTTTACAGTGCAAATACACAGTTACAGAGCAATCCTCAGCTTATTAGAGTGTATCCCCCACAAAATACAGTTTTATTATTATTCACACTGTTATCATTTATGCAGAATACTTTGGTTGTGAGTAAAATTAGGGACAATAAGAAAATTAAAACAATGACACAGAACTAAAGAAAGAAGGAAACTATTTGCCCCAGTAGGATGCTTAAGGTCAGCAAGACAAGGATATCTTTGGTTACTGTTCAAGCGATTCTCCCAAAAGGCCCACAGAGCTGCACCATCTTTTGTTAAACTGCCGGTGTTTGTCCTTTTTATTGTCCCAAACAGTAATTTATTCCTGGATTGGCTGAAATTTTAAGTCCCTAGTGTTGCCACTACAATGCTGAGGCAGAACATACCGTAAATGTAGAAGGACAACTGCTTGTGTGTGCAGTTACGTGTGTCAGAGAGAAGGGCATTTTGAGAAGGCACCGACTGTATTGATCTCAAGTAGGGGACAACTTGCCATGACAAGGACTTACCTGGCCCAGGGAACTGACCCATGAATCAGCCTTGATGATGGGTTTCCTTTGGCTATAGGCTCAACTCAATTTTCCACCAAGGGGAATCTCAGTTATTTCTTCCAACACTGACATTCAAGTACTGTCTTTTATACTCTACATGGGCAGCCTAGGCAAGCCTTTTTAGACCCAGGCCGCTTTGGCCTTTGGGTGAGAAACGTCCACCCTGAGGGAGTGCCTTGAGACAAGATGAGCCTTTGAGGGGGACTTCAAGGGAGCTTGCAGAGTATTGTTCAGTTTTCACTGGGGAACATTATTTCCTCTGCAAAACTCCTCCACCATCCATAAACTAGGGCTGGGGAATTCACAATTATTCTGTCAAAAGCAATTTTTTAAATTTGTCAGAATCATTCTGTCTTCATCTGTTCCCATAGGCAGATTTCTACAGAGAACTATCCACTATTGTGGTTCAAGACAAAGGTCTCTTCTACTTTGCAAAGACCTCTGTGTGGTCTGTCTTTCATGAATACACCCCCCCACCCCCACACACCTCCACAGCCATGTGTTACTGCTCACTACAGGTAGTACAGATGAGATGAGTGGCAATCTATCTCCTAAAGGCTTTTTGGCTAGCAGACAGGGGAGCATCACTCCATTAATCTATTCAAGTTTTTTAATGGCCTCACCAGAACCGTACCTGAACCCCTTGCTGACTTTTAAGTGACTCTGTTTTACAATGCCCCTCTGATACAGAGAAATGTCATCCCTGCCTTACAGACAGGGAACTGAAGCACAGCAAAGATTAGATATTGAAAATCACAGTGGCAGCAGAGTTATGAGCAAAAGCAAAGTACATCCTAGGTGAGCATCCTATTCATTCAACTATCCTGTTAACAGTTACGTATTTGGAAAGGAAAACGAGGGTAAAATAATGAGGGAAGGAGACCTTAATTGAAAGAAAGGAATCATGGGAAAGCAAGCTCTGCCATCAAGTGATTTTACTGCGTAATCAGGCAATTGCTCTCCATTTTGACTGCTTGAGAATGTCCCCTGTCATAACTAAAATGGCATCTGGGGCAAGTTTTCATATTTCATTTACAGTTGCTGTGAGCATGGGGACAAGAAGGGCCAGTGGGTGAGGGAGCAATATCTTCTTTGAACCAGGGCCCCAGGGGAAAGCAGAAAAGAGAGAAGCAGGACAGTGAGAAAAAAAAACCTCTGGTCAGTGGTTTGAGAAAGCATCCTGTAAATAGGTTAAACACTGATCACTGCCCAGCTGTTTCTAAACACTGCAAGCGTATGCAGCACCAGGTACTGCTTACTCCAACTGAGGTGCTTGAAGTCCGACTGTTGCTTGGGGGACACGGCTCAGAGCTTCAGGCACTCAAGTTTCAGGAACTGGGGCCAAACTCAATTTGAACAGAAAAATACCTCAGAAAAGTAAGAAAAGTAAACCCAGCCATTGAGCAAAGTGAGCTACAGCCATTGTTCCTTGGGTATCTCATAAATAGGATTATCAACAGATACCTTGGGGAAGCTGTTGAAATGCAAACAAAGACTGTATTTAAATAATTATATAAATGATACTTTTCCAGATTATTCCTGCTCCCATTTTAATCAAGTCTTCTTTTGCAAAAATCTAGACATTTAACTACTGTCTCTCAAGACAATGCTATTATTGTAAGAGAAAAGCAGATTTAGATAGTTAATAATAAAGTATAGATTATGTTTTCTTGAGCAAAAAGAATCACTTAATAATATATTGCTTGCAATAAAGAGTAAGCCTTGGATTTTGTGTAGCAATATTAAATACTAAGGAGAGAGAATGAAAGAAATCACGTTGGATTAAGATTCTTCTGAATCACAGCAGAGAAGATCGAGTGCATCTTCTGGATAAACAGATTTTGTTACAAGGAGTAAAATTAGCAGGCAATCTTCAGCGATGCCTGCCTCTAGCAGTTCTCTGTATGACTTCTTGTGGGCAGGCCCAGGGGAGAACAACTGATGGCAGAATGATTATTTCAGCATCCCATGTTATTATTCTGCAGCCTTTCTCAGAGCAAGGGGTTATTAACTATTCCACCACTTCTCTGCGCTGCGGAGAAATTAGGCTTCACATCAGCATGTAATGTGTGTAAAAAATAACTGCTTATCACAAAAGCATTTTGATCTGAAAGTATGAGAAATGGCATGCAGAAGAGAAAGGACTTTGTGTATTACTGCTGGAGGAATGATAAATTTCAAATAACCGATGTAAAATAAGATTGTCATCGAGAAAGCAATGTAATACCCACAGGTTCTCATACAGGAAATATGGAAGTATGCTCTTTATATGTTGCAGTGAGAGTATTTCCACTGATTGTGGAGGACTGCCATACCCCCCTCCAAGGCCAGGATCGTGACCTCAGCTCCCCCAGGCCAGTAGAAGACAGTGTTACCACATTTGGGCTGTTCTCCTGCTCTTTGGGTAATGCTGCCTTTTAGGAGCCATTTCTTTAATTAATGTATACACCCCTCATAAGTTCATCCCTCATGGAAATAAGGTTTGTGAAGGCCCTGGACCCTGGAGGAACTTATTGAAGGCTGCCTCTGAAGAAAACTCTATTTCTTTCTGAGGTGAGAAGAAAACTAATAATGTCCACAGTGCCAGAGCCTGCCAGTCTGCATGGGTCTTCTCCAGCTTCTCCTGAAGTCACCAGAAACCCAGTAGTTACCCCAGCTTCATGCCTTTGAATGCCCCAACCTTGACTTAATACTCTTCTCCAGCCTGCTGAAGAGAGCAAGGAACAGATGAGAAATCCTCAGGGGGATCCACATTGCAGAGATGTACCCTGCACAGGTTGGAGCACCTGAAGGATTGCTGGCATTGGGGCAACAGCCTAGCACCAGGATGGTGGGAGGCAGGAGAGATGAAGGACCCCTCCACAGGCTGCTCTTGGAGGATGAAATGCTGGCTGGGGAGCGAGGGCACTGTCAGGACCACCAGCAGGGAGGTTACCCAGCTGTGATGCCAACTCAGCAGTAGGGAGCAGAAAAGTTTGGGTCAGGGTTGGGGAAATCCACACCACCAGCCTACCCTGGATGCCAAATTCTTGTTCATGCGTGCTGAGTCAAGGAAACCTGTCATTAGAAGTTTACTTGTAAGAATCTCACCTACCCTAGAAATCCTGTGGGGAATCCATAGTAAAAAAAAACAATCAACATTCTGAAATACTAACTTTCTTCTTAAAGGGTAGTGAGGTTACACCACCTCATGTGTATGTGGTATTCACAGAAATCTCTCTCCTTTTCATCATTTGAAAAAACCTTTGTATTGATTGTCTCTGTAAGGTTTGTCTCTGCAAGGTCCTCAAAGGGGAAAGGGCTCTGTATGGGAGAGTAACAAGAGGGATGTACAGAAATTCCTTGCCTTTCTGGACAGTACATGTGAAACAGTACAACTTTCCTTTGTTTTAACTATGGCATAAGGTATTTAATTCCTGTACAGTTACTTGCAACAGGGAAGAACAGTGCGATGTAGCCGAATGGGGCATCCTCACACCAACAGAAACCCNACTAAAGCAGTTTTAAAGTAAAGTAGGAATGTTCCAGCTTGAGATGAAGCATGAAGTCAGAAAGAAGGTATTTGACGGTGTGGAGAGCTGGATGACAAGTAGCCCCCAAATCTCCTTCTCTGCAGGAGATGAGGGCTCTTGGCCACAGCAAACGTGTTGGCTTCTGGGGATTGCCATGATTTGGGCTTGGGCACCCATGAGCAGACTGCCCGCTGAGAGCAAATGAGCACAGATCTCACTATAATATTTCCACCTGCAAGGCTGGTGGGGTTTTTTTTGTATTTTCTTGCGCTTGCTTTGATGTGACACAATGCAGGGATGTATCTGTATATGATCCGGTCATCTTGTGCTGGGATTTCATCTGTCAGCACATTCACCATCCTCTCTCGAAAAAGAGAAACAAAGGGCTCAAAGCTGCTCACCCTATTGAGAGGAGGAATTACACTCAGATCAGAAGAGTTGGGACTTTTCCTTATGTACTCATTCTTTTGCTCAACAGGCAGCTTTCAGAGGAAAGGGAGAGGGACATAAAAAGATAATTTTCCAAACTACCTGCAGACTTCACTTTCATTAAACTCACATTTCTGGCAATGTTTAATGAAAAAAAAGGCATATCCCAGATGGACATGAGGTGCCAGCCACCGAGAATGGAGTCAGCCCAAGGAGAGGGGCTGGTGAGGGCACCCAGCTCACCCCATGGCTGTGCAGTGGCAGTGCAGAACCGGCTCCACCATTTCCCCCTGCCCTAGAGAACCCACCCCACAGGATCCCCACCAAATGCAGAAGCCAATGGTACCGTTACAGAGAGTGAGGCTTTGTGCTGCTGTGCCTTGGTGCAACTGAGCAGCCATCAGGATGCACCCTGTTTGGTGCACAAAAATTGAACTTACAGATTTGGTTCAGGTTTAAATGGGAAAGAGGCCCTTTCTTTCTTAAGCTCAGTGGAGATTTTTAAAAGACTGTATCTTCCTTATGTCAAAGATGGGTATTTGCCTATTTTTTTGAAGCTGTGAGATAGCTAATTATCTCACTGGAATAGAGATAGGGGGAAGCGACTCCTGTTTGCAAGATGTAGCTGAGGAAAGGAAAGTTGCTGTCAATACTAAAGCAAACAACCCCAACTTTTATTTTCACTTGATTTTGCAATAACATAACTAGGACTGGTTATTAGCTTAGCCTGAGCTAAAACACCTTTTTTTTTTTCCTTTTTTTTTTTTTTGTTTTTCCAGCAAACTTTATTTACGCCTGAAGATTTCCTGGACAGAAATGCACACACAATAAATCTGAATTTTCTGGAAAGCTCTGTAAAGATGCAGTAAATCTCTTTCAAAGATAAAATTACTTTGTCACAAGGAGCAAGCAATCACCAGCATCTGAGATGGAGACCTTTCTGCCCCTTTCCAGACCCATCAGGCCTATGGGATTTGCAGGTAGCCATGTGGCAGGTGGCAGTCCTCCTGCCTCTGACTCTCGCATGGTGGCCTCAATGGCTCTGCTGCATATTCCCAGCAGAACTCTGGAAAGTTCTCAAAATCTGCCACAAAAAACCATCTGGTTGGATAAGGCAGACAGGAAAAATGGCAAAAGGTTGGAGACAAGCTCACCTTAGCCCAAGTGGGCTACAAACCCTGAGTAGAAGGGAAGCTTCACTGCATTACAGTGATTTCATTACTTTTGCCTCTAGGTTGTGAAAGTTTATTCAGCATTCAACAACAGAGGAAAACAAAGGGGGAAAGCTCCCCTTCTTTTCCCCAAACCACAAGCCATCTGCTCATTTCAGGGCAAAAAACCCCCAAACAAACCCAAATTAAAGAAAACCATCCTATTCAATTCTTAACCACCCTTCGTTTATCAAAAGATTATTTTCTTGTAGGTTGTCTGTTGTAAAGCAAATTATAACCTACAACATCAAGAAGAAAGTTTAAAAAAGGGCCACCTCCCAACCTGCTTACATGGTTCTAAATTCTTTCTGGCCTTGATGACACCCCTGCAGAGTGCACAAGGGTAGGGGGGCCTTCTTCCACCAAGGGGCTCAGGATGGGCTTGTTAGCCTGCAGTCATCACAAGAACTGATGTCATCAGCATGGTCTCAGCAAAAGGTTTTATATAGTCTCTGCATCACACACTCCAGTCCAGGAAAAATTAGATTTCAAGATCAGCGAGGAAAAGCCAGTGATGAGCCTTAGCCAAGCTCAGCTATTCCACACAGGTAATAGAAAACATATTGATCACTAGTGAAGCCAAACACACAATAGGAGCTTCATCTTTCATGGATGCTCAGCCGAAAAGGATTCTTTAAATGACATTATTTCTCCTACCGTACTCTGTTCTCACACTGCCTTTGTGGGATATCAGATCTCACTCGACTCAATACAAATTTACCAGTGACGACACGAATAACAGCAGCAGCAGCAAAGGTGTGGGGTAAGGGGCTTATAGTAGCAGTCTCAGGCTGTGGTGCAGTCTCTCCAGAGCCCTACATACCTTCCTGTTGTGGGTCCACATCTTCCGCCTTCTCTGCCACCCTCCCAGGTGGGCTACAACATGTGACAATCACTTCTACATCATCACACAGACTTGACCCAAAGTCCTGCCAGCACATTTCAATGAATGATGCCAGCAAGGCACTATAGCTCTTGACCTCGTAGTCAGTATTTCTGTGGACAAAACAGTATTTTTTCATGCCTTATTATATTTCTAAGTTCAGGTCTTCACCCAGACCCTAACTAGTTGCTGGGTAATTTTCTTCCTGAATTACAAAGACTAGCAAATCATATGTAAAGGAAACTACAAAAAACCCAAATCAAAACAACCCCCCCCAAAACCCCCGAGCTATTTTGTGATTGCATTGTCTTTAATAAATAGAGACTGTGAAAAGGTATTATGTTTGATATCAATTATTCATATTTCCAACAAGTAACTGACACATCCTCAAGTTATGTCTTCCATCCACACTGGCTATAAAATACCGTTTTCACTATGACTGGAATGGTGGTTACTGGCTGTCAATTAAAATATATATCATGTACCAGGCAATAGAAGCTGACAACACCAGGAAGAAATAACACTTGACAGTCACTTGGGAAATATATAGTCAAGAGAAGACTGAAAATTGCTGAAGATCTTTATCTACAGCTTCTTACTTTTAAACACTGACCTCCAAGATATGAAGAACAGATTTATCTGCACTTGAAAATTTCCCTTACCTTCTGTTGTTCTATTTCTTTTTCATAACCAGGATAAATGAAACATTTCTAATTTACAGATGGCAGCATGCAAATTTAAAAGAAGCAGCATCAAAGTCACTCCCACTGCACAGCATGAAGAAATCCTTTCAGCAGAAATCCTTGGCTGTCATTTTTCAGCCCTTGTACCCAGAGTGGACTGGAGCTAATTACCAGAAGAGAAGAAGTCTTCAGGTGAAGCTCAGGGAAGATTTATCATTTTTGTTTGCTTAGCTTTTAGATTCACTGGAATTGGCCTTCATAGCAATATATAATTGGCACAGGAAAGTAGATTTTTTTTCAGAAGCTGGAAATTCAAACAAAATATTCTCAACCCTTGGGTAGGCACCCAGATATGGACATGTTGGACCCAGACATGGACCTGCTGGAACGGGTCCAGCACAGGGCCATGAAGATGATCAGAGGGTTGCAGCACCCTCTGCTCCAACAGGCTGAGGGAGCTGGGGCTGTTCAGCCTGGAGAAGAGAAGGCTCCAGGGAGACCTTCTAGCAGCCTTCCAGTATCTGAAGGGAGCCTACAGAAGAGCAGGAGAGGGACTCTTTGTCAGGAAATGCAGTGACAGGACAGAGGGTAATGGTTTTAAATGGAAAGAGGGGAGACTTAGATTAGATACTAGGAAGAAATTTACTGTGAGGGTGGTGAGACAGCAGACCAGGTTGCCCACAGAAGCCATGGATACCCTATCCCTGGGGGCTGGTTCAAGGCCAGGCTGAAGGGGGCTTTACACAACCTGGCCTGGTGGGAGGTGTCCCTGCCCATGGCAGGGGAGTTGGAACTCAATCTTTAAGGTCCCTTCCAACTCTAACCATTCTATAATTCTATGACTTACACACACAAAAAAAACCCTATACTATTTTAGAAATTAACAGTCTAGAGATTGCAGAGTTGGCCACATAATTGCCTAACAGTTCCCAAGACTGGATGCAGATGCTCGGAGCTGTGCCCTGTGCCTGTTCCTTCCGTCTGTGCTGTCACCAGGCTCCACAGGAGGGCAAGGACTGGCAGAGCTACTGCCAGAGGTCAGCCTGTACTCTGCTTTCTTACTCTTGGGGCATGGAAGAAGTAAATGGCGGAGACTTAATTGCCCTTTTCAATTGCAAGGGTCAAAACCACCAGTTCATCGAATCTATATAAAATGAGTAAGCGTATTTGTGGATATACATCCCACTTGGCTGAATTCAGCTTCATCATGCAAGTCTTATGTGAGGGTCATGGTGAACAGGGCACCAGGCAAACCAGACACTTTGCTCTGTCTAGACCAGAATTATGCTTCTGCTGTAGACAGAACCAGTCACTGTTGCTCTATTTCATTTATGAAAACTTTCATCAGATACCTTGACTATCATGACCAAAACAAGTCTATCACCCATGGATGGAGAAGTGCTTTAAAACCTCAGTGAATCTTGAGCTCCAACTAGTGGGATGCTTTTTTTCCCTCGCTTCCTGTAAGTTAAGATCTAAGATCTGAATCAATCACTTTTATTATCATTACTGGTGTCAGAAGGACCGCTGTCCAAGCTTACAAGCTTACCACTGAGTAGACCAGGCTTAAAAATTAAATTCTCTGCATTTATCAGTCAGAGGAAAAAAACATAAGTTGGGTTCCTAGTCCTTTTTTTTAAATAAATACGACAAGTGTGGAAGAGATAGGAATATCAGGACTAATACATGCTACTTTTCTGGCTTTAAAGACAAGCACCAATTAACCTACATGTTTATGCTGTGATTTTTCCCAGGCTTCTTGATTATCAGGTCAATTTTACTTTTCTGCAGGACTTCAGTCTTTGCAACATACAGCATCCCCTCTCTGAACCTTGTCACTAGTCACAGCTTGTCCTTAATTTCACTCACTGAAGCTGACCAGAAATTATAACTGGCAATAAACAGGCAATAAACACCAGCAACCAGAAGGATTTTAATGAAAGCACGAATTCGCTCTTGCCAAGCTGATTTACTGCTATGTCCCCATTTGTTTTGTGAGTGCCACACATCAAGCCCTGCAGAACCAGGGAGCAGGCACTTGTACAGGGAGGGGGTTTATGGACTCAGGGGGTGGGAGAGGGAGCCCTCCCCAGTAGGGAAGGATTACTAAACTGCCCTAGTTTGGTTGTAGGCACATAGTTGAGAGCAGGTGGAAACTTTACCGTTCTCTCAGGGCCAGGGGCCATTTACTCCTTTGCTGTAGTCTCTTGCACATTATGAAGATGGATACACAGTAATAGCATAGCAAGACCTGTGGCAGGCTGCTTAAACATAGGTTCAAAGTTTGTGGGTGAAGAGTCCAAATCTATCACCCAGTTTGGGATGGTCCACCACTACGTGTACACACATGTAGCCACTGATTTCCCAGTCCTCAATCAGATGGCTAGTCCACCACCCTCCACCTTAGAGGAAGAGCACCCCCAAATGAGGAATAGCGATGCAGTACATATGTATTTATTTTCATTCCTAAATCTCAAGAATTTACTTGATGAGGTCTCAGCTGAGGCACAGTACTATAGACTGCAGTAACACAGCACTTCTTGGATGAATGCCCACAAGAAGTCTGCCTTGTTTTTTAAACACAGAAATAATGATGATGATAATTTACAAGAGCAGCCTCAGATGATTTCATGAACTCTTGTTATGTGAAGTCACAGGTACAGAAACAACCTTGACTCTTACCTGTCAAGAAAAGGCAGGTACCCTGGTATCCCTTTATGCCTTGGCAAGTAATCAACAACCCACAGTCCATTACCGTAACAAAGCAACTCACTCAGCCTCAAACAATGGCCAGTCACAAATACACAGATGTATTCCACCTGTATGTTCTGCAAATCCCACAATACAATCTATATAATCCATAGCTGCTGTTATTCAAGTTTCAGGATATAATGAAAGAGTTTGAGAACCACTACATAGGTCCATTGGATTCCCAGCCATAGATTAACATTTTGTTTAATTAAGCACAGCTTAATTAAACAAGTTACTGCCTGTATGAGACCAAGGGACATTAAATAGCTAAAAATTAAGCCAGGAAGCATATTATATTTCAACAAAAAGTGTAAATAAAATTTTCCAGTTAAGTGATTTTCCAGACACAAAGCAGAGGGTACCAAAATCACCAGCCCCAGGGAATGTTTGGGCTTTGCAGTTGCACAGATGCCCATAGCACACCCTCCCCTCCCGTTAAAGACGCTCTAGGGCGAATGTAAATAGAAACATTCAGAAGAGGAGACGTGTTATCAACTTCATAGCTGGCAACACACGCGAAAAAAGACATCCCTCATAGCTGAGTTAAACCAGAAATCGGATGTGGGCAGGACTTCTTTTTCCACTTCCCCTTCCTCTTTCTAAACTTATTGACCACATAGGGATTTTTAGAGAGAGTGGAGTTTCATCACAAGCAAAGCTTGGGCTGAGAATGATGTCAGGATAGCTACTGAACAGCTGGCCTACCTCCCCTGAAGAGGAGGCAATGTTTAGAACCAGGGTAGGGCTGACTCTTGCAGAGCCCAACTTCCCCAGGCAGCTCCTTGCTGTGGCGATACAGGGGGGTAAGGGGTAAGGGAAGAGGCTACTTGGAAATTATTTTCTCATGATCAGTGCTCTTCAGACAAGCTCTTTGGCAAGGAGCAGTAAAAGGACACAGCCCTGAGCGATCTTGAGGGGGCATGTAAAATAAGGGTAATGAGATCACTCACTGGTAAATCCGCTGTAATGTAAAAAAGAGCAGGCAATTTGGATAAACTGGTGAAAGGCTGTATCAGTGTCCAGATTAGTTCCTGTAACAGAGAACTTCTCATCAATACAATGCGGGATCTGTTGAGAAAAAGCTGGGGATGGATTACTGGCCATGAAAAAGTGGTTTTGCCTTTGTCACTGAAAAATTATTGTATCACAGATGTGTTGTGAAGGGCTTAAGATGTGTTGTCTTATGGGCTAAGATGGCCAGCTTGGCACTAATTCAAGAAAAGAGAACTGCCTTGAAGCCTCCCTCCCAGCAGGTTTCCTGTGTGTGTGCAGAGGGCTCAGGTGGACCCAGGCCTGGGGAAAACCATCACTGCACAGTTCCCAGTTTTCCCCCCTGCAGGCTTCGGCTGCTTAAAATCAGCTGCCTTCACTGGCAGCAGGCCAGCTCGCCTTCACGAAGGAACCAGCTCCATATGCTATGCTGACAAAAACCCCTACTTTCTTCAGAAACACCTAAGTCTTTGGCTTTCCTTTTGTTTCTGTTGGCTTTAGTCCATTCTTAGTCATGACTGTGAGAGCTGTGGCATTCCAAGGCTGCCCTTTTCTACTTTCCACTAAGGACGTGAAATGCTAATGGTGCATAGCATAACAAAAATAATTTCCATTTTCCATTTCCAGTGCTGTGTAAATATTGACCACCTAATCTTCACAGCAAACTGGGCAGTTAAACATTTCTGCTCTAGTTATTGCCTCCAGGGCCTGGAGTTACATGATCTCTGAGACAGAACTCCATGGATGCTTCTCTGGTCTGTTCTCCTGATGGTGTGGCCACTCTTCCATAAGCAGTCCATGCTCTTTGCTTTCACTCTTCCTACAGTGACAGTCACCAGCAACATGGCAACAGCACCAGCAATCCATCCTCTGGAGGTCATACAGAATCAAAAAGTCTTGACCATCTTGTTTTTCCCTCCATCTCTCTTTCCCTTTTGTACAAGCAAGGGACCACCACCCCTTTTCTTTAGTCCTCTGCTCACCTCTTTTTGCTGCACACCAAAATCACGACAGACCAGGAAGTGTGCTTTTACAACAGCTGCATGGGAATCTGCGCTTGGACTGGGGCTCTATTTTTCAGACCTCAGACATTGCTGCAACATGAAACCTGCTGCTTGACTGGGTGTACCCACTGGAAAATAATAATAGGGACCACTAGATAGAAGGTTCTGGTTGTTATTTCCTCAAGGTGTTTTGTCCAAGCACTGACATTCTAGTGAAACTGAAGAAATACATTTAATTTCTCTTAATTCTTTTGTGCAATTTCTGCCTCGGGGTTTTACGTACCTCTACTGTATGTTGTTAAATACCTGTTGTGTTTTATTCCAAGGTGACTAAAATAATCGTTTTTCTAGTTACTAAAGTATTTGGAGAGCTTCCAGGATGAAAGTGAATACAGAAATGGCAAACATTTACTATTCTAATAGATAGCCATCAGTGCTTTATGAACTATCCCATTACATCCAAAAAATATCACTATGGTTTCACAAAGGGTCCTGAGAACATTCACTTTAAATTGAAAGACTCTATTTCTACTCTACCAAGAACAGTGTTAATATCGATCCAGGTGCTCTGTGGAGCAATCTCATTTTTTCACTGTGGCACTAACTGAAAATCTGGTCTAGTACACTGGTAAAAACTGTATCTTTCAAAGTTACCAACATTTAAAAACCAAATTGTTACATTTTTCATTAATTAAAAAAGGTTTACAATAGCATTAATGATTCTTTCATTGGAGTGTGTCATTTAGGCAATGGCAGCCTGGCACATTAACTTTCCTCGGCTTTGCCTTGGCCTTTTAACTCCTCCAACTGATTATTACCTAATTTGTAAAGTCTCCCAAACGGGTCATTAGCTCTTAAATACATTTCTCCTGCTGTTTGGTATATACCCTAGAAACAGTAGGCTGTCAGAGAGCTAACTAGTATGGAAGTAGCTCTTTCTGGGGAAAAAAAAAGCTAAAGAAATGCCAGATTAAATTAAGTCTGCAAAATGAATCATGGCTTGAAATATCCCCAATACATGATTAACTAAGACATCACACAGAATGTATTTTTTTCCAAAAAAAGAGGACTGGCATCAGTGCGTATGCAAGCATATGTGCCCTTGTAAGCACCTGCAACTCCTGCTGCTTCCAATCCATAGCAGCACTTGTGCAACCAGGCAGTCATCTAGTGTGCTGAGCTAGGAAACTAAGGAGAAAGGCTGATGGGACCAGGTCCTGTATTCCTGACATGGTGACCTTCCCTCTCTGCCTACCCAGCTAAGCCTAGAAATTGTAAGCCAAAGACAGAGCAACCTGAGACCACAAGCAAACCAGTAGCATTTGGTCCAAGCATATGAACTGCCCTGGGCAACTCTACGTTCACCAACCGAATTTACGATATTGTCCACTGCCAAGAAAGAAAAGCAAAGATGGTTTTGCCTTTCTCAGCCACAGATTACATTTATGTATTTTTGTCTTACTTTACAATATGATGCAGTGCATGAGAATGAAATAAGTCACTGTAACCAAGTAAAAACCTCTTTGTACTAATCCACTCATCTGAAAGCTAGATAGAAATAGAATAAAAGACCACTGGCTGGCAATATCTGCACTGCAGGAACTTCAAAAATGGAGGTGTTGAACAAATTACATGTTCCCACACAAAGAAAATAATACTTAAGGTGTAACAACACTTCAACTTTTTCAACTAAGTTAAACTAAAACAACTTCAGTATTAGCGAATGCTCCTGTTAGTTTATGCAGCAACTTTTTTGTTTTATTCCTTCACTTTTATAAATCTTTCAGATTCCCTCCTCTTTGGCTGTCTCAGTTTGCTTGCTTCTCTTCAATGCAACCATCACCTCTTTCTGAAAAAAGGCCACTCTCTACTAGTTTTATCTGGTTTGCTGGTAGGGCAACACCTTTATGTTTTATGCCCTAAGCAAGGACAAGGGTTGTGGTATCCTCTGAGATAAAGAACATTGTCTGGAATAGTCCAATATATAGAGATTTGCAGAACATTAATTAACATACTAAAATCAACATCCTCACCACTGTTTTCATAACAAACATACAGCAGCTGCCTATCACTATGAAATTCTCCATTTCCACATTTTTCCTCTGGAATAAGCCACTATACACTGTAGGTACTTCGGTCACTGTGACCTATCATCAGAGGCAACAGGAAATCGCAAAGCTGAAAAGCAGAGGACTCTGTGATCAAAGACTTATAGTTATTTTCCAGAAATGCCTTTTTTATTTAAGAGCTCTGCTTTGTAACTTGTTCTGACAAATACCATGGTTGAAGAAATTCTTCCTCTAAGGGAAGATTTATGATCCATAGGATAGTTTTCTTTCTCTGTATTTTTCAGGAGGCTGGATTCATCAAATACAAACTGCTCTTTGATTTGTGTATCTGCATGTTCAGCACAAAGAAATGGCATACTAGAATGGGAAAAATGGCAATATTCTTCACCTACAGGTAACTTTCTGGCATAGAAATATTATCTGGTATTACCAACTGAAAAGTGCTGAGGTACTAATGTAGAATGATGTGGTAGGAACAGATTTCCCACACAGAAAACTATGCTTGTTCTGTTCTTCCCGCTGGCCTCCACGTTGGCAGGCACATCAATTCCCCAGCAGATGGGTTTGAGTAGGGACTGCCAAAACACTGCATGCAGAAGGTTGCCCTTCATGGCAGGATTTCAGCTGAGGAACATCCGCTTCTTGAGAGGTCATGGTACCAGAAGAAATGTTACAGGGCATAGCTCAGAGCAGCAGTAGTTGTAAAGATAATACGTTTGGGACAGACGTGAGAACACAACCTTCTTTTCCTTGAGAAGGCTCCAAGGAACCAGCAGCAGTCCAAATCCACGACAGCTCAGTTTTTCTCTGACTGGGTTACAAATGCCTAGGTAGCTAATGGGCCTGTGACTCAAGGCTCAGTCTGGCCAGGGGCCACAACACAGATCTTCTGAATTTACAGTGGCGAGGATTGAGGCCATTTGTGCTTTCAAGCAGGGTTTCAAGAGGATAACCTTAGTTAGCCTGGAAAGGATAAGTACAATTATAAAATCTCAGCAAGAACAGTCAATAAGGTCTTGTTTATAAGAAAGCCTCTGAGTAACTTTTGTGCTTGAAGTTAAAAGGTTGTTTGAGTTCTTCCCTGAATTGGGAATGAATGCCAAAAATATCACACTTTAGGGGTGATAAAAGGTTGTCAGTTGACCTCACTTGGATATGGTACCACCCTTGGCAAGCTATTTTTTTTATTCTGATGTACACTGATACACCTGAAAAGAAGATGATGAACACTGGAAAACATTTAAATGTCTTCAGATCTCCAGGAATCAGAGGTAGCCTGCAGTTTCTCCCTCTGAAAAGGAACTGATGCTACAGCTGTCCTGAACTCTAGGTGATGTGGCTTTGTCACTTTTGGCTGCAGCATTCTCAAATTGTCCAGCCACCCAATTCAAACCAAGAATGTTCAGCACTTTTAAATCCCCAAAGAGAACCACCATTTTTGTGATTCGCATATGGAACTGAGAAAAATACCTGTCTTACCACCGAAGGACAATGCTTTAGGTAACTGGATGCCCTATTCTGAAGTCAAATAGCTGCTGCTGAATTACAGTTTGCTCCATAAGTATATAGAACATTTTAAATCATAAAGGCCTGTACTTCACATAGCAGAGATTAAGTAATTTTAAACAATATGTATGACATATGCAAAAAATATTACTGGTGACTTACAGTTCTAAAATGCCCAAGACACCATTCAAAAGTAATCCAATGCTTACAGTCTCTCTGCTAATCTCTTTGGTCAGGTTGAGTATCATTATTATTGGCAAACAATATGATCTGGTTTTAAAAAAATAGTCTTTACGCAATCCAACTGAAGACAAACTATGATTTTTTAATATTTGGTTTGTAGTTCTTCTCCCACTTACGATTTTCCCAATTAATTTAAAACAAAATACAATCAAAAGTATCATTTGCTGATAGAAAAGGCATTGTAGCATATTCCCAATGTATACAGTATTTAAGTCCAGGTAAAAGTAGATCAGCTATAAATTAGTGTATTTCACATATAAAACCGCTCTTCTTGTTTACATTTGAGGCCACAAACTAGTCTCAAACTGTTTAAAAGTAGGCACTTAAAACAATTATGCACTTGGCCAAAAATAATACTCATAATTTTTTGGTTATTAAATAACTCCGACAGTACTTCTCCTTGTAATATGCCTATCAGACCAATATGCACAGCTGATCATTGGGTATTATCAGCCTGAAATAGAAACTGAAATTCGCTTCAGTCTTCCTTGTTCTTCCTTATTCTCCTTATTTCAAGAGAAGGCATAGCACTTGAAGACAACAGTTGGAGTTTTCCCCCAGAATAAGCCCCAGCAGCTGCCTCTTGTGCTTTTGGAACAGCTCGTTGAACCATTTGCATCACTTGCATGTTCTTGCATGCGCAGACACCCAGTCCCGTGCGCTGTAACGGGCTGCAACTGAAGGCTGATGCTAAGCACTACTCATCAGGCACTACTTTACAGGAACTATTTCGTTGGTCACGCATTGTTTAATTGTGAAATCTGATGGTCTGGAGTGGGCTTCATGCTGACCATGGCAACCCTTCCAGGTTATTCCAACACCTGGCCGTGTGTGTTGATTCAAACCCCGTCGAGTTTGTCCCTGAGCTGATAGTATTTGTCCCAACGGAGCTGGCTGTTTCAACAAACTGTTAGTATGCAAATGAAGCCACGTCGTTATTTCCCTGAATATCCAGGGTAAGGAGGGGGTGGGGGATACTGTATTGAAGTCTGTGGAGTTGGAGTGTAAGGTGGAGGTAGGTCAGCTGGGTACTCCATTTCGTATTCATAACTGTATGGTGGTGGGGCCACTGGAATGGGAGAAAAAAGAAGAAACAGTTAAAAATCTTTCATTAAAATGCAGGCCCCCAAATATTTTTTAGCTGACGTTGAGACCTCCACACAAAAGATGCAATGTCTCCTGGCAACGTGCTCACTTTTTTTCAGACTGTCATTATATAGTCACTTTATGTCAATGCAAGTCCTCGCTATTGCCCTTTCCTTCTCTGCTTAGCCATATGCCCACCGACACATTCTGCTGCTGACAGTGCTTGACTGGCCATGTGGCAGATGATGTGGCAGATGACATGGCAGATATCATGGCAGGTGATGTGGAAGAGCTAAACTTTTTCAGGGGAGGAAGGTTGGGTTTTTACCAGATTCCTTCCCATTCACTCTGTTCAGCGGCAACGCGGATTTATGTTGTCTCAAATTAAACAGTGCATCCAGGGCTTTTGCTGATCTCCACAGACTTCTCAGATCTCTGGATCCCTCGGAGATCTGTGCCACATCATGCCATGCCAAACACAGCTGAAAGCTCCTCATGGCAGAGCAGTGTTACACCTTCCAGGGCAAATGCTGGACATCTTCCCAGGGTTCAGGCTAAGGAAGAACAAAGCTTTTGCTGTGGTTACTCCCAACGGAGATATCTGAGGAGAGTCCTCAGATATTTGTAAACTGGGACAGGCATTTAGGAAACAACAAAATTATTCAGGAACGGCTGAAAATATTTTCTCAGCTACCTCTAATAACCTTAGGGAGGAAAGATGAGATTCTGTGATCAAAAAGACAGTAATTGCTGCAGAATCATAGCACGGTAGAAACCAAAGGCTCCATAGCAAGACCACATTGGAACAGTCTCTACAAACTCTCAGGTTCAGAGCTTGCTTCTTCTTTGTTAACGTCATCATGGATGATTTCTTAACCCCTCCCTCGATGTCTCAGGCAGACTGTCAGTGAAATAGCACTTGAATAGAGAGGAAACAGAAACCTAACGTGTTCGTGATGAGGGGAAGAGACTCAAATGCCAACGTGCCATGAAAAGCACTCCCTGCTCTCTGAAAACCTGGCTTCCACTATGGCTGAGGCAAAGGAAAGGCATTCCCTCACTTGCCATTCCTGTTCAAAACAGGCAATGGCAGGGGGGAGGGTGGATCACAAACCCTGCACCCAAAGCCTGGCCAGCCATTATTCCAGAAATGTTCATGACAGTGGGGAACACAGAAATAGTTTCAGAGCTTCCCCATCCTCCACAAACCTGCGGCTGCTGAGAGGAAGAACTGCTCGAACTAATGTTTGTACCAGAAATGGGGAGCATGCAGAGTCAAAATCCTGGAGGTGGGGAGGTAGGGGTGAGTCATCGGAGCAGACTTGGGGAGGACAAGGCTATAGCCCCCGAGTCTTCATTTGCTCTTGTTTATACAGCTTGCAGTGACTATTAGATTCTGAAGTAGCTCTTCAGCAATTCATGGTTGAGAATATTGCAATTTTCTTTCATTACTCATCTCTCTATGCAAAACAATGTTGCAATGATAAGGATGATTATAGATGGTTTTAGTTTAACTGGAAAGTAAGAGCATGAGGCAGAAAACAGACACTCGGCAGTGAACGGGATAAAGGAACACGTAATAAATATCGCATAGCTTGTCTATAAGTATACATAATGCCCTTGGCGTTTGCTGCAACCTGTGCAACAGGAGGGAATATACAGGCAAGGCATCTCTAAGTGTGGGATGAAGGGACTTCATCCATGAAACACCATTGTGTTTTGTTATGGTGAACTCTCAAGTTATCCCAAGGCAATTGCTCCTGGATTTGTAATAACAGTGTTACTGAAGCAAAGACATGGCTGCATTGCATAAACATCGTTATGCTGCTTCCAGGGTCAGCTTTGCTCTTCAGCAACAGGGCCACTCACACATGGTGGGGAGCCTTGCAGAACCCAGCTGGCTTGGTGCAGATCCACCTTTGGTGCTCCTGTATCACAATCCTAGACTGGCACGAGTTGGCAAGTGTGGTGCAGAGTGGCTCTGCGCAGAGCTAGCTCAGGTACAGCCTGATGCACCAGTTTGTCGCTCACTATGAGCACAAATGTACTGAAGCAGACCCATGAGGGGTCCCTACTGTCCCCTGGAGTATCCCAGAGACTGTGACAGCTTATTAGCTCGGGGCCAGATCTGACTTAGGTTTTGTGCCTACCCCAGTGCTGCTGCTCTGCACCTAAAAAATCACCACACCAAACCAATGTAAATCCACAGACAAGTCTGCACTGAGCACGTCTAGCACTAAGCCAGAGCTAACAAGCACTGCCAGATCTCATCTAACTTTGACCAAGGCACATCTCTGCACCGTGCTCCAAGTTCCTATCAGTTCAGGCAGGGTGCCAGGTGGATGCAGAGAGCTAGCTCAGATCCAGCACCGCACACCAGCCAGCAGTCCCTCCTGGGACATACAGCACAGAACACACAGACTCTGTAGGAGTCATCTGGGATCCCACAGCACCCAGCAGGGCTTGTGAGCTCTGGCCGAGTACCAGCCAGCTTGAGCTGCTTTAAGACTCCACATGGCATCACTCAAAGCTTTTGAGCTATGATCCACACACCTTATTGTCCAGGTTTCCCCCTCTCTGGGGTATGCTCGGCCCCCATTATATCGGACAATGAAAGGGAGCTGACTGCATGTGAACACGAGCAAATACAAGAACCAGAACACAAAGGAAGAACAACTGATCTGTCGCCAGAGAGCCTCTGGCACAGGCAGAAGGTCTACTCTGCACAATGCAGCATCACCCTGAGTGAGGTCCCAATGTGCTACTGTGGGCACCGCAAGCCATACAGCTGTGTGAGTATGGCACCCTGCCAGATCTCATTAGCCCACTGAGGAGCTGAATAAATTAGCCCAGGCAGAGTGCTGCACTGACAAACACTGAGCACGCTGAGCTGTCTTGGGCTTCTCAGCAGGGAGTTGTGCTATTCCCCTCCGGACTGAGAAGAGCCGGCTGCTACAGTCACATCCCCCACTTACTGCGGAGCCGAAACTATCCAAAGACACACTTCCAGCATGAACCCAGGTGCTGTTGCAGAGCCGTCATTTCGCTTCCTTACCTGGATATGTGCTGATAGTGTTGATGTGCGTAGTTCGGATGACCCCTACTCGAGTGCCACGGTTGTTCTTCATGCACATGCAGATACAGATGGCAATCCCGGCAATCACTCCCATTATAAATACTATACCAAAAACAATCCCAGCTATCGCTGTGCCTCTGCAAGGGGAATGGAAACATGCAGTCAGTCTCAGCCAAATAATATTTACAAAACAAAATTCTTTTCTCAGGAATGGCCCCCATTTGAGAAGAAAAAGCATATATTGATTACTGAAAATGGTGCAAATTTTGATTCATCAGAGCATCTGAATAGATAAATGAAAGATGGCTAAATCTTCCCCTTCCAGGGCCTTCTGAATATAATATTTTTATGTATTATCAAGAAGAATTTCTTCCCTTTCCTCTCATCACACAAGATTTTTTCTTTTTTTCCTAGAGGCATTGGTATAATTTTCTTTTGAAAAGAAAGACTAAGTTATCCTCAGTAATATATTCCAGAAGCATCCTGAAGAGCCTGCATGCTGTGCTTCCACAGGAATGGTTTTGTCATTGTTTTATCTTAGGTCAAAAAGTCCTTCTGCTGTGCTTCTGAGCCCACAGATTAAGGGGAGCCTCCTCCTCTTGAGGATGAGCAGCAAGAGGCAAAGCAAATGCCCACTCTTTCACACATCTGCTGCTGCAGCCAGCGTTAAGTATTTGAGGCTTAAATGATTTCTTTTAAAACGGTCCAAAGGAAAGAATTTAGCTCAGCCCCTGAAGTCATGAATCAGACTTTCCCTGACATTATATACAGAAAGTAAAGGAAGCCTTACAGGAGAAAAACCTCACTGAGAGGCACTGAAGAACTCCCAATAATATTGAGGGGAAAATCAGCTTTCTTGATGAACCCTAGTTCATTCAGGTTTGTTGTCAGGCACAGGCAGTGAAGCATATGTTATATGAAAGATGGTATTTATAGCCTGCCCTTTTTATGAAAAAAACCCAGTGACTTGCCAGAAATATTCTTACTCTGTGCATTTCTTCCTCTTCCAGCAAAGATTTCAAATAACAATCTTGCTGGTAACTTTTTTCCTGGACATTGTAATCAATCCAAACTGATAGTCTGTCAACATGAATGAGGTCCACTAGGAATTATTGCAATGCAGGCAGTACAACAGGTACTGCAATATTACAAAGATAAATACTAAAAAGAGTCTAAAACACCATTTGACCTCCCTATACAAGTGTGGCAATAAATAGCAGGCCTGATTTTCAAAACACTGCTAGCCTACTGTCTTCCAAAAAGTTAACAAGAGTCAGGATGGACTCAATACTTGAAAAATCAGGCCTTTCATTTAGGAACCTAAATGGGAATTTAAAAGGTTGGTTTTAGGCCTCAACTATTCAGGAACTTGGCCAAGATTTGCAGGACAATTACTTGAATTATATAGCATAAGCAAACACAAACAATTTGCTGTCTTACTAAAATGCACTGCCAGGGAGCTAAATTGCTCTCTGTTGTTATGTAGCAATGAATGAAGCGTGTGCAGGGAGGGCAAATCTGTTAATATTTCGCAAGATATATAAAGGCCTAATTTATGAAACAACTCATGGCCGCAAGCACCTAGACATAAAACCAGTAGCTCAAAACTCTCACATGATCAAGTGCTTTTGTATTAACTACCAAGAGTAATGAGGAACAAGTCTGTCACCCACCTGCATCCCCAATAGTTTACATCTGAGAAAAAGACAGTGTGATGCTCTTGAAAGAGACCTCCAGTTTTCCCATCCAGCTCTCTCTGGGAACGTTATCTGTACCTTGAGAGAAACTGCCGTACAAGAAAACTGTTTGCTTCAGGAGACTCTTTAACACAACACTCTCTTCATTCCAGAAAGTTTTCTTATAATACCACGGTTAAAACATCAGTCACAATGCAAGGTACCCCTATTAAAAAAACCAAACCAGTGAATCACTAGTGCTTCTGCTACACTCATTTAGTGGATGAATCACTGTGCCCTTTGCTGGGAGCATCACATTGCAGAGTCACAGGGAACTCTATTATGCTGAAAGAATCCTTTTCCCAGGTAGAAGCAGAACCGGCCACTCTTGACTACTGGCCTCAGGTCCTGCATTGCATTTCTGCTTTGTACTCAATCCATTGCTGTCCAAATCCCAGAAACCAGAAGTTTCTTGCATTTCTAACCATCTCCACCCTGAGAAAAAAAAACAACCACCATCTCAAAAAAGCTCCAAAGACTGACAGAGGTGGATAACAAAGAGCACGTTAACTTCCCAGTACTAAATTAAAAGCCCATTTGAAATGCAGTTTAAATAGCATTTGTCTCAGCTGTCTCCAAAGGCAAAGGTGTCCCATTTATTCCAGAAGTGCTTAGCCACATGCCATTTGTTCATCTGCCCTGAGCGATGGGTTGCAGTCCTCTTGTGCCTGTGCCTACCCGACACTTCAGCCTCACTCCCAAAGCCCCCTCTCCTGTTCCGCATGAACAACAGCTGCTCCAAAGCAATAAGTGTTCCACTAATTTAAATGATGAGTCCAGGACACTTTGCATAAGAACTAAGAGTGTTCATAAGGAAAGGAAAAGAGATGACAAAAGGTCTGATACCATCTTCAAAAGGAGTTTCCACTTTTTCTGAGATATTAAAGAGATTCCTATAAACCTGTCAGCTTGCTTTGGGTAACAGAGCTGAAAGATTCACTTGAAGTCCCACAGCTTCTTCTAATGCTCCTTTGGTGGTGCTAGCTGACCGGTACTATCTTGCCCCTGTGACAGGGCAAAACAGCGCAGGGCAAGACGTAGCTGTAGAAAGCCCATCTGTATCCGGCTGCATCTGAA
The DNA here is from genome assembly GCA_013398155.1 of Pedionomus torquatus. Classification (NCBI taxonomy): domain Eukaryota; kingdom Metazoa; phylum Chordata; class Aves; order Charadriiformes; family Pedionomidae; genus Pedionomus; species Pedionomus torquatus. The sequence goes on from VZRU01003447.1 coordinate 75,615, forward strand.
ATTCAAAGAAGGCTGAAGTCCACTGGCAGAACTTCCAAGATGGAAAAGGGCTCTCAATCTAAACACAACTACACTGGAAAGCAGAAAACGCTCCTGGCAGGCTAGCAAACCCAGGTCAGTACATAAAATAAGGAATATCCGCTAAAGAATTCTTTTACTGGTCCCCACCTCAGCCATGAACCAGGTACAGCCATGAACCAGAAACAAAAATGATCACCGAAGAAAATAATCACCAGCTTAGCTCTGCTAACAAAACTGGTAAGTGCAAGCCTTACTCATGGTTCTGAAATCAGGACAAAAAAGTAGTTTAAATAGCCAGACCCACCGCTGCTCATGAATTCAGGTTTTCACACTGCAGTGGTAAATTTAGACCACCTATGGATAGTTACGCAAAGAGAGCCTGAGATATGGAGCAAAAAATGTAGGTCACTTTGTAAAGCCAGTTACAGCCCGAGTACCAGCAGAAAGGCACTCGCTGGACTCAGTGGGCTTCAGATCAGACCCAGTACCACACACGTGAAAGTGCTCCAGGAATAGAGTATCTGAGTTGAAAAGGATCTGTTTGAGAGGACTTCAGGACATGTACTCTGCCAAATATCTATCCCAGAGCATATATAACACTATACTACTCTCTGATGGTGAGTCAAAACATACACCCATTCTGGTTTGGACGCCTGGAGCCCCTGCCTTTCACAATAGCCTCCAGCATAACTAGGAGCACTCTGCCTCTAAACATCAGGCTACACCTTCTCGGCACCAAATTCTGGCAGGATGATGGTCATGCCGTAGCTGTTCTGGGCACCCTGCACAAAAATAAATGCTTGGGTTTTTTTGTGGAAAGCTTGTTGTATGACTAAAATGTACGAAGAAAAATAAGCATGCACTTTTTATAAAACAGCAGAGTTTCTTTTCATGCTACCAGGGAATTTTTGAAAATAAATACCTTATAAATAAATCTTTTATTTCATATTAAAAAAATGCCTGCTTTGCCTCTCTTTCTCTCACTAATATTTTAGACTTCTGTAGAGAGACACAGAGGGATACAGAGATTTTTCAGACTATCATCACCATAGAGCTGTTCAAGGGAAAGTGCCTAAGAGAAAAACGACACTGTAAAGCAAAAGAAGACCTAGAAACCACAGAGTAGAGTCACACAGCAACTTGGAAGTTTGAAATAAAGGGAAAACTTTGAAATGGAACAATTTGAAAGAAAAAAAAATTATGCAAAGTCCTCTATAGAAGCAAAACCAATGTAGAGAAATGCACAGGAGAGGGAAAAATAACGTCAAAAATGTGGAAATGTCAAGAGAACTTCAGCCACTTCAATGCTGCTTCAGCTTCACCCCAAAACCCTCCCACTGAGGCTTGGGCTGCCTTCCTCCACTCACATTAGCACTCATGGCTCCACACCTGTACCTCCTGGTTGTTCTAGGACAGCCCCAACCATTGACAATGATGTCTTCTGAGGATGCTACCGTGCTGATTTGCATGTCCTCCTGTGTCCCCATCTGACAGCACCCTTCATCCCTTGGAGGGAGTGGGTGCTGCCCAGTGCTCTGCTCGCTCTACCCGTGCCCCCAATTCTTCAGCTTTGGGTTGTGTGCCCCTCATGCCCCTGCCCTTTTCGCATTTGTTGTTTCTCGCAAGCAGATGGTTTCTCTTGATTCCCGTTCTCCTCTAGCCCTTCCCCTCCCTGGAACACCTTTAAAGGTTTTCTTGAACTGGAGAAGCCACTAGGGGCAAGTAGCCAAAAAGATGCCTCAGGAAGAGTGTTAAGAAAAAGAAGAAAACTTTCTCTTCTGGCTTCCTTCCTTGTTCTGCAGCTCACCAACTTTCTGACCCAGACAGGTTGGTTTGTTTTTTATCTGTATCACCCAGTGGATTACTACTCTGCAAACCTGCCTGGCCTCATATTGAGCTCATGTAAATTTTAGCATCCACAGCCTCATGTGGCAAAAAGCTCCCCAGCTTAATTACGTATCTGAAGAACTGTCTCCTCTGTTCTATTCTGAACTGAATGCCTGGGAGATCCACTCAAGCCTCCCAGTTCTCTGCTCATCGGCTGCCAGCTAGCCCTTCCTCACTGCCTGTGATTTTACAGGCCTTCAGCATCATGCCCAACAGCCAACTCTTCCCCATCCTGCAGGAGCGCCATCCTACTTGGCTGTTCTGCGTTCAGGGACTGCTCCATGTCTCTGATCACCCTGGCCACCCCTCCTTGCACTTTTTCTCATCGTCTTCTGTTGTTTTCTGAAAGCTGCAGCAGAAGAAAATATGACACAGAGGCACAATAATGTTTGCTGTTTTCCTCTCTGTTTTCTTCTTAAATAATCCGTGGTATTAGATCCATTTTTTCTTGACTGTCAGACAGTCAGGAACAAAGACTTTACAGCACTATTTACCATGCTACCAAGTCTCATTTCTGAAAACTAATGTAAGCCCAGAGCCCATCAATTCATGTTGGAGTTTGGGCTGCTTTTCCCTGTATGCATTACATAGTGTTTACGGGCCCAGGATCTCCTGCCTGGACTTGTGTCCTCTGCTGGCAGATGCAGGCTAAAGCTAGCACAGGTGAACTTAGGCCAGCGTTTTTTCCAAAGCCAAGCTTACTCTGTAATACTCTTATCAATTTAGAAACTATGATTGCAGAAGCGACAGAGAGCTGCACCAGACATGCATTTATGTTGGCATAAACACCTTTTCATCCTGTAAGAGATCACGCTAGCAATTTTACAGAAATTTGACCGAGTATGGCAAGAAATTTTAGAAGCATGTGAAGATCAGTATTCCTACTCTGCCTTCGCTGTATTTCATTACCATATTAGTGCAAGAAAGATGTGCCATACTCAGTCTGCACTTTGCTCAGCTGATCTCTTGCATCTCATAATCTTTCCTAATTTCCAGCACAGTTTTAGTTCTCCAATTAATTTATTGTCATCTCTCTATATCTATGATTTGCTGGCACTGCATCTCTAGAATAGTATTAATATATGCAATACATACTGCTAATGCCAATAAACACCCTTTAATTTTTTTTTCCCTTTTCAGGCATTCAAAAAGAAGCTGATAAGATACTTTTTATAAACTCATTCTCTGAGACAAAATATATATAAAAAAAGTCAATCATCTTTGATCTTCTGATCCAGCCACTGACACTTTGAAAAATGTACTCTTTGGACTCTTAATCAGACTTGATGATACTTGGAGGGCGAGGGTGGTTTGACTATTTATTTAATTTGCTTGGCAAAACCCATTTTACTTGGACCAACAGCAGAAATGCAGAAGGGCTGCACGCTGTTGCTTTCTGCCTTCACCAGAGCAAGCAGACTTGTTTTGGGGGATTTGTTGCTTTATCCCTCCATGGTTGTCCCTTTATTTTCCTAAGGACAAAACCACATAGCGAGTAATCCTCTAGGATTTGCTGTCCAGGGCATTTTTGGATTTACTGCCGGGGTACCTTGAGAGCCCATGGAAAACCTGATGGAGAAGAAATCGACTTAGCTGGGGTACACCATGGCTGAGCCAACAGCCTTCTCACCATGGAGTTCTACAGCTCTGAAATGCAGACACCAGGGTAGCACAGACTCAGAAGGCATCCAAGTTGGGAATCAGTTAAATAGTGAGCTAGCTGCTACTTACAGTTTTAAATTAAATAGTTTACAGAGTAGGCACTCAAATGGACCAGGCTTGCCTTTGAGCCTTTACTTTGCAAGCTGTTCTTAGACAAAATTCCAATTATACTTCCTTTAAATACACTTTTTACTGCAGGGAGGAAGAAGATGATTATTGGCTTCCGTAAACAAATCCTGCCTGCCTGTTAAAACTGGGTACAGGCTGTACTTGAATAGTATTTCCTTTCTTTTGCTCCAACTCGTTGTATTTGAGGTGTGTTGTTAATGTTTAATTCCTTCCAAATAGATTCCTCTGTGCCGTTCCCTCCCTACCTTGTCATATTCACAAGGTTATTAACTCAAGAAGCAAAATATCCTGAGCAGCAGCAGTACAATGAAAAGGTAGTGGGTAATCACCCCAATTCCTGACCTCCCTCCTCCCAGCCCCTTGTGGACAGGTCATCACTTTGAGACTGCTCCACATTGTTAAGTATACAGAATTTTGCAATGGGTTAAAGGACAGTATGTTCCATCTTTTAGTATTGCCAGTGCCTGAGCGATAGATGCCTTCCACAGCTTGTTAAAAGGCTGCTGAACCACTGAAGTGTAACTGTGGAACACTTGCAAAAACAGAGAGAAAATCATATAAACAGCAAACCAAAAGGATATGTAATTACAGCTCGGGCTATCATTGGACAGACTTTTCAGACAATCTGCCTTTTGAGAAATACGTAGACATTTTATGCCTGCTTCCTTTATGCCAAACCATACGCTTTTCTCCCCAGCACATTACCGGAGATGCTGCTTGGCCAGTAGTGCTGCAAATTGCTTAAAATAAGTGATCCTGGAAAGGCCAGCATAGCTGCTACAGTAAAGGGCGAGTAGGAAAAAAGCAAGCTCCTTCTCTAGCTGCCCATTTATGACAGGCCTAAGATCCTCCTGCTGCCCTAGAGAGAGGGGGTGGAGGGAGGGATGGCATCGTTTCCACACCTACTTAGGGCTCAGTGCAGGGCTGGCTCAGAAATAATTTTATGGATGGAGGGAATGATGCATGAAATATAGCTGGGAGGTGCATGCCACAATATAGCAAGCACAATACTTAATACGTGATGGTGTTATTAACTGATCATGGCTAAGAAAATACATTTTGATTAGTCCTAGCCTGTCCAGCATTTCCATCAGACTACTATGCCCACACATGCAGATCCTGGTTTTGAAACACTAAGTCCTTCTGTCCATCACTTCAAAAATTTAAGGACATTGTCAAAATGCGAAAACAAAACCCCAACAATGCATATTTAAGTGAAAGCAAGAGATTAAAAAGAGGCAGAAATACAGAAGCAATGGGAGGAACGGTTATTTTTGGATCTTTTACATGAAAGGATTCTAATTAAGATATTGCAGGGTTTCCAGTTACCACTTTTCACCCTCATGCACTCCTGCTGCTTCTCTGTCCTTGCTTTGCAGCAGCTCCTCTCACCCCACCTTTCCCTATCAGACATCCTATGCTGCTCCCTGCAGTTATGACCTTCCCTTGCTCTGCAATGTGCTTCACATGCTTCCCTGGAAAGGAAACAGAAACCATAATGCAATTTCCACTTTCCAAAACGTTCCTCATTGCGCTCACGAATCCAAGGTCCAAACTGCTTAAATGCTTTCTGACTTGAACAGAAAATTATGGTACAATTGTACCTAATATAGCCTTTGCTTTAATTCAGGGAATTTTATTCCTTTTATGCCTGCAGTTTGAATTGCTGGCTGAGCCTGCCATTTAAAATACTTTCTGAATCAACAGCCATGGGAGAGGCTGAAATTGCTGCCCAGCTTCCAGCCCCTTGACCACCAAAGCACAAGACACTAGGACAACATAGTGGGCCTCCAAGATCACCATCAGTAACCCCTAGTAACAGCTCACTTTCGGCAGCTGAGTTACAGGGTATAAACACTTAGGAGAATCCCAGGGATATTATCTTTCTGGTAATTCTTACCATACTGTTTCTGACAGTGATGTTATGTATACCAGCTTCTGCAAACGCTTGACTTCACATGCTCCGTGAGCTCAGTGCAGGAGAATCTCACAGCTCCCCTCCTAGAAATTTCTTGATATAGGAGCCTGACCTACTACTCCAAATTCAGGACCTCTTGCTTGTCAGATCCAGGAATCTCTGAGCGACCAACAGTCAGATCTGCCAGGCATGCATGCACCTAGAGTGTATTTTTACCCAGCCAAGCCTGTAGAGTCATAGTTGCCAGAGAGGTTCAGCCCCTTTTTGCCTGCGTGCTGCCAGCTTTGTGCCGTTAACAAATCCCAGAGCCAGCCCCACGTGAAGTGATTCTAGTGTGCCAGGGAACACGTTGCACAGGGCAAACTGTGTTTTGGTTGGTGAAACAAGTGAGTGGGAACTAAGGGAAAGGGCCAAAAGACAGTGCTCTTAACTTTTGCTCCCTGAAGCAGAGAAGCACCAAGGCAGGATGGAGATGACCCACATATTAGTTAATTTTCAAAGAGAAAGAATTGTGATGGTTGTAATAGAAAAAAACAGTTCCTTGTGATTTCCAAGGCAATTGGCTAACCAGAGAAGAAAACGCTAGATTTGGAAACCAAAAGAGAGCTCTTCCACACTCCAGGATGTCTTCTGTGTCCCCCCTTCATTTTCTTGCCATTGGCCTTGACATCTGCTTTTGTAGATTCACAACGCTTTGCCTGTTCCAATCATCTTCACCCACAAAGTAAAGGCTGGCCCTTACTGTATTTAATACTTTCTCCATCACAAGGCTGTCTTCTCAACAGCCTTGTGTAGCCACTACCCTGAGCGCTGCAGTGTGAGCTCTAGTTGCTGGCAGAGCTACCAGCCAACCACTCTGCTGCCACATTTCCTTTGGCTGAAACAAAGGAACCAATGAAAGAGAATTAACTGGTTGTTGGCAGAAAAACCTCTATCCCTTAACATGACAATGGCACTTTTTTGTTGCAGTTTCTGAAAAATAACAACAAAGCCAACAATAAAAATAGTAGCAGCGCTCTCCTCTCTGCTTCATTTGGGCAGCAGGGCAAAAAAAGGATAAGCATTAGAGTGACTTTCCTCAGCTGTTAAGAACCGGGACCTGATTCCTGGACAAGGCATCCATCCTCCAGGCATTTCACAGAAGTGCTTGTGCTGGCACAAGCTGGGGCCAGCGTGGGTCGTGTGGCTCAGGAGGGCAGCGCTGGAAAAGACTTCTCTTGCCTGCTCCTGGCGGCAGCACACTCATACCAAACTCAACTGACCGTGTATCTTTGGCTGAAACTCAGAGACTGAGTGAATCAAAGTAAAAACATGTTGTTTTCCTGCCAGGTAAATCCTTTCCATGACACCGTTGTCTCTGAGAAGCAAAACACTACTGAATATAACTCTAAGACAGTGTTATTGTTTGGTTTGCTGAAGAGAAACCAGTTTGTATTATGTAAATGCAGGTCTTCTAAGCTGCAACCCTGGGCTTTCCAGGTTCCCCTCAGGGGCTCCAAAAGAAGGCGCTGGTTCAAGCATTCAGCCTCAAAATACTCTAATGGAGGCAAAAGCCCAAACTTGGTATCTTACATTCAGTCCATGCTTCATAAAAAATTGTGTGCTGCTGACTCAAGATCTCCTTCCCAATTATGGAAAAGTTGAGGCCAACAGAAACATTTTTTTCCTTCTTGGTGGTCAGCTCTGAAGACAAAAGTAATCCAGATGCCAATCCAGTAGCTTATGCAGATTGCTAAAACATATTTTTAATATTAAAAGATTTCTGCCTAGATGCAATGTAGCCCCTAAATATACACTTGGTGAATAACTGCGAAGAAGTACACTATCAGCTTCCAACAGAGACAGCACAAGCCAAATATTAGCTTTCAGAGTAATGAAGATCACAGTGTGCAGAAGGAGAAGACACCAGACAAATACCAGAGACCAGATATCACAAAACCGACTGCAGCTCTTGGGCAAACTAGAACTAGAACAGCATCATAGAGACCCTCAACCCTGAAATGCTCTCTGCTCATTCAGTCCATTTTTCATGAGTCCATCGTTCTCCCTCAATGGGGATCACAGATCTTCCTCTGTCATCCTAGGATATATCCTCATCACCTATTTAAAAGTTGCATGGGACCTCGGATCATTCAGAGCAGCTTCTTTTCAGGAACATGCTGTTTCTTCATGAATTGACTCTCTCTGAATTAAGTAGTGTCTTGGGAAGAGATCAGTAGGCACCTGAACGCAGCAACACCAGGAGTGCAAACCTTATTTATCCACAATATCACTGGAAAAGCAGCTGAAGAGTACAAACTGGAGGCTTTGGCTCCTCCTCTGCACCTTCTGGAAAGAGCAGCAATGCTTCTGCTCCTTTTAATAAAGCTTATCATCCCCACCAGCACCGTCAGGGAAGGACCACTGGGACCCAGTTGCTCAAGCAGTCTCAGGGCTGGTGCTAGTGACTGGTTACCTGGTGACTATATCTGCAACTAGAAAACAGCTTCGATGGTGAAAAGCCAAGCCCCTTGAAGTTCCTGTAAAGCTCAGTGCACATGGAACACAATTCATGGTCCTTTTCTAATTACTAGTATTGTTTCAGTTGTACTCTTTCACTTGCATTAGTGAGAAATAAATTACTCCTGGAGCAGGAGCTTATTAACTCTTTTCTTTCTCTTTTTTATTTTTTTTTATTTTTAAATCTTGGAGATTGAGGGAGGAAGGAGAGAATTTTGCCATTTTATGCAACAAAGAAGAAGAGTGTAACCAAAAATCCTTTTCCACAACAACAGTGTGAGAATAACATAGAATTAGACAAAGCAATAAAATACCAGAAAATGAAAAAATGCCTCCAAACAACATTTCTTTATGGACCTGAAAAAAAAAGTTTTTTTGACTTTTTCAGAAATCTGATTCTTGGACTATAAACTACAGCCCCGAAATGCATTTATGATTCATTAAATTTCAACTCAAATTGGAAGATTTTACTGCTTTTAGAATTCTGTCTGTTAGACAAATAGAAAAGATGAAGGATTTTTTTGGACATTGAATAATCTGAAGTGGTTCCCAGAAGATCTAGGAGAAAAAGTCTGGATTAAGAGATTAAAACTACAGCATCATAAATTATTTGATTCCATTTTAAAAAGAAAATCATACATTATGTGCATTGCCTCAGTAACAGTGCAAAAGCTTTTTAAAAGGGCAGTGCTAGCTAGTACTGTATATTTTGGATCTAAATAAATTTATCTGGGCTTTGAATTATCCATCATAGGGATTTTTCCCTCATAACTTCCAATAAAAATAGTAAGACGCTGAGAGTTTAATTTTAGAAATTCTGGAGCAGAGTGAAAGAAAAATAATGTTTTTCATCTTCTCTTTCCATCTTTTTTCTCTAATGTACTTTAATATTCAACTCTTACCCCTGCGAAAGCAATAAAAGAGCCTCTTCTGCATTCTTTTCTGCATCAGATTTATAGCACCAATTCCATTTTTCTTTCTTATTCTCTCTTCTCAGGTGCTGTGTCAGATCTTATGAGGACCACAAAGACCCACTGAGTCTAAGCCAGTGGACATTCTGGCTCTAAGTCACCATTTGCAAAAACCTGTGATGAACTTGAATGTATTTACATAAGTCTTTGCAGGATTCAAACCTTATTATGCAGCATAAGCAAACTATGGTTTTAGTGGTTTGGAATACCCTCATTAAGCATGCATGAAGTGCCATTTACAAATGTAAAAGGAGTTAAGTGCTTGGGTATATGAATCATTTTATGTTTCTGGAGAAAAGCACTATTAGTCAGAAAACTAAAAAAAAATGGAAATTAAACTGTAGTTATAAAAACATGCTGTGGCTCTTACAGGTTCCATAAAATGATGGAAGCTGCTTTATCTGAAGGCAGCTATGCTATGCTGAGGATGCAGAAGTCACCGCACGATAAAAATGTGTGCACACGCTACATTAAATAAGGTTGAGCTAGATTTGACCTCTTCCACTTCAGGAGCTGTTTGGGGGCTGGAGAAGTGCCAGTTACTGATGAATCAGCAACAACTTCCCTTGCAAGTGCATGAAATCCTTGCTCATCTGCCTGTATGGCCTGGATGAAAGACAGCGAAACCCCACCGAGCAGTGAGGGAGAATAGTCTGAAGATCCAGTCCCTTACTACTCTTTCCCAGGAGACAGGGTGTTGCTTATTCCTGTAGAACATGTAGAAGAGACACCTGGTCCCTTCCTCACAGTTTCGGTGTCACTTTACCTTGGTTTTTACACTAATGAGATGTACCAAATAAGGTGCCCTGACTTCTTTAGGCACAGCGCCCAATGTCTTTTCCCCTCTCATGCAAGGAAGGCGAGAAGCACTCACTTGGAATCCTCAGGAATGAACGTAAACGTAATACTTAGGTTGAAATATCATGCCATCAATGAAGTTCATAGTCTTCACGTGCTTTGCTGAAAAAAAAGCCTAAATCCATTGTCTGCCAGACAAATACAGTGTTATCCTCCTGTTTTAATTTTGCCTAAGGTAGCAGCTTTGACGCTTGCTTGACTATTTGAGAAGAAATGCTCTGCTCCCTTCTCTCGGAAAGGCTAGGAAGCCTGGAGAAGGCTCTCTCCCGTGCTGTGATTATCGCATTTGACAGTAGTTAAACACAACCGGGAACACCGAAGTGCAGCCAACCTTCAGGTGTCCTTTGCCATGCTGCACGCTCTACTAAGTTCATGCCCTTTAACGGGGCTGAGCGGTCGTCATGGCTCTGTGAAAGGACAACAGCAGCCACCAGCCAGGAGGGCTCATATCCATGCAAATATCTCTGGCAAGCAAAAATAGAGACATAGCAAGGATTTGAGCTATTTTGACAGAACAATCTGTAAACGGAACATTTTGTGAAGTTTTCCTTGAGGCTTTTAAGTACTGCTGTTATGTCACGACCTGTTACTAATCTGAACTTCACACCATTTTACAGCAGTGCAAGGGAAGTGACTGCATGCCATTATATGGCTTGCAAAATATTCAACATCAAAAGTATCCACAACCACTAAACCACATATTAATACAGTTTTCATTAAGATATATGCTCACGGGGTCAATTCTTTTTCCAAGTGTCACACTCCATTACAGTCATTTCAGAAAAGTTGGAAAGAGCAGACAGGTCGGTCAACAGCGCGGTGAAGTAACACAGAGAAATGTTTCCCCAGGAAAATGGAATGAATTCTGCCCTTTGAGCCATGCAACTTGATTCAAACAAGAATTACACTCTTGAATCAAGAAATGTACTTTAGCCTCCACAGTTAATTAATATACTGAACAGGAACACTGAGATATATACAAAGACATACACTGCCACAGAGTAGCTCCCCAAAACAACTCCAGTCTGGAGACACCATCACGTAAGAAGGCATCAAAAAAGCTATTTCAGAGTTTTACAGCAAAATGGCACATGCAGGGTCAATTTAGAGATATATTACTAGAATTAACACACTTGTAGAGGAAGCTTGCAAAAGAAAAGATTCTCAATGATGGGAAGAGTGTGGCTCTGAACAGCTTTCCAGTAGATGCAGCAGGGGTTAGCTACTTGAGAGGCATAAATATTAAGCTTGGCACATTTCGGAAAGCAATCATGTGACGGGTTGCCTGTAATAGTGGGAACCCGGTTGCGGTGACCTGGGAGTGCAATGCAAGCAAAAGTTCTGAATTCAAAGCTAAGCTGCAGTAGGTTTTAAAAAAAAATATGCAAAGACATCAAAAACATGTCTTTCTGAGTCAGTGCTAAGTCACCAAAGCTCTGGGAAAGTTCTGGGCTGAGAGATTGAGAGAAGGCTCTAATTAGCAACCTCCACTCCAAACGTCTCCAAATTTTGAGTTCTTTTCCTTCTGAAGCAGCTGCATGCACCAACTGTTCCCATACAAAACGCAGGAATACTCTTGCATTAAGCAAACATTTCCTCCAGTACAGATACCTTTATCGCATCAGGAGGTGAATGAACCCTCAGACAGTTCTCATGGCATTGGAATGGCATTCCTGGTCACCTGCCTGATGGTATCAGAAGCACGTGGCGGATGAGCCAACCCAATTAAACTAACTGTACAGTACAGCAAATTTTCTGAGGTACAAAGCAGAATTATGCTTCCCAACTCCGGGCAAGACAAGTGGTAAATTAAGAGGAACAGAGTGATGCGAAGCAAAAAGGCTGATGGTACAATAAGGCAAAGAAAGTAAAAAACGGGAATCTAAGAGCAACTACATTGAAGAACCAACAACACTAATAAAAGAAAGAATTAATTGGTCCTCTCTGTGCCTCTGAGGATCTCTCCTTGAGCCTTTCAAACTTCAAAGGCTACTCGCACTCAAACAGGCTGAGCTGAATGTGAAGGTCCTGACTCAACAAAACACTTCATCACTGAGAGTTGAACATATGTTTAAACGCTTTGTGGCACTGGGGCTCCAGCGCTTAAGGGGAACGAGGACAGCAGGAACAGAAAAATAAGTGGCAGAATGGTGGACTTGGCAAAAGCAGCAGAATGCACTGCGTCTAGTACGTGACACAAACTGAAACGGAAGGAGGCTGGGAAGAGCTGAGAATTGACTGGGTGTCATGGCTTAACCCCAGCCAGCATCTAGGACCATGCAATCACTAGAAAGAAAATTAACTCTCAGCTCAAAAACCAGGACACAGGGTTTTACATACCAACAACCTAGATGACGTAACGGCCAAGAAGGTGTAAAACTGAAGTTAGGTGAAGGTAATGAGGCACAGTGGTTTCTCTAACACAGATCAGAGTTTTATGAGCAGTGGTGCTCTACCTGTGGATTGCACCTCTCTTTTCAAACAATGGCCTTGTGGCTTCTCAACCTTCACGTGAACAGCAAACATTTCAACCGGACTGGAGGTTTGGCACAGGCACGCTTTAGGAACAGGAGAGCAATGGCACACAAAGATCGTGGGAGTGAGCGAGGGTGGGGGTGATAGGATTGTCCAAATTCTGGTCTCCTGACAGGGGAGCATCCAGAAGTATGAGAAATGCACCAGAAATATGCGGCTGTATTGCCTGGCACACACAGACTCCCATTGCAGAATGAGGTCCTGTCATTGGAAGCCATATTTTGGCCATACAATAAAGATACATCAGCGCAGAAATTGCAAAACGGGTCATGGAGAATGAAAACAGCAGTTGAGTTGGCTGCATTAATTAGAAAATTAGCCACTGACATATTTGAGGAAATTCAATCACTGCATAAAAGCAAAGAAGCACCAGGAACAGTAAAGAAAATTTTGAGACTTCAAAAAAAGGAGGAAAGCAAAACATTACTGTGTATAACGAAGAAACTAGAGAAAACAGGGAAAAATATGAAGGAGTTTTATCACACAGTTCTCATTTTCTGGCTTTTGTAATGGACAGCTTACACTCTGAGTAGGTTTTTTTCGCACTTTCACTGTTTCAGACTTGTTATGTATGTCTGCCTGAGCAAAAAACATGACTTAACAATCACATAAATGTATTTTTATCTGCCTGTCTTTAATGTTATCCTCTCATCTACAGCACTGAATAGAAGGTGAAGTTGAAACGAAACCCATAAAGCAAGAGAATACAATGACCAGTGTATATGACTTAATGGTGTAATTTAATGGCTGCATTTCCTGCCATAAAAATGCACTTGTGCCTTTCTCATGACCTGCCAGCTTGTAAGTAATGAAATATGTGACCTCCTAGCTACTTAATTATTGTACTGTTTCTGTAGCTTGGTTTTGCTTAGGAATTATTAAATAATCCTTTTTTCCACGTTGTGCTTCTACCCTGCTTTATCACACCGGTAATTACGAAAAAAAGAGATTTAAAGCTTTTTTTTTTTTTTTTCCTGATCAGAGAACTCATGCAGATAAAGTAATATACATGCTTGCATGTTTCATAAAGCCTTAATTTCAAACATCAGGATATCACTTGATTTTCAGCCTTCATGTCCTGCACTCACAGGACAAAGCTTCTAACAGGACTGTGCCAATGACAAACCACCATTATTTTTAAGAAGTAAGTTGCATTTTTTGAAGTGAATATAGGAAAGTAAATTAAAAAGTAGTTCCTCTGTATTTCTGAACATCTAAGATACTTATTTCGCAACTACAGCTCAGTACATGCCTGCACATGTTCAGTACAGTCTCCACAGTATGATCTAAATATTGCATCTGCTAAAGAAGTAGCATGAAGCATCCAAGGAATCATTTCGGTCCCATTATGCTTTTGCTTTCCTTTCCCAGCAATTTATCTTGAAAGGTGTTTCATGTGCTTCAAAATCTTTTTACAACCCCCTCATTTCTTTAATGGGTTTGGGATTACGAACAGACCCTCCCACCACAGAGGGATCAGATAATGATCAGATAAACATCTGCTTAGAGACTGAAGGTTTGCTAGACCCATTACCAGATAACAAGTGGTCTGGAGACCCTGTTGTAAACACCAACTTTTGGGAAACAGAGAAACAGAAAAATTAAATCCTTCCATTTCAAAGCAGCAATTTGATAAAGTGCATTTTTCCCACTCCCCCCCGATAAACAGGGTTCAGTAGATTTCGGAGAAAAGGGTTTTCACCACTAATGAGAGGCTGAAAAGAGCTGAAAGCTCATATGATTTAAACTGAGGTATTCCTTTCTTCCTATTTAATTGTTAAAGGGAACAGCCATGTTTTAATTTTGCCTTTTTCTCATTTACTAATTACACAAAAAGCTGTTTCATTTAGCTTATTTAGTTCCTTACAGAATTAAGCTCTACAAAAACAAAATGTAAATCATGCCTAATCATTGACAGTTTAGACGATGGGCAAGCAGTTAGGTCTGATTTGAAGTAGGAGAGAGCTTAAATGCATATTCGATTCAGAAGTCATGAACAAATACTTTGCTTTTCCTAGCCTTACAGCTGTGCTGCATTTTCAGAGATGCACACCAAGATGAGAGTTTTGACTGTCTTTGACCATCGATTTCCATTGTACTTCTGGCCCCACTACTCAAACTTCAGCCTCAGGTGAGGAAACCATCTCAGGGTAAGGGAACATAGAAGATGGGTGGGGCAGAAAATCTCTTTCCCAGCTTCCTAAAAAGCCTCACCTATTTCTAATTAGTCAACATAATGCACGTGTGACAAGATTCACAATATGGAAAATAGCTTCTCCTTTCCTTCCTGAGGACAAAAAAAAAGTTCTTTCAGCTCCCCAGCTGGCTTGAGAGGCTGACAAATATTAATGCAGATATTCACCAGCCAAGGACCTAGCTCAGAGGGTTTTAGAATAATTTCTCCTGAGTAGCATTCAAATGACCCTCACTGTACTTCCTCTGTGTAAAACTATGCCCAATGACAGAAGAAACAGTTTCTCCAACAGCACTGCACCAAGAAGGTATCCACACTGCAGCCCACTGAGGAATGTGGAGCAAGGTCAAAGTGTGATGAGAAAGGAATGTCAGAGAGGAGCTGTTATGGACACCCCACCAGCCACCATTCCCCACCCCCCCTGTGCCACTAAGGACAGGAAGGCAAAGGAGTTGGGGATGAAGGACTGAAGTTGAGCCTAGGATGAAGCCTGGGGCAGGGGCTGAGGTAAGAGGAAAGTGGATTAATTTTTGTCTTTGTTACTCACCATCCAACTCTGTATTTAATTGGCAAGAAATTAAATAAATTTTCCCCTAGCCAAGCCAGTTTTGCCCATGACAGTAATTGATAAGTGATCTCTCTGGCCTTAACTCAACCCACAAGCTTTTTCATCTTATTTTCTTCCACCTGTCCTGTTGAAGAGAGGAACTGAGAGAGTGGGCTGGGTTGGCATCAGGCAGCCATCCAAGGTCAAACCATCACAAGCAAATAAATGATCTAGAGTCCCAAATCTAATTTTCTTCAGTGATTCTGGCTCTCTGAGACAATGTTCCAAGATATCCAGGCATGCAGCATCTAAGGTAGGAGAAGTCAGATTTTTAGCTGACTAGAAGGGAAGATTTATCATAGAAACCCCCAGGACTGGCTTTTAGCTGCCCATTCCACCTGTTCTCCAGAGATTCCCATCCACACTGCAGGAACCATTCAGCTTGCTGCTAATTACTTACTCAACTGACGCAAATTATAGTCCGATGCATTAAGAAAACACAAAATTGAAGCAAGTTTACCTTAACTGCGTAAAACTTGACTGCCATTTCAGGGCAGGGGGTACATTTTTTCATTGAATGTCTGGGTTGGATTTTTTTTGTTGTTCTGGTAATGTTAATGTGACCTCCGAATCAGGGCACTAGAAGGTTCCTCCTCTTCCAAAATTTTCTGCTTGGTGAGAACAAGTACAAAGCAATTCACTATAGAGACATCAGAACTGGCACAGACCAGCAAAGAATACATTATATTTAAAAATGTAACACACAGGTGCTCAGAGGTTAAGCTCACCTATTCTGGTTTCAAGCTGACACGACATAAAATCAGAGGTAGAACAGCTTTTGTGAACCAAGCTGAGGGAACAGGCCATTCATTAAAATGTCATACTGAAAAACTGGAGATAACTGACAATAGTTTAAATAGAGAGCAAAAATAGAATGAGGGGCAAAAAAAAGTCCCTATTTAGCAGCCCAGTAACATTTTAAAAGTCTTGATAGCAGCTGGTTAACCATTACTTCCAGGAAACAAAAAAATGTCCATGATTTAATGTGGAAAGAAAAAAATAAAGACAACCCAAACACTACAAAAAAAGGAAACACATTCCCTGTCTTTCAAGCTACAGTCAGCAAATGCCTGTGCATGATCTACATTTATGAAGGTAAATCTAGATCACATCTCTCGCAAATGTCTGTGCCCACCCCACTAACCTTCTACAGAGAAACTTAGGTACTTTTTTTAGGATGTGTGCAGCATCCTATTAGGTGGAGCCGTAAAGAAATCAGTGCTCGAAGGGCAAAACTGGGAAATGCAGCCAAGAAAATCATAGCCTTGAAGTTCCAGTGGTGGCAGAAAGAAGATTTGCTGCTGTCCTGGGGCTAACAGGGAGAAGTGGATGATATTTAGCCCTGTCCCACCCTACCAGTCTCCACTCCTGGGGACAGGATCTGAGTAAGTCTGACTGAAGCAACCAAATAAAATGGAGATGTCATGCTGGAAGGAATCGCACAGCTGCACAAACTAGAGGTCACAGGCTTCAGTGCTTGCCTTCACTATCTGAAATTCTTCACTATCTGAAAATACAAATGGATTCCTTTTACATTCGCTCCCATGTAGCAGGTTTCCCTCGCCAAGATAAATATAAGAAATCACATATTTTAAGTTGTGGAAGTTGATGCTGGTGTCCCTAATTGGGTTTTATAAATTGTGTTTAGGACAGCAAATTAGCTTTATGAAAGCACTCCTGTAAAGTAAGTAAACAACAACCCTGTTTTACAAAAGAAGAGGCACACGAGGCTGCACTGCAGCAGTTCCTGAAAAAGAACCCAGGACTTCCCAGTCCTCGTACATATTAGCTGCTTCCCACAGACATCCATCTCCCTATTTCAAAATAAAGCTTTATAATTTCCAAGTGTTTCACAGCATTGATGTGGAGATATTGAAAAGCAGTGCTAGGGGCTTCCTAGAGAGTAACAGCACAACGATCTGTACAGAAATGCAGTTTGATGCAGGCTGTAGGATCCTTTTCTTTAGCATCTGCATTCAAAGGGTCTAATGTGCTCCAGAAACTGATGCTGGGCTGAAGAGCGCTCCAGTGCCACAGACTGACTGCACTATTCACAAGGAGTTCTCGCGCAAGGAGGCTGGCAGTCATAAATAAATGTGCAGCAGTTTATGGCTACCAGCAAATTTCCATGATCGATTAGCGTGGGTCTGGGCTAAATACAAATGGAAACTCAAGAAGTAACGGGTCAGGGCACTAATATATGTAAGCAACACTGGCAATAAGTGGAGAAGTGCAACCCCAGAACATACTAGAGGCAGTCTCAATTTCATCCAGGCACCTCTGTTCAAAAAACTTTGGGTTTACTGGGTGCTTCTTCTGCTTCAGGCACTGTGGCAAACAGGATGCTTAGTGAAGTGCTAGCCTTTGATGTGCTTGATACATAAGCATTGAGGGCTGCAGTTAAGCTGTGTGTAGCTGCTGGAAACCTCAGGCCTTTCCCCTATTTTGTACAGTAACCCTTAGATTTTTTCTCACCCTTTGACTGGAGGAGGAATGAACCAGTGAATTCAAGGCAAAGCATTAGGCTGTTGGTTTGCTTGCTGTGTAGAAAGGGGATAAAGGTGTCCAGCTTTCCTCAGATCCAGGTAAATACTGAATACTTCTTTTACTTGGCACTAAGTCCATAGGCCATGAAGCTGGGTGGAATGGAGTCAGTCCCCAGAAGAAAGACACAGATTCTCACCTATCTGTTAATGAACAGGAAAAAAGTCTGGTAGTGCATCCCATTCATCTTTGCATTTTCCACTTCTGTATGGCCATCTACATTCACGCTAAATCACAGTAAAGTCTGCACATTAAAAGGGTAGGAGTTTACACTCACTTTGCTGCTGTATAAACATGCAAGATGAAAAGCTGGAGTGGGATGGGGGGGCGGGAATGAATTGGGCATTGATGGCAGAAGTAGTAGGAAAAAGAAGATTGTAGCGCTTCCATGAAATCCTCATGGCAGGCTGTAGAAGAGCCTTCTAAGTGCAACACTGAGACCTTGCTATGCTGGGACCCCGTCATGCTATGCACGGCCCTAAGCCCCTGTAAATCCCTGTGCTATTCCTTCTTTCACATAACTGGTGCTGTAGCAGAGGATGAGTTATTTGACAAGCAGCGTGTATTTCTCAGATCATTATTACACACACAGACCTTAAAAACCAGGAGTTAAATGGTGGCACAAATGTAATACATGAAGACGGTAGGCACTGCCCTGGGAATCTTCATGGCACTGTTGTACACTTCTGAACCAGGCAGAAAAGTCAAGAAGGTACGTAATAATATATGTGAGCTTTTCTAGAACAAGTATGATCAAAATCCCCGTCAATGTGTTTCCCCCCTTCAACATTTCAGTTCTTTTAATGTTCGTGTCAACTTGCCCATGTTTCAAATAAACCAGGAACTATTAATGCATTTTCTTTCACTTCAGCAACCAGGCAGACTTTTGGCTCAGGACTTGGTGATTGAAAACAGCTATTTTGCCTCAGCAAAATAAGTCTGCACGAGCATAAAGTGTTTTGGAAGCCACGATGGCATTTGCAACATAATTCTTTCAATGTTATCTATGTGGTGTAAATCCAACCTTTTTTTGAAATTCACTGCCTGCCAGGCAAAACTATTCATGCATAGTACATATCTTGGAGCTGGACACAAGATTACTGACATTATATTGCTCCCTATTTCCTTTGTCCTGGAAGCTCTGCATTCCTGGCAAACAGAAAAGAAAAAAAAATAATCTTGCATCTCTCATAAAGAAAGACCTCTCATTTATGTTTTTATTTACCATTTCTGAGCACTGACTCGAAGTCTGGCATCAGTATAACAGTTACTCCTGTACTTCCTTTTCATAAAGTTTTGAATTTGTTTGCATTGTTCACAAACTACCTTCAAAATGGCTCTCATTAAGAGGGAGCATGCTTTACAACAAGCCCAACCACAGTACAAGTAACAGCATGTTATAAAGAAGGTATGTATCAGTCATTCTTGCGGTAATTCTAGCTTTAACAAAATAAAAAATGAAGCATCTCTGAGGTAAGCCTGTATTTTTTTTTCTCTGAAAGCCCCAAGTCTACATTCTGCTAAAATTCTTCACACCTTTATAAGGCAAGGCAGTGCCACATTTGAGCTTTGCTCTGTCATCTTTTTGAACCTAAGCTTCTTATTTACCATCTGGAAAACAAACATTTGGTCCCAGGAAGAAATATGGGTGTACCTACTGTGTTGCATATCTGTGGTAAGGGCAGTGCATCCTGGACACAGCAGGGCTGCAGGTATTCAGGAAAACCAACTTCAAACCATGCCAGGCTAATTGTCTCTGTGTCAATGGTATAGTGCCTGCTCATGAGGTTTGCATGCTACAGAAATTTGAGCCTTACTGTGTACAGTTGCTGCTTCTGGGCACAGATAACCAAAGTCTCACCCGTAAGGTATTTGCAATGGAAAACCTCTTGGTTTTATGAAGTCCCGGGACCCAGCACTAAGATTGCCCAGCCCTACCCCTCATCTCCATGTGAGTGACAGAAGAATGGCCAAAGATGGGTTTGACATCATAGAATTATGGAATGGTTTGCTTTGGGAGAGACTTTTATAGATCACCTAGTCTAACCTCCCCTGCAATAAGCAAGGACATCTTCAGGTTGCTCAAAGCCCCAACAACCTGATCTTGAATGTTTCCAGGGATGGGGCATCTACAGCCTTTCTGGACAACCTGTTCCAGTGTTTCACCACCCTCATCATAAAAAAAATCTTCCTTCTATCTAGTTGGAATTTATCCTCTCTAGTTTAAAACCATTCAAGTAACTTCTGGGGGCCAGCAGTGGGTCAAATGAAAAAGAAACTCAGCCTTTGACATAATTAGACAGTCTGTAATGACGTTCTTCTAAGTTGTGCCACTGGCCACTTCGGAGTGTGACTATTTACCTGATCAAAGTTATTTCTCAGGTGTTTCCAAGAAGGTGTTTTCGAGGAAGTCAGTATGATTTAAACTTCTGGCTTTGTACTAGATAACAGTGAATGTGAATATGACAAATACACAAAATTACACTGTGGAGCAGAAGTCAAGCCAGCAATGGCTGCTGGCACGGACCTACAAAATATTCAAGCCTCTGACCCAGGTGATCAGGTTCTCCTCCCACTTAATCACATCTGAGTCAGTATTTCTCTCAAGGATTATATGGAGTAAAATGATAGAATAAGGAGTATTACGACAACATCTGTCCTAGCTTGTTATGCAAATTATCATGTGACAACTTCTTGGCAGTTTCAAAATATGGAAATACAGGCAGGCTTTAGGATAGCTTTCCACCAGTGACAATACATCCACTGATGGGGGGAAGTATTTGGTTTTCCCCTCTCACCACTGTGTCTTTTTAAACAGAGTCAAAATCCAGTATGCTTTCACTTCAGAATCTCAAATGACAGGGCTCAAAGATTTCTTTGTTGCTTTGTTTAAGTTCTCTCCCTTCACTACATCTCCTTTCTCCTGGTTTATATCCCTAGGTGTACAGGTGTTTGCTCAGTTAAAGCCCAAGGTGGAAAGATAATACGGCTATTTCATGGGAGTGACACAGTGAGGGCAATCTTGGGTTTGCACATCACGGCTGTGGCCAGCCAAGTCTGCATCAGAGCAGCAGCACTAAGGCAAGTTTGCAGGCTCCAACAGTGCTGAGGGCCCTGGAAGCTCCTGTGCTTGATTTTGTGAGTGTCCTGGGACAGTGATGCTAAACAGAACAAGAATGCAGTCAGTGTCTGAAAGCATCTGTTCCTGTATAGGGATGGGCTTTAACAAAGGCCACTGCTGACTGAGGCACCTGCCACCTCTGCAAACATGGGGAGAACCTCTGGAGCTTTTCCAGAACATTAGTTTTCCAAAGTGCAAAGCAAAAAAGCGAGTGGTGCTACTGCTGAGCCAGTGCCCCCCAGTCCTGTCACCTGAGCTGTGGCCGTGCCCTGGGCTGCAGGGAGCAAACTTTTCAAAGGAAAACAGTCAAGCGCGATGGACGTGTGGAGAAAGCCAGCCATGCAGCCCTGAGGAGGATGAACACATGGCTACAGCTATCTGGCACAGCTATGTTTTCTTCTCTCTTTGTCAGCACCTGAACAACCTGCCTTGGGGAGCAAGGACAACAGAAAACAGTAGGGAAGACAGAGATCAGGGTAGTCTGCAATAAGACACAAGCATGACTGCCAGAAGAGGAGAAAAGAATGTCTTAAATGCAAACGTTACTTTCCATTCTATTCAGAAGTAAATTTAGTCTTGTATAAGAAATCACTTTAAATACATGACAGCCTCTGCTACTGTTCTGGCAAAAGTGACTTTCCTTCTGAGCAGCCTTTCAGGGTTATTTTCATCCTGCTGCTTTCTGCATTTGGCCAGGCTTATCTCCTGCCAAGGGCTGCTGCTGAGCTCCCCAACCCTCTGATCCACACAGGACCTCTGCCAGTTCTGCTTCTCATCTCAGGACCAGGAGCAAAAGGGTGGCCTGGACAGTCAACCCTGGGAGAAGCCAACCTCTAAACGCACCAACCAAAGGGAGCCATGCCACTGCCAAGAAGCAACAAACCACACTCCATTCCATTGCCTCTCATATGTAACGGTTTAAAGTCTCCAGAGAAAGAAAAAAAAACACTTCTTCCTACCATGTCCAGTGGGACATTTCTTACTGGCTGAAATAAAACACTAAGTCCTATGCCAGCACATGTAGAAGTAGAAGCAGATGCAAACTGTGCACTCTTCTTCCAGGGATAAAGTGACACAAACCCTAGAAATTTGAGACCAGAATTTTCCATTTATAAATTACATCAGGATTTGTAAACCTGATACAACCTCAGGATTTTTACTGTTCTGATTCATAAATCAGTGATTTCCATCCCAAAAGAAAGGATTTATATTTGAAAGCATATTTAGGATTTATTGGCAGGATTTGTACTGTAAAGTCATGGAAGGATTTGTAAATCTAATTTCTCACTTCTAAAAGCTTTTCAGGATTTTTGTGCGGTAAATCCAATTAATGTAATTTTAATGTCATGACTAAAAATCAGGCAACCCCCCACAAATTTTGAACCATGTCACATGCTCATCAGTGAGAGCCACTGGAACAGTAAGGGTGCCCTGTCATTGAGCGAGGTTGTCTGGAAAAGTTTTAGCTGCCTACCGCAGACACAGGGCAGTCAAGGAGGATGGCTTCCATTCAGATGGGTGCTGGAGAAGAAGAAACACTATTAATGGCACAGAGGTCTTCAACATTTTTCTCAGCACCTTTTTTGCTTGTTTGTCACCACCTCTCTCCACCACGGCAGGAAAACAGATTGGGCTCTTAGCCTCAGAGGGGCTGATGGGAGACCACCTCCTCCTTTGGACCCAGCTGCATCCTCTCTTCCACCTCATCCACAGCAGAAGATACAAGGGAAGGAAAGGATCTGGGGGGTGATCAACCCACGTTGTGGGTGATGAACACAATGGCTCCACCCGACACTTCGAGTCCAACGGGCTTCTCTTCCCTGTCTATCCCTGTCTGGGTCAGGGCACTCCCAAAAAGAGTAACAGCCTAGCTCACAGCACAGCTTCCTACTCCCACATCTTCACGCCAGAGAGGCTTGTGCTTCAGTAAAGACACCACCATCAAGCTTACTGCTTCCCGAGAGACCAAGGTCCAGACTTCACTAATCCTTGAAACCCCAGCCTTACCAAGCTGGAGAAGGTATGCTGCGTTATCTCTGCAGGGTTTATTTTGAGAACCTAAACTAATTTAGGTCCTAAATCTATTTAGGTTTTGAAAAGCTATTGGGTGCAGCTACACAGCCCAGGCTGCTGGGGGGCACTGCTGGGTGGCTTCTGTGGGGAGCTTGTCTGTCTTACTCTACCTGTCCATCTGTTGAAGAGAGGGAGTGAGAAAGCATCTGGGTAGGCATCTGACAGCCAGCCAAGGTCAACTCACTACAGAACCAGAAGAAGTGTTGGAACCATTCAGGATGCTGAGAGCGCAATATCCATGCTATCCTTTTTCCATGACTGAAGTTTCACATTTCGTAACTTTTCTGTGCCAGTCTGTCAGTATTTTCACTTGTTAATCTAACTGTGAGTTTACATTTTAGAGAAAAACAACAACCACCCTGTTCCTGATGTTTGAAACAGCTAATGCAAGACAAAAAAGAATTCCAAATACTTCATGATCCACAAGGAATGAGCTGGTTACAGTAACGTTAAAAACAACTGGTATCACATATGCACTTGGATTTTAACCAGAGTCTGTTTTCTGCATTCAAATTTGCCAATCAGTTTCTAAGTCTCCCGTGTCAGCAGCTAGAATGGCCTGTTTCTTTTCAAACAATGAAAATGACTTTTAAAGAAACAAAATTCCATCTTCAGGGCCAAGTGTCTGCAGGCTAAGATCTGGGACTGAGTCCATTAGCTATGGCAGGCCCTGCCAATCTGCATCTGGGAAAGATTTGCATAGAGATGCAGTTAGTGGAGCAAGGCACTGGGTATCAGGACAACTGGGGTTTGAGAGGTGATAAAATTCCACCCCTTGCTCATTTAAAATGTTTAGGCAACTCACTTTATCTCATGGTGCCTTGCTACAAACACAGAGGCGGGAAAGAAATGATTTTCCGCTACTTCCAAAAAGAGCTGTAAAGCAGTATCTGGTTCCCAGCTTTGGGATTGCAGGCAATATAAAATGTGGAGGTAATTCAGATTTAATTTCACTCTTAAATTCTGTCAAACTGCATCCAGTACACAGGGAATATTCTTTATTATGACTAACAGTACCACAGGGTTTCAACCAAGACTAGGAACATACTCAGCCAGGAGAAACAAGAAAACAAAAAAGACTACACACACGCTCACAGACTTGGGAACACTCAATTCCTTCAATGTGCTTATAGGTCATTCTGCTGACAGCTTGCCCAAGGCCGCCCGGGGCATCAGTACCAGAGCTGAGAATTTACCTGTGACTTTCACTAGTCTTAATCCAGCACTGCAACCTGAACTCTCTCCTTGATACTTTCACCAAATGAACGAAGAGGGAGGCAGTCCCAGTATTAGCGGAGATAATTCTGATGAATCACAAAAACTATAGTGTGGCTGGAACATGTGTTTCTCTCCCACGCATCAGACACAGGGATGAAGCAGATAATCCCCAACAAACCACTGGTAGGTAAAACAATTAATTACTGACCTTATAAAAGCTGAGCAGGATAAAAACCCCGCTAACAGAACAACACAATGTACAATTAAGTTTTATCTTTCAACGAAGAAACCTCATTTGCACTAAAATATTAGGTGATTTATATTTTCTGTTTCAACAGATCATTTAACGGATTGCTGAATAAATTGTTTAAATATGCAAATAATCTGGGCATTTCGTAATATTTCTCCAAGGGCTTTTTCCCAGTAGTTCTCACCAGATCATGCAAATTACGAGTGATTCAGAAAAGGAAGCATATAATATTTTAATTGACAGGGTGTTTATTTCAGCTCCAGTTCTTTTACGTCTTCCCTTTCAGATAACTAGAAACAGACGACCTCCAGAAATCCCCATATTCTGTGGGGCTCATGACAAAACCGAGTATTAGGAGAGACGGAGTACAGGAAATTAAGTATTTTATGCAGATAAAATGAGCTGACTCGGGGAATACAAATAGTACTAAATTACGCTATATAGTGTGCCCCGTACACCTAATTTCCATGATAAACGATGAGCTGTAATAGGCATTCATGCATTCCTTGCACGGCATCCCCAGAACTTCATTTTGCCTCTCCCCAAGTCCTGCTTAGAGGCCGGCAGCTGCCACTTCCCGGGCTCCCGATGCTTGGGGTGAAGGCAGCTCACTTGCCCGTTGTTTCCACCGCCACACACTGCTGCAGCCAAACCCCATTTTCATGAAGCACTCCCAACGCAATGCTCAGGGAATCTACCCTTCCACCCCAAAGCCACAAAAAGCGGAGGCGGTTTTCTCCTCCTTTCCCAGAACCGTCTCCTGAGACTCGTTCTTTAATTGCCCTACTTAACCACCAGCAGCCTAAAATCTGAACCTCTGGGCTAAAAAAGGGAAAAAAAAAAAAACAAACAGAAAACAGAAAAGGGCTTAAAAGGGCAGCTTTTCCCCTAATGAGTCATGCACTGATTTAACTCACCCATTACCTGGTGAAAAGGGTGCATCTGTAATTGCACTACTGAATAACATCAGACCCAATATTACATTTTGTTTCCCGTTTTGTTAAATCTCAACGTCTCCACCAACCCTGAGAGCAAGGCACACAGCTCGCCCTCAGTCCCTGTCAGCCAAATGGTTTCCCTCATACGCTGCTGCCGCGGAGCAAACCCTGTGGTGGCAGATTTGGGTACGCTGGCTTTGGCACACGTGCCATTTCCCCAGTGAGCCACTTCAATCAGAATCTGAGAGGAGTGATTCCAGCCCTGCAGCATGGTGTGAGCTCTGCTACCTCATGCATTATTTCAGCATGAAATATTTATAAACTGGAGAAGAAAGGCAGGCTCCTTCCTTAAAAACTGTAATGATTTTTTTTTTTTTTTTTCAAATGTATGAGTGCAACTTGTAAGGATCTGCAACTTGTTTGACATCTTGGGTTTAATAGCCCAGTACCCACTCTTCATTCATGGAATCATAGAATCATAGAATGGTTAGAGTTGGAAGGGACCTTGAAGATCATAGACTTCCAACCCCCCTGCCATGGGGGGTTGCCATTCATACAAAAGGAGCTGAGATTTTACCTTTTGTCTTTAAAAACTGAACCTAGAGTAAGCAGGTATTTTTATATCTTTTATGCACGTTTTGTTTTGCTTTACATTAGCTCTTAACACCACATCTGTTTATATTCTGTAGAAAAGAAAAAAATAACAGCATTGGTATTGTAATTATCTTACCCCTGGCAGCACTTTGTATCCTGAAATTAAAACAGCGGTCACAGTCTACAGTGACACACTGCCACAAAACTCATCCTTGGAAAGACACAGGGGGCCGACGGTGGCAAATTTGGCAACTTAAGGGCCAAAGCAGTACTCTCATAATGCAAAGCATTGGTTGGAAAAAGCCACTGACAGGCAGATTTCCTCGATCTAACAGATTACGCCTGGAAAATGTAACTGCTGTTTAGTTGGAAACCAGAAGGTGGGACTTCATAAAAGCAGCAAGTAACTGGTCTTGTCTGTGGCACCAGGGTTCTCAAAGAGTGCAGGAGTCTTAGAGCTTGGAGGACTTGGGGCTGAAGAGCGTATATCTCTGCAAATTAACTTTGTGCTTTGACATGTTACCCTGCTAACGAATTCTGCAGAAGCACTTACACAATTGACCTGTTCTCTGTAGTGAAGCTTTACTCTTTTTACCTACAGATTTAGAAATATTTACCAGAAGAGAACTAATTGACTCTCAAGAGAACAAACCCAATTTTACTTCCTTTGAAACATCAGGAAAATAATTCCAGATGCGCAGCACATCACAAGGAGGAATATAGCAGCTGTTACTGCCTAGCATTTCTGAAGTAATTTGATTACAGAATGATCACTTACTTTTATTTTTTCCAGAAAAATTGTGTGATTTCAGATATACTTTTTGTATTCCCTATCTGGCAAAACAAAGGTTAACTGACCTGACTTCCACTCAGCCCTAAACCATGTCCTACCTCTGTCAGCTGCTAGTGTACACTTTAATTTATATTTCCTTCAAGCCTGCACTATAATTAGACTTCTGCAGAGGTACTGCGTGTGCAGAGATCCTTATAAATGCCAGGACCACTGTGAATCCAGACCAGGTAGCCAAGAGACATGTGAGGAGCTGCACATCCCAGCATGCCATGGAGCCTCTGCCAGTGCAGGGGAGCACAGCTTTCAGAGGGAATGGGCAACTTGGGCAACTCCTAAGTCTCCTGGTTTAAACAGACCACATTAAAAAAAAAAAAAAAAAGCTTAAACCCAGTGACAGAACACTAAAAATTACCTATAACTTGCATTATCTGTGGAATTTCAAATTACTGGTTTGGAAACTGCATTGTTTAAACACCAGGACAGATGCACCACAGCTAAGTTAACAGATGCAAATCCTCTGAAACAAGGTATTTGCACCCTGTTCCTAAAGTGGTAATTGGAGAGTACTAAAGCAAGTGGCTAAAAAGATTACACTTTTATTTTATTAAGGGTAGCTGGTCTGTCTTTAACCACTTCTCACAGTACAAGGAGTCTTTCAGGAAACCAACCATTTGCTCTAGTTGATAACTAGATGGCCTGGGGCCATCACTCCCCTTCGGTCATTCATCCCTACAGCATATCATCTGCTTCACTGACATCCACTGCACTGAAAGGTACCACATGAGAAACAAAATTCTGTTCTTACTCTATCTTGTGGGACATATCCTTACCACCACCTCCACCAACAGTAACAACAAAGTCTCTGCTTCACTAAGAGCAGCACAAGCTATTTAAATTTAGAGAGCAGTTACAGCATGACCTGCAGACCACGGCAGTAGACACTAATGTCTGAGCAGCATTATGTGCTTCCATTATCACCCTGCCTTTTAAATGGAGCCCTAAAGCTGACAGCACATTAGCTATTTTTGCAGGGGTTGTCTCTGTTACATACTGCCTTCTTCGTGGCAATATAACTAATTCACTGGAAACTGCGACGCCAACCATACATTGCAGTGTTCACTGTCCCGCTTCCTGGCATTAACTGAATACATTTGAAATGTATCGACTTTACATCAAAAGCACCTCTCTTGAAGTCTAACTCTGCAGTCTTGTGTTTAGTATATGACTTTGTTTCAGGTTCTAAATGGAGATTATGCTGATTTTAAAATGTGCTGCTTGAGATCTTGAGACATCCAGGGGAGCTGCAAGAAAATTTATATCCATGTGATCAGTTCAGAAAGACTGCTGTAAGAACTGAAAGGGATCCAGTTCCCAATAACTATAACTGGCTATTAAGTCACCATAACAGACACCAGTCATGGTGCTGACTGGTCGAGTCAGCAGTAGGACTGGAAAGCCAATGCCATTTCTGCTCATGTGGAGCAGGAGAGGATAGTATTACTGCTAGGAAGATGAGAGTCCTCCAATCTGCACCACCATGGACCATGAAATACAGTGTGAAACTTGCGGCTGATTCCCTGAGAGCTGACCCGGACCCAGGCTAGAAACCAAGCAGATTTTAAAAGAAATTCATAACAAACAAAACAAAAAAGAAACCATTTACATGGGCTACCGCCAGTCCATATGCTCTCAGCACAATCTCTTGTACTTACAAAATAAACACTAATTGAAAAACTTTAGTCCTTGTAAAATGATTCAATAGATGTTACAAGACACCTTACCATAAAACTACTCTGGTTCCCACAAAACACGAACACTTTCAGAAGCTTGCACCAGTGTTGGAAAGGTCACTTAGGTTCAGACATCACTATGTATTTTGCAGTAGATGTTTCTTTCTTATGCCCTGCTTGTTGTGAGAACACATCCAGTAGGCTATCTGAAAGCACATCCCCTCCTGCCTTGATGGCCCCGCTTTTCCTCTTCCTCCTCACTGCCCTGGTGAGATGAGGTGGGAGAAGTTGGGGATGAGTGGTTATGTCCACGTGTGCATGGGTGAGCCAGGCATGTGGAGGAGTCAACTGCCTTTCCGCGTGCTGCCAAAAAGGAGGTGATTCATGAAACAGCTTCGGCCAGTTTCTCACACCCTGAAAACTGGCCGGACTTCCAGAAGGAGAGGGATTATTAGGTGGATGATGCTCCTCCAGAAGCCCTTTCAGCTACCACACTCTGCAAGATAAGAAACATCCCTGGAAAGTGGCACTTAGATTTGGAGGATGACAACCTCTGCTACTCCTTTCCTGCTTCTCCGCAAAACACAATGCACCCCTGGAGGGGCCAGATGTTCTACAACATCATGCCTCATGTCTCATACCTGCCTGCTGAGCCCTGCCCCCCGCTTTGTAAGCTCCTGTGGATCAGCAGCTAACCATGAACTAATACAATTACATAAAGTACGCCAAACCAACCACTCAGAGCTACTAGATGGCAAGATGCAGGCAACAACTGATTTGCCAGGAAATAAACACTTTGGGAAGTTAAAAAGAAGCAAAGCAGTAAATTCACCCTGACTTTGGATGGAAGAAGCTTTACATAAGGCA
Source organism: Pedionomus torquatus (assembly GCA_013398155.1). Lineage (NCBI taxonomy): Eukaryota > Metazoa > Chordata > Aves > Charadriiformes > Pedionomidae > Pedionomus > Pedionomus torquatus. Next base: position 105,024 of record VZRU01003447.1, read on the forward strand.
ATATCTTTTTAAATTTGCTAGATCCATGCAATAAACTACGAGGAAGGTAGTTTCCTTCAGCAGACAGTTTCTGGACAAATTTCTAAAAGCCACTTACTGCACAAAGTTGGATGGTATGACAACCTGGTTCACAAAGAGATGGAAGAATGCCACAAACATCCTACACTGATAATGCATTGCTATGATGATTGGGTTCCAATCATCATTTCCATCTATTTTATTTTAGAGATTAAAATGGCACAGAAGCATCAACCACCACTGCACACACAGACCAGAGGTATTTATTACCAGTCCAGTTCTACAGCCTCAACAAGATTCCTACTGACTTAAGATAAATCAAGTTGGAATTTTCAGACTGAAGAAATTAAGCCTGAGACAGACATATAAAGGCAGATTTTAATTTTTTTTAAAGACAGTCTTGAAAATATCTTGATACAAAAACAACTAAAAAAATCCTGTTTCATAGATTAAATATAACACTGTTACGAAAAATGCACTAAGTAGCTTAAAAGAACGAACATATTGTTACTAAAATCTATTTCAAATAGGATAGAGCTTATTTTCACTCTTCTTGACCTTTATTTGAGAAGATACCCTGAAAATCTAGGTATTTTGTATTACGTCTGATGGCACTAATTCAAAGGAGTTTTCAACCTATATTCAACTATCAGAGAACACTGCAGTCCAGACCTGCCCTCCCTCCCCCATTTAATCCACCATCTTGGACAGCTTTCAAAAACAAGAACGCAGTCACATCTGATTAAGAGTTTATTCGTTACATTTTCTGGCTTAGTAGAAATAATGTAGAAATGGTAGTGGAAACTATGCAAAGATCAAGAATCAGAGTAATTGAGCAAGCAGAGAATACAAGTGCTTTTCAAGGTGGTTTTTTTTGTGGTTGAGGGTTTTTTTTTTTTGTTTTGTAAAAAAGGAACAGGAAAAAGCCACGGTGCCGAGACTAAAAAGTCAGGAAGTAAGTGCACTGAAGTCAGCGTACACAAAGACTTGCAGTATTCCAATACAGGGGGTAGAATTCTGGTCATGGAAAGCAAGTGTCCCAAAAGCCAGTGGTGACTCCCCAGGAGACCACCTGGAGAAAGTCTGAGTCTTTTGAGGCCTCCCAGAACCTTTCTTCTGGGAGTAAGCCTCTCGCTGGATACACAAAAAAGGGATCTGGGATCCCTAAACCCTTCTGAACATAAGAGCTGGAAAGTACTTTGTTATGTTTTTAATTAAGTTGCATAAATCATTTCTCACTGTATTGCCACTGAATTCCTGAAACACCACAATAAAACTGACAATTAGAACGCTGAAATTTTTATTGTCTTTTCTTAACGTGCTAACATCACAGAAGAACACAGTTTATTTGTGTTCAGAAATGTTATGCCACAAAAAAACAAGAAAAAAGCATCCCTGCACTGCTTTGCTAGTTGCTGTTTGTCCTAGCCAGGAGGTACCGCCTCTCCAAGGAGAGGGCACAGTCAGTTCTCTGGCCCTTGTGCTTCTCATTTGAGCTATCCAACTAATATTTCACCTGGCATCAGCTACGATGAATCAGTAACAGCTGGAATAAGGCCAGCAGCATATTTCATATGAGCTGGTAAAGAACTTTGGCCATCAAAGGCCCAAGCCACTTACAGGTCTGAAACCTCCCACAGCAAGATCAGAAAGAGGATCTTTCGCACCACTGCATGCAATATTCAGGGGGCAAGTTTAAATCTGTATAGAAATATACATGTCTTATACTCTGAAAGCATCTCCTTGGAAGACATATACAAATGTTACAACCCCACAGCTCCTGCTAACCATGTAATTAAAGGCTGCACCACGAGGAATACAAAAGAAGAATAAATTAAGGTCACAGAATCCCTCTTAAATCTGTCATCTGAGAACTTCCAAAGTGCATTCATTTAAAATGTATCTTTCACACACACACATTTAGGACCAGGGATTTTGCATTTACATCCTAAATCCTGACTGGAATTGGAAAATTTTCAGTGCTTGTGCTAATCCCTGAAGAACCTCACTGCAAACAGCCCTCATTACACGATAATTCTTTGCTGCCTCCACTTCTTGACATGTCAGCCAGTTCTTAATCCTTTTAACTTCTTAATGAAGGAGCAGTTACACAATGCCAGCATCCTGTGGAAGGTCACCAATCTGTCTCTTAAGAGTGCTTCCCTGGCACGTAGAATGGAGAAAAGGGCTGGGATCCTGCTCATGGGAACAGACAGCTGTGGGATGCAAACCTTCTGGGAGGATGGAGCTCCCAGCCTGGGAGAAGCAGCAGCAGGAACTTAGGGCTGCAGAGGCTGCAATGCATCTGAAGAGATCTCCTGCTTGCAGCTCAGTCTCCTGCGCAGAGGCACTGACAGCTCCCACGCAGGGGCTGCAGCCCGACCTTCCTTGGGATGGCTGAGAGAGTTGGAGTTTTTCAGCCTGGCTAAGAGAAGGCTCCAGGGAGACCTTACAGCAGCCTTCCAGTACCTAAAGGGGGTCTACAGGAGATGGCGAGGGACTCTTCATCACGGAGTGGAGTAAAAGGACAGGTGTAATGGTTTTAAACTGAAAGAGGGGAGATTTAGATTAGATACTAGGAAGAAATTCTTTATTGTGAGAGTGGTCAGACACTGGAACAGTTTGCCTGGAGAAGCTGTGGATGCTCCATCCCTGAGGGCTGGTTCAAGGCCGGGCTGGATGAGACTTCGAGTAACCTGCTCCAGTGAGAGATGTCCCAGCCCATGGCAGGGGGATTGGAACTCCATGATCTTTAGGGTCCCTTCCAACCCAACCCAAGCATTCTATGATGCACCCCTATAGCATAAGAAGCGCATCACTGTCCCTCCAGGGAACAGCAGCAATAGGACAAGGGGTAATGGTTTTAAACTAGAAGAGGGGAGATTTAGATTGGATATTAGGAAGAAATTATTTCCTGTGAGAGTGGTGAGGCACTGGAACAGGTTGCCCAGAGAAGTTGTGGATGCCCCATCCCTGGAAGTGTTCAAGACCAGGCTGGATGGGGTTTTGAACAACCTGGTCTAGTGGGAGGTGTCCCAGACCACGACAGGGGGGTTGGAACCTGATGATCTTTAAGGTCCCTTCCAACTCTAACCATTCTATGGTTCTATAAGAGCTTTTTCCTCTGACCTGTTACAGTCCTGCACGGACAGGATGCACTTTTTAGCCCAGTCTCATTTTATTTTGGCTCCTGGGCCTGTTTGGAGCTGCTACAGTGGAAGAGCAAATGCCTGGCGATGGAAACTCTTCTGAGTGACATGCTCACAGACGAGGCTTTTGTCTTGCTGCAGTCATCATGAATGCTTTCCAAGTCAAGCAGCAGGCCAGGCAGGTGGAATAAAGACAAAAAGTAAAATCATCTGGCTATTTTCTCAGGACGGAGCAGCTAAAAACCACAAGAATAAAACACTTGGCTACAAAACAGGGGCCAGTTTGAAGTTCAGCCTCAAGCAACTTCTTAAGTAGGTCAGAGAACAAAACCCAAAGCTGAAGATTTGAATTCACAGGGGGAGAAACCTCCAATACCCATTTTATAGCACAGGCACCTGGACAGAAAAGTTTCTGTTGTTCTTGTGAAGCCAATATGAGGATTTTGTTGACAATACCAAGGAAAAAGGTACTGCAAGAATCTGAACATGGCCAAAGACGCACAAGGAATCCTTATGGCGGTGGAGTTGCAGCAACACTCTTCTGGGTGGGTCAGAGAGCCTGAAAGATATTTTTTTTGCCAGTTTTGGAGTAAAATCTCATAGCTTTTCTCATGCTAGACTATACTTTCAGCCAGTGCATGTCAGTATAAATCAAGTGACTTGAGGATTTTGCCCAGTTAATTGACAGTTTGTACATCATGATAGAAGTTCGGAAAAAAACCCAAACCAACAAACCAGCGATAAAAATATAGCAACAGCTACAGCAGTGCTACTAGTTGTTTTGAAGGAGCTGTTAGTTCTGGCAGTTATTAAAACCATTCAACGCAAGTGACAGATAACAGTAATAAATCAGCTGACTTGTTTCACATATCCACACATCCAGTGCTTTTTTTGTGAGCACAGCAAGTATTCAGCCTGGAAAAACAACAGCATTTCATTACAAAGCCCTATTAGCAACTGCAACATACATTAAGTTATTGACACATAACAAAGCCAAAGTGAAAACCCTCACTTGAGGGGTAACTCCTTCACATTTAAACAATGACTGCTAACTTAATTTCCAGTTACTGATCTCTCAGAGCAGTAATTGCTTTTATATTAGCTAAAAGCAACTACTCGCATTTTCTATCAACACAAGGGATGTATACTGATGGGGTGGCCTAGGGAGCCAAGTGGGAAGGTGCCAAGAGGGCATCTGTGTAGTGAGAGCATGTCCTCACTACAGCCTCTTCTGTGGGGACCCTCTGGCCAACCCCTACCCACCAGGTGAAGGCTGAGCGCCAGGCCAATGCACCTGAAACTGTGCCCTTCCCAGGGCACAGCACCACAGGCAGGACAAGGAGAACAAAATGCAAGTATCCACCAGTGATGGGCAGCAGGGTCAGGTGCCCACCAAGCAAGCACACTCAGGGGAAAAGCTCATAGCTACCAAGGTGCAACCTGCCCTTTTCTTACAATTATGGAACACAAATGCTTTGAGCAATTTTCCTTTAAACCCCATTATACAAAGCACAGCAAGAGAGTACCAAGCAGCAGTTTTCCATCTTTGACACAGCCCCCACGCAGTCTGGGTAGCTGGAAGCACCTCAGAAGGAGTCATGGTGATTTTCTGGATGAGCCAGCAAGACTGCCTCCCCCAGGGAGCAACCACCCCATGTTTTAAGGAACAATAACTTCTAAGTAAAGCAACTTCTTCTTCACAGAAGAGATGAGTCAACCTTTAATGAGAGTCTAACCTAGTCATTGCAAGCTCCTGGGGTTATTTGGGATTGTAAGTAGCTCTGCGATGACAACAATTCTACAAGAAAGATAAACTAGAAGTATACAAAAACTTAACCGATGCAAACTCAGAAGTACCTGACTGTACCTGTACCTGACATATTTCAAAATGACACAGAGAAAATCTACAGGTGGTGTTTTTCTGAATTCCTAAAAATATCTGATGATCTAGTGGGCACGCAGCACAGAGCGGTCATCACAACAGCCTCCCTGCAGCCTCCCACCTCCCACCTGCCTTAGCAGGATTCCCCAGCATGGCTACCATGCCCTTTGGAGGGGATGGCAGGGCTCTTGAGATGACTACTAGGGCACCCTTCTGGGGAATCACTCACAGACACGCAGAACAAAACCTCCCTTGTAGGAGGTAAAAAGAAAACTCTCCCTATAAACAAGGATGCACAGCTCAAAACCTCAAACAAAGTTGCTTTGTAACTTGCCAAATTTGAGTGATGTAAACCAGGGCTGTTTCCCTAGCAGTGAACTGGCCAGTTGACATGCAGAGGTGATTGTCCCTGATGGATAAACAGTACTGAACTCCATCTGCTGGGCAGATGCCAGCCTGGAGGTCAGCTTGTAAGTTGATGTTGTCAGCCCGTGACTGCAGAGGAATACAGGAGAGAAACCCTGTACCTACCAGCTTGCTGAGGGCTTCAAAATGTTTGATCAGCCCAGCCCCAAACTGGAACAAATTCTTACTTCTGTGGCTAATGAGAAAGACCTTCCTAGGTCATCAAATCTGCTAGCACAGGCAGCTGAGCCATAGAGGCCATTTCATGAGCTGATCATGCTTCCTCAGGCACCTACTTCAGTAGAAAGAAAGACTGGGGAGGGGCATGAGGAGCACACAGGAGAAATTTTCTCTCCTGAAGGAGAATATGGAATTTCAACACAAAATAAATTATGTCATAAGACAGTAACAACATAAGCTTACCAAATATCATAGCTCCCCTCCCAGTTTCAGCACATTATCTAAACATAGTATATTATTTGAAACACACACCAGACATGCCACTATGTTTACAGCATCCCTGTCATCCAGCAAATTTGAAAGCATTATTGTTAAGATGACATTTTATTACTTTTCTGGAAATATGCTAATTCAACATTAAGTTCTGTTCAACAATCATGAAGGCTCAGGAACAAAGACATATTCTGCTTTACTTCAGACAATTTTAAATGTTGCTGAATATGGAGAGTGAAGGCCATAACTTTTCATCTGTCCCCCATCCCCTTGAAGCTCTATCCTTTTGCTCTCCACTGGAATTTAGTATCAAATTATCTCTACAAGTAGCCACTGGAGGAAAGCAATGCGAGGTAAGCAGATTGGTGATCCTGTCATCCATTTTCATAATTTCAGTTTATGTAAATAGGCCAGCTATTTCCAAGCCAAACACAGGGTTACCCGCCATGGACTGCACAAACAATATTAGCTTTCAGCCCTGTAAACATATTAGCTATCTATCATCAGACACAGCCTCACTGAGTCTTTGGGGACTAGGACCACGCAGCACAGCAAGTGGTTGGCATGCAGCAGCGCTGGAGAAGCTGTGCCCCAGAGCAGAGATGCTGGCAAACAGGCAGACAAAAATAACTGTTGACTTAAAAGAATGCAACGTTTGCACATGAGATGCTCAGACAAAACAGGTTTGTGAGAAGGTTACTAATAACTAATACCAAGGTTTCTCACTCACAGCTGAAAGCCCTTTTGTGCTGGACACAACGCACATGGCCTTACACACAAGGCCATTCCCCACCCTAAGAGGTTTTCATCTAAATAAGCTTATCTGTAGCATATTCAATGTCTTTATTCATACAACAAACTTTGGCTCCAAGTAATCAAAATTCTGCCCGTAACCCAAACAATTCATCTTTATTTGTGGTAGTTTATACTGCTTTCAGAACTGAGGAGCCATCACCAGCAGGAGTACACACTACATGGATGGCAGACAGGCAATAATGTTGCCTTGCCTGACAGGGTATAGTGAGCACAAGGCTGAAACAACTGACAATCCTAAGTGTTTTGAAATCCTTGGAAGATAATATGCTACACAAGTGGAAAGCAAAGGTGATTACAGAAATTCTGTATTCTTTATACAAAACACTGTACTAACAAAATTCATGTCATTCTTCCAGGGAAATCTCAAAGATTCCATGAGATAAATTTCACCAAGTTCTTGTACATAATACTATTAGAGTTGTTTTAGTCCCAATAATGAAAAGTGAAGTGTTAAATTTATCCTGGCTGCCTTTTTTCTCTTCTCTTGGTTTACATTTCCAAAGCAGCAGATGAGGAGAGGCGCAAAAGCTCAGAGACTTGAAGGATTTGATCCAAACAAAAGAATTAAGAGCTACTGTCATGTACCATTTAAACATCATCATATTGTAAGTGCTACTTATACATAAGTAATTAATTTTGGATCTCTCCACTGCTTGACTGAATTCTCTTCGGTCTGCTGTGAGAATATTTCTGCCTTGAACTCCAAACACCCGGTGCTGCCAATGGGAACCACTGATGAGCAGCACCAGTGGGGTGCTTCAACAATAAAGGTACTAGAACAGCCAGTACTCTAGATGGTTTTAGTGTTGTTGGCAAAGTAGACTTTCAAAAGAAAATTAATTATAAGATATACACATGTATAAACATACATACATCGTATAGAAAAGGTACCAGGTAGCAGTTTCAAATGCCTACCCTTTCCTTTCCAACATCCCTGTTCTCCCCAGTTTACGTTACCTTACCCAGTGGGCTGCAAACTGCTCCTGGGTGACTATGTGTCTGAAGTGCAAGACAGAAGTGGACAAGCCCCTCCATGGTGGGTCATGCCATTCTCCTAGGCCAGCCATTCCCTCCTGCCTCAAATGATTATTTCTATTCTGTTCTTTTTACTGGGGAGGAAGAGGAATTGCTAGTGGTGAAGAGAGGGAAGGACACTGCTTACATGCAGGCCCTCTCCAGCTCTGCTGTTGGGAGGAGAAAGTCAAAGTGCAAAGGCACAACAGGAACAAACAGTACAGAACATCAGAGACCAAAACTGCAGTTGACATGGTAGCATAAGCACAGACATTTGGGACTGCCTTTTATATGTTATTCCTAGTTTACTAACACTGGTGCCCTGTAGACTGCTCAGCAGCTGGAAATAGCTACAGGGCAGCAGTACCCTAATTATACCTTCATTAGATCACCTTGACCACAGACTGTATAAAGGACTGGAGTAGAGAGAGTTTGCACAGTCCCTTCACGCTTCAATAGCAGTGTAGCAAGTCCACAAGGCACCTAAAAGTAAGGTTCACTGCGTCTTGGCTGATGAACAGATGTTTCAACAATAGCTGTAGATCCTTAGTACCTCTTGTGCTTGTGACAAACTGTACCATGGGCCTCAATAAAGAGAGAGAGAAGCCGGAACATTCAGCATTAAACCAAGCCTCCCTTGTGAGCAAAAGGAATAACTCCATTTAATGATAGCAGTAAAAATCTCTTATCTGTGTGGACGAGCCAACAGAGGGAGACACAATGATGAAACATGCCTGTCCAGTTTGTGATATTACTGCCCCTCCATCCCATATTAAACAGTTACATAAGTAACTGTAAGTCCCAGGAGAAATCTTCATTACAGGGAAAAAAAAAAGATTTTTCATTACAGGGAAACAAAAAAGGATTTTATGGTAATGGAAGTGATTCTGAAAGTAAACATCATGATTTTTTTCTTTTTTAAAAAGAGAAAAATTCATTGAATTTCTAAAGATTACATTAACTGTGGAATTTCTATCTAGTTGAGGTTATAAATCTCGAAGGAACTTGCGGCTGCCCTGTGAATTAATAGTTCACTTCCTTTAATTTTTAATAACTGATTTATATACACCAAACTTTGTTTCTGTCCCTTATAGAGGCACATGAAGATTAGAATGAGTTTGTCTTTGTAGGACAATATTGTTCAAATATTGAATTAGTGCTACCAGTTTTATTTGAATTGGCGGCAATTACACTGTGCGCAGCACCAAATGGCCCTCTTGCACAGCTCCTGACCTAGAAGCATCTTCATTAATAACCCTGCTGAGTTGGTGTGATATTACTTGCTACAGAGCAACCAGTACAAACGGCAACAGACTAATCCTCTGAGAATCCCGCAGGCTCAGTGAAATCTCAGAATTAGCCAATAAACCAGAAATTCTGCAGCTTGGGGTAGGGGAGACTCTATGCATTGGACTCCGCAGGGAGTGGATGAGTCAGCTGAGGCGGAATTTGTCATATCTATCTCCTGACCCTTGAGAAGTGACATACCTTACTAAGTAGCGCCTGAATGGGGAGCAAGGGAGCATGAAGTAGTATTGAACCCAGAAGGTACCATGGTGATTGGGGAAAAAAAAAATAAAAAGAAAGAAAAAAAATGAGTTTTTTCTAATACTTGGATTCAATGACGTACTTGAGCTTACAACTTGTCCCATTAGAGTCAAGTGCACGAAATCCCCACTGAAGTAATTAGCTTATTGATTCCAACATGATGAGCACACTGTCCACTGCATCTACTCAATGCCTTGAAGTTACAAACGCATTTATCTGTTTTGCAGGCGCCTAATAGACTATCTGAATTCTCTTGCAAGCTCTGGATGTACAGATGACTGAAGAAAGTTACAGATTCTTATCAAATTCAGAGGTGGACCTTTCCCCAACTTGAAAAAGGGAAAGGTATGTGTATGTGAGTATAAAATACCAGACAAAAGGTAAAATTCTTATGAAGGAAGGGACAGTATTCTTGTGATCAACATAATCCCCAGACTCAGTCTTTTTGTCAGTCTTACTAAGTGTTAAGAAAACATTTATCTTTTACATGACCAAACCTTATGGGAAAATCCTACAGGCTTCCAAAAAAGACCACTGCAAGTGAAAAACACAAAATTATCTTTCCTTTGCACTGAAAAATCCTTTCAAAATAAACAGTGCGGTGTAAGCAAACTAATTTCACTGAATTCCTTATGAATGTTTTTTCCCCCTTAAGAGTTTTCTGTAAGCCACAGAGAGCATTACAGTGATTTATACCTTAATGCTTCCATTTTCAGGCCAAATTCTAACAGTCTTGCAAATGATGAAAAACAGATGATCCACAGGGATGTCAACAACTCAAGTTTTAGCACAAAACTGTGCTTGCCTTTTTCCATATGAACAACTGAACTTGCATGTTTACAAAGACTTCAGGTTTTCACTAAAAAGTGTATTACGGCTTTCTACTAAAAAAAAAAACCCTAAACTTCCAAAAATGTTCAAACAAGCAAAACAACCCAGTCCCATTAGTCGCAAACATTTCAAAACAGTTAGTCAGACACAATTCCCCAAAAAAGAGGTGGGAGACCTGAAGCAGGAGCTATCTTTTGAGAGCTTCTGTTTGGCAAACAAATGCTTTTTTCCCATTTTGAGCTGTTTGTCACAACACAGGGTCAGAAATGAAAACACAAAGGCCTAAAGAAGAGGCACCCTGTGCTGGTGCTGACAAGGGTTTCCTCCACAGCTGCTGTTAAGAGCAGATACTGCTCTAGTCGTAAATCTGATCGCACATTCTCTTCTGAAGGATATGAACCGGGACAATAGGCATGGAACAAAAAACAACTGGAAGTTCAAACACTTTGCAAAGGTCACATTTCAAACACCAGCTTTCTCTCCAGCAGATCTTACAATGAGAACATGGTCTTTCTCGAGGCTGTGGTTAATCAGCCCCCTGCAAACAGAGAGCTGGGTACCTCTCTTGCGGAGTTGTTCCCAGGCTGAAGCACAGACAGCACGCTTCCACAGGTACTCCAGATGTTGAAGACTGAGGATTAAAAAGCTGAACTGCCATTCACCTCTTAGACAGAATGGAAGGGAAATGGTTTTAGTCTAATTATCAGAGTCTTACCCTTACTGATGACACGTTCATAGCCAGCCCCAGAACTTGGCATACGCATCCTCCAGCTCTGCTCCATGTGCTCATTCAGGGATACTCACCTGATCAGAAGCCACAACTCAA
>VZRU01003447.1:124720-160931 GCA_013398155.1 Pedionomus torquatus
GGGGGGGTGGGGGGGGAGTCCCCGAGGGGTTGCGAGGAGCCGCGCTCCTCTTCCTCACGCCGCCTCGTCCCGGGTAGGGGAGGATTCTGAGGGGGTTAAAACCGCGATTGTTTGTAAACAGGGATAAAAATGGTGATTTATGTGTCAGCAGAAGCGGTGCGTGGGAGGGGGCGGGCTCTGGAGAAGGTGGGACGCCTGTCCTCCTGCAGAACGGGGGCTGCTCCCGGCCCAGCCGCCGCTGCCCGCCGCTCCCCACCGGAGCCAGCCCTGCCGCGGCCCCGCCGCTGGCTACAAACCCCAAATAGCGCCGGTCTGTGCTTTTTTGTTACACATCTGTTAAAAGATTTCTTTCCGTGACCGGGCCAGAGCCATACTCTTGAGGATTTTATATTTTTCTTCTTTTTTTTTTTAATGACTGTTTAAACCCTGCTGTGATTTAACTCCGTGCGAGAATTCCCACAGACAGGGCCCGGCGGCCAAAATAATTCCACCTATGGTCTCGCAAAACAAAAGGGTCGGCTCCTCTTCTTTGCATGAAGAGCTGCAAGTCGAGGAATGCCCTTTGAAAGGCTGAAGTATGCGCAGAAAAATGAGAAACATCCACAGGTGTTTCTGCTCATAAAGGGCTTCCTGCTGCTGGCAGCTCAGAAGGGATCGCTGACACAGAAACGTATAATGAAATTATTTTAAAGGATGTTGCTATTCTACAATAAAAACAACAAAACCTCAAACCACCGAGCGAAATCACTTGAAAGCCGGGTGTTTTGTTTATCAACACACAGCTGAGTGTTTTTTAAATGTATGCCAGAACTTAACGTGAACAAAAAAACCCAGCTTTTCACATGGACCATGCCAACCTCATCAAGTTCAGTCAAGCCAAGCACAAGGTCCTGCATGTGGGGCTGGGCAATCCCAAGCACAAATTCAGGCTGGGAGGAAAATGGATTGAGAGTCGCCTTGAGGAGAAGGGCTTGGGAGTGTTGGTTGATGAGAAACTCAACATGATCTGACAATGCGTGCTGGTGGCACAGAAGGCCAACTGCATCCTAGGCTGCATCAAAGGAAGCACGGCCAGCAGGTCCAGTGAAAGGTCCGTTTGCCAAAGAGAAATATCTCTGTCCTCTTTCCACCGCTCCCAGCATCATGTTGGGCATTTGCAGAAGGCTGAGAACAGGGAGAATGACATCAGGGCAGTGTCATTTGGTTGTGCTGGGGTGAGGTGAGTGCCTTCTGGGACCAAAAGCTTTTTCTTGTTCTCAGAAAGAGATTTTAAAGGAAGACTACTTCGTAGCAAAGGACAACAAAAGATTAGAGCCAAGGTCCTAGCCACAATGATACTCCTTAGAAAATGCTGTGTCAGCACTACGTGGTGGCAAAATCATCTCTTACCAGAAATGGTTTTTGAAAGACGGTTTTGAAAAGCATGCTGGATTGATAAAATTATGTTAAGTGTACAAGCCCTGAAGTGTGATTCTTCAGGCACAGTTCAAGGAGAAAATCCTGCTCCCAGTGTACTAGTGTTTTGAAACTTGCTATAATCAGGCATCTCTGTCTCCAGAAGCTTAATTAGCAGTTTAGAAACAGTAATTATCATACTTAGAGCACTAGAGGAAACTTAATGCAGAAAAAGGCACATGCTTAGGACAAGCATTGAAACTTCTTTACCTCTAGACTACCTCTAGAGAAATCACTTCAAAACAATTAACAGGATATCTTATATACATACTGAAGATGTCTCTTGTTGAACTCAAGCTGCTAACGGGCTTTAAACATGAGGAATGATAAATCTTCTACATCTTTTCCAACATGTAACCAGCCGACCTACTTCAGAGCACCTCCAAAAGAGCCTGGACATACCGTGTGGCAGCAATAGAGCTGCTGAGTTGGGCAGATCCCTGGTTCTGGCAAGAGGGGAGGCTGGGAAGATGGCTTTTCATCTCTGCCCTATGTTATCTTGTAATGGCATTGAGGGGTAGTCTTATCTGGGCATTAGCCACCTCTGAGCACTACCTTCTTCTCCTGGCTTTGCAAAAGGTTATACTCCAACCTTGGCTGGCATAAATGAAAGGCTTCCCAATGGCTCCACTGTGAGCTAGGCTGGGCTTTTAATTTCTGATTCTCTTTACTTATCTCACCTCTAGTCAAAATTACTTAATACTTTTTCCTCCTTTAAACAGAAATCTTTTCACACTTCTAATCAGTTTCATTGCCACTTTGGGATGCTTTTTCTGCTAAGTCTTTTTTTCTGAGAATGGCCTGAATACTAAATGCAATATTTAAAATGGATTTTCAATATTAAACTCTGTCCTCCTTTGACAGAGTGCCATGTCTTTTCCTGACCGCTCTATTAGCACTCGTTAGGTCTATTGCAGTATTGGCATATAGTTACACATACGGTATTAATGACTATAATACAAAAAACTACGTGCTTGCTTTCTTTTTCAAAAATGTTGTCTGTGTTTATATTGTTACTTATCTCCACACAAGCCAGTTTATAATCTCCTTTGGGTTTCTCATTTCTGCCACTGTCTTTGACACTGGAGAATTTATCACTGAACTCCTAGGAGGCTTGCTCTTCTACACACAGACTGCCTATCTCTGTCACATGAGGACTGTACTCAACACTCCCTGTTGCAGTATAAAGCTTGCAAAAAGCATAACGCAGGAACACCATCATTCCTAGGCAGCAAACAGCATATTTTATGGCCCCTTCAGTTCTATCTACCACGTTAAGGTAGATGTAATCTCTGCAGAACAGCAATTATATGCTACAGAATAGAATAATTATATCGGTAGAAATATATTATTTTTGTAAACATGCGTAAAAGCTAGTGAAATCTTTACCTACATTTTGTCTATAGAAAAGCTCAAGGTAGAAGAGAAGATAGTTAGATGTTTTTAATTACTTGCAAGTCAGAAATTTCCCTGTTCATGCCATATTCATGCATTTGGAAGGGAAGGGAAATGGTGGACCACCTTTTGCATTATTTATGCTAACAAGTAAGGAATGTTTCAAAAATGCTGTATCTTTTCTAATTCAGCACCAGACAGGGATTTATAAACCTGTGCTGACAGTAGGCATCTGCTAAAAGGCTGAATTTCATTCAGACTTGATACACTATTTAAAAATACAGACACTTGTGTACTTTATTGGTTTCGTTAATGAAACATTTATTTAATAAACTAATCAGCAGTTGCTTGGTGAAGCATAGGAAACAGTAACAACATCTGGGGAAAATTCACTAACCACAGAAGTCTTGAGTTGAGGCATTAGCATTGATGTTTTTTCTCTTCCAAACCCCCTCCTTCCCAAACAGCCCGTTATTTTTTTCCATAATTCAGTATAAGAATTCAGAATCTGTGTAATGAAATAATCTTTCTTAAACACCTATATTGCTTTTGAGAATGTATGACTTTACTGGATCAAAATCAGAAAGATAAGAACTTAATACAAACAAGACTTTTATTTCCCTTTGAAACTAAGCATTAGCCATTAAACACTCATAACACAAAATCTGTGGTTGAAATTTGTTAACTATCAAAGTAAAAGGTACTGGGGAAGCAATTTTATAATCTGATAATCTGACTAATAATTCTCTCCCTGTTTTTTTTTTTTTGTTTTTTTGTTGTTTGTTTTTTGTTTTTTTTTTTCTTTTAAATTTCAGGGCGCTTATTTTGAAAATTGTATCCTGCATGCGATTTTAGCGGAAAACAGTAAGTTTTTGTGAACAGCATTCCTGTTTAGAATGACAGTCAGTTAGGAAGGTACAGAAAAGGGATGAGCAACAAGCTGGAGGTTACACATTTTTAGCTGGAGGCTAAAATGTGGTATCAATGTCCTGGTCACTGCTATTTTTCACATTCCTTCCACAAAGCCTTTTAAATGAGCAGCCAAACCTTCAATTAGGTAGGGAAGCATTGAAATAGTATGGAGAGCTCTGTACCAAATTATCTCAGTGCCAGGAAAAGTGATGTACCCCAGAATGCAATAAATCCTTATCATTTGTTAGGGGCTATTACCAGCAGCCAAGATTTAGCATTATTCTAGTACTTAGTTTTCTGTCTTAGGAAAAATCCAGCAGCCCAGAATTGAGGGAATCATGAATATGATTTAAAGCTCTCTTTCACATTTATTCAGGGATGTTACACCTAAGAATTGGGCCTGGATTTTTTAAATTATATAGAACACTTGTATAAAAAGTTTAGAAACTACTAAGTATTATCTCCTCTTTAATAAAATTGTTTACAAGTACA
This sequence comes from Pedionomus torquatus, assembly GCA_013398155.1. Classification (NCBI taxonomy): domain Eukaryota; kingdom Metazoa; phylum Chordata; class Aves; order Charadriiformes; family Pedionomidae; genus Pedionomus; species Pedionomus torquatus. The sequence goes on from VZRU01003447.1 coordinate 128,975, forward strand.
TATCACTGTGCCATAAACTTCATAGGAATTGTTGGCCTCTGTCACATTCAATGCAAAGAACATAAGACCTCTGAAGACATGGCAGACACTAACACTAAAGAACTATTTACAAGAAGCAGATGAACAGAAGTTTTTTAGTTTTAAAAAGAATCGTTCAGAACACAGTCACAGTGCCTGCACCGTTCAACGCTGAATGAGATTTTAAAAGCTTATACTGGGGATAGGTAGATGGATAGTTGGATCAGCAGTGGCTGGTGAAGGATGTTACTGTCCAAAGAACAGCTCTGTCTGGTATTGTACATTTTCACTTACAAAGTCTGCTCTATCTTGTGTCTTCCCAACACATCATGTATTATCTCAGTTTGTTATTTAGCACCTATGATAAGAGCAGAATGAAGGTGTGGTAGGAAGGTCTCTGAGGTTTTGGATTTTTCCCCTTCATGTGATGAACCTACTGAATTATTTTTTTTTCTAAGAAATGTACAGTGCAAACAGCACCTTTTGCTGCTGCATTCAGCACACAGGGTGAGTAGACTCAAGTTCCTGTATCAGTGTCTGTTGTAATTACTGATGCTTGGCTGGTATTTGCAAACTTCCAAGAACTTTGTGAAAAATATCACTAGATTTGCTTTTCTTTGCTAAACAGATCTGTATAGGAAAATGTTTTATAGATACTAAGCCCAGACTACAGGTTACTCATTTCAGTCTGCTAGTAAACTGGATTACAAATTAACAGAATTTACTTGAATAAATATAAAATAGCAAATAGCAGAAACCTGCTAAGACTGGTGTTAAATGAAGAGTTGCATACTGGTTAGGAATTGTAACTTGTTGTATTTAGGAGAGAGGAAGTAGTTATTCTGCTGTTCCTTTAGTCCCTGGCCTATATTTATAAGGGTTGAGACAAGTAATCTTCTTCTTATGTATTTGCTTGGGCAAAGATAGCTATTTGCTATTTTTAAAAGGCCATCTTTCTTATTACATCCTTTTAATCCACATGTTTGCAACAAAATATACGTGGCTCCCAGCACTTGTCAACATTGCATGACGTGACAGGAACTATTATATTGGAGAAAGCATAACTTTTCATCTTGAAACCTAGGGAAATATAAACATGGTTGGCCTGACAGCAGTCTGATGTGCTGCTCATGCAAGTGGTGGTGGAACATCACTGGCCCAGCAGATACCCTATGCTAACCCTGTTCATTCCCTTCACTCTCACATTTCCATGAATTGAAACAGGCAAGTTCTAATTGATAACATTGTTTTATTGAACTTTCATACAAGAAAGAACCCAGTGGCTCTTAGCTGGGCTCAAGCGCCTTGCCTTTCAAAATTCTTTTGGCCTATATAAATCCTCAGTCTCTTATATAAATTGATATGAGGGACAGCAGTGGTAGGTGGAGTTGGTCAGATGGGGAAGAAACCCAACTACCATAATTGCAATTCTGCAGCTATGAAAGGGCTCAAAGCCACAGGTCTGAATGTGGCTTTTACTAGTTTCAGCATTTGAATTGCTCTAGTCAACATGCATTTGCTTGTCCTTGAACAACTTCAGGATGTGGAAGCCAGTCTTTGGGTATTTCTCTGTCTTACACAAGGATGTTTTCAGAAGTGGCAGTGTGCTTTCACTGAAAACCAAACCAAAATGTTATAAACTTTTCAGTTAAAGAAGATGACAAATGTTTTGGAGCAGGGTAGAACTCATTCAAGTTGGAGGCAGAGAGAAGGGTCAAGACAGCACCATCTATATTCAGCAATGTTCCTAATCATCATGACCAGTGGCACTGGAATTACTATTCAGACTGTATGCTCATTAGCACCTTGGCAGCTTGCTAGTTCACTAGAATTGGCAATAGGAACAAGTGATTTGTATTAATAAACTGTGGGGAAAAAAACCACATCTTCACAATTGCTAGATGTTTTTCAGCTTCCCAAAAAAGCTCAGCTGAACAACTTGTTTCCTATTTTCAATGCTTTATGCAACCATCTTTTTATCGATTCCCAGGAAGCAGAGCGCATTAGAATAAAAATATTTTCAGTATTCTGACAGTGGTGTTCTGTTCCCTGGTTGTGTAAGGAAATAAGGTAGAAAGAATACATGGCTTTTCTAATCCACTATGAGAAGTCAGTGACAGAAGCAGGATTTAAAATGAAGTGATCTTGAGTTTCTCCTTTAAGTGCAGTCATGAATGACATCCTGAGTACAACACTAGAAATTTTAGGTAGACTGGTTTCATCAACAGGTTTGGAGAAAGTTCAGACAAAACTGCTTATACTTTGTCGTCACCCTCCAGCCACGCACAGGAATGAAAAATGCTGCTTCAAGAGCAATGTCGCTGCTCTGTTCAAAATGCAGAGATTGTGTAACCCCATATAAAACCTATGAACATGTTGCTTTGCTTCCTAGTAATACACTAAATCCACACTTACATGCATATATATATATTATATATGTGTATGTATATTTTTCCATTCATACATACTCACATACACATATATAAATAGGCAACAAGCCTGTGTTCTGATAAACAAGCATACAGAAACATCCAGTGATTTTGATGTTTAGTGAAGCTAGAGGAAGGAATCTGAAGTGTAGAGCAGAATTCATATGGATCACCCATGCTATAACTGAAGGGTGGTTGGATGTTGTAGAAGGAGGAAAACAGCCTAACACTATCCTCATAACTTATTGTTGTTCTGCTCGCAAACGGTGGGTAACCCCAAGACTTACCCCTCACTTTCAAGCCTCACAAGACATTACAGCAAAATTTTGGAAGAGCGAGGAGTGGTAAGTCTCTGTAGCAGACAGCATGGACATCCAGAGCTGTTTGGTCTGGTTCTTGGCTGTCTGGCCTTTGAGTACAAGAGCAGCACAAGATGCTGGTCATGGAGAACCAGTGCTGCTGGCTAAGGCTAGGAGGCAGTGTCCATAGGAGGCACTGGATTTGGAGAAAGAAACTGCAGTTGTCAGATACTCTCCCCATGTTGTTCCGTGGTGGCTCTTACATGGGGTAACCACAGGCTTCCTCTTCAAGCCCTTTGACAGTCTTCACATCCTGGAGTAAGAGACAAAGCACAGGGATTCAGAAGTGCATGCCAGGGACTAATAAATGGAAGATTAAAGCTTACCATTCTGAGAAATGCCCCACGGACATCTCACAATGACGTTTTGCCGTAAGAAGGACTTACTGGAATCAAGGAACTGTAATACAAATAAAAAATACAATTAATAGCAACATGTCTAACAAGTGATAAATGAACCTTCTTTATTCTTCCCTGACACTTGGGTCTTTGGAGGTCCTGATGGCTTCTACAGGGATCAAGGTTCAGAGGCTTTTTAAGGAATAATTTTTGAAGAGGAAAATATTTTCTAGAGATTTCATGGCCAGCTAACATAATGGTTCAGGTGATCCATTTTTAAGCAATGGCCCACTTTTCATGGTATGCCTTAACTTTGGGAGTGGAAGAGGTTTATTCTCTGAAACTTTTTTTAAAGGTTTTTCTTTTGAATTGGGAAGCAGCTTGCATGCAATGTCACCCTTGCCAGCAGCACAACAGCTGTTAATTGTATTCTGCAGAGTTCGTCATGTGGTGACACAAAATGTGGAACTGAAAAGCAAAGGGCTGGAACAGCACAGGCGTATAATCATGAGGAGGAGCCGTTATAATCAAGCCGTATACATTCTACTGAAAAAATTATCTTTTCAGACTGATGAAAGACTTGATAAAATGGGTTGCAGGAATTAAGACGAGATTACTAACTTAGTCAGAAGAGAAGTCATCTCCATGTACATTTAGATTCAATTGCATCTATCCAGAATTATCCTGTTATAATGGATCACATAATGGGTTACCCAATATACAATTAGTAACTATTTTTTATAAAAGATAGGGAAAGAGCACATGCACTGGATGCAGTGGGGGCAATATTTTGTCAAGTAGTTCAGCCTTCACCTGTAGGGACATTCTTTCTGAAGCTGCTGTTTAGACACCCAAATAGGTCAGTTTGTGAAAACTGTTGCAGCACAAGGCGTTGTCCTCATCATATCATGAAAGTAACGCTTTATCTAGGCTTATTGAGGCTCCCGGGAAGGTGAGTGATGGAGGAGAAAGGAACACAGGGAAACTATATCAATGTGTTGATGATGAGCAGCTAAAAATCTGTTCTGTTGGAAGACTTTGTCTCTACTGCTCTTCAGCACCTAATTTTTCCATGTGACAAATTTGGTAGGTATAGGATTTTACTAAGAACACTCCAATGCAATCATGCAATTCACTTACAGGAGAGCCTATGCTCTCCTACCAGCTCGAGGCAATTACCGTGAAAACCAATGACATTAAGTAACTATGGTCAGCTGTAATTTAACTCAGTCCTGCAAACACCTTACACCACAACTTCCTCAAAAAGAAGCCACGTTGTTATGCGCCCACGCTCCCATTCTGCTCCTGGTAGCCTTTTCTCTTGTTCTGGTGTGGGAATTGGTGGGATTGCCTGGTGGGGAGGACTAGGAAACTGCTCTGAGTTAACCGTTACTTCATTCTTTTTTAAATTTTTCTGGTTGAATGATTTTCTGAGAGCAAAATTGGGGCAGATGTCTGTGCAGGGCACAACATATATAATGAGCATATCCTTTCCATTTCCTTTCTTCTATCTGGAGTCTCTGTCTGTCCAAGATACCAGCCTTCTACATTGTATTAGTTTTTTCTCTTCCTGTCAGACATTCCTGTGATAAAGCACGAGTTTAAAATTCCATTCACCTGTTTACAGTGATCAGAGGTAATTATTGTAACTGCTTGATGACCAATGAGGGTTGCTTCAGGGAAATCAGCTTGAAAACGGAATCTATGAAAGGTCATTTTTAATCAATTCCTCTCCTGAAAATCTTCTCCAAAGGTCTCTTGCTTTTGGTTGTATACTCAGCAACACTGATTAAAAAAACCCCAACAATGAATACAAGTTATCTCAAAGATGTTTCACATAAGATGTGAAAAAAGATTTCACAAAGATGTTTTGCATAAGTTTACTTGTCATTAGTTACAATAAAGTGATTGTCAATAAAAATTAGAATTCGCAGACAGTTATCACACAATGGTTGATATTTTTTCTATTCAGAACAGAAAATAATTCTACCTATAAAAAAAGCTGACATCTTAATTATAACCACTGTATTACACCAGCTGGCCACATGCAGTTTTACTAAAACATTGAAAAAGGAAGTTGGCACATATAATACATATGGGTTCATAACCATAACTCTCAAAAGAAATACTGTTTTGGCTTCCTTAAGGCAATACTATTGGTCAATAATACCTGTGCCCATATGACAAGCAGTCAAGGAGTGACCTCTTCAGGAAACAGTGATATTCTAACTCCTGTTTGACAGAGATATCCTTCTAGGGCATGATAAAAAAAAAAAGTAAAATACCCATAAAAAAGCAGTGTTCTTGAGGGTTAGGTAAATCCTACTTTAGTATTCAGATTAAAAAACCCCACTAAATTAATGAAAAATATTTGAAACATGCCATTTATGTTTGGAATTCAGGGCTAGAGCCCCTGCTGTTGTAAACTGCAGTAAAGCTACTGAAATCTGAGCAGTTACACCATTCTACAGCAAATGAGGAACTGGCTTATGATGTTTATGCACAAAGGTTGTAGAAGGTGCAAACTGCAGGAAAACATAAATGCAAACTCATAAACTGGGAAGGTATTGAACCACAGGATAAAATCCCAATTATTTTTTTGGAAGCCACAATGTGAAACAGAAAGAATAACAGGAACAGAGGGCTGAAAGCAAAAAATAGAGTTATTATCAGAAGTGGCAAGGATTTCCTTTTTGAGCTCCTTAATCTTTGTATTCCTTGTTTAGCAAACCATAAATTAAATTGGACAGTGTTACCCACAAAGGGCTTAGTTCACTGTTACCTTGTGGGATACATTGAAAACCAGTAACAGAATCTGCAGTAGAAGGCAAGTTATATCTTATGGTTCAAATTCTACAGGTATAATAAGTCAATTTATAATACATTTAAATATATATCACTTTTTACATTGCCAGCACGACAGTAAAAGAAACAAGGTTTTCTTTGGTAACACGAAGATTGCTAATGAACTTGTGTTTTAGTAAGAAACACCATAACCAAAAGTCAGAGAAGAAAAGTCTTGGTTGCTTGCCAGCAGGTAAAAGCGAGGCTTTTAAAACTTCTTTTATTGTTTGTTCCATTATTATACCAGGATGATAGAAGTCTTTACTAATACGTTGTGCAAGTGAATGCATAGTTCATGGTAGCATCCACATCTGAAAGCTGAAATGTAGCTGAATATATCCAAGGCCATTTGTTATTTGGAGGAAGAAAGAGAATCAGCAGCATCCGCATTTTGCAGAACAGAGGTCATTTTACAAGTTTTAATAGGCTTGGATTTTAAAGGTCTGTTTCCTACAAGAGCTGCTTTTTTGTTGCCATTCTCTCTGTTGAGTAAAGAACAAAGCAGCATTACTTTGAGCCCAGAGATTCCTGCTCAGTCTCTCCTTCAAATTCTACAACAAAGACCACTACCAACATCCTTCTAGTTTCAAAAATGTTTCTTGCCTAAATTCTGTATCCCACAAAAACCTTTTAAAAATCCCTGTAAAAATGCAGCTGGTTATGCTGAAAGAGGGCAATATTAAAAGTCTACAATGGTATTTTACTTTGTCAAAACTAGCCACTTCCTTTCCTTCTGACGGTAAACAACTTGTCTAATTTTTGCAAGCTATTTGGAAGTCTCTGGGATATTATGATTCTGGACATTCATCAGTTTGAGCATACTCTTCTGTGCAAAATTAAGATGAAAAAGCCTCATCTTTTATATTTCTAGGAATGGTCTCATTACTTTCACTACTATGGAACTGCCTGTTTGGTAAAGTTAAGCTTGAGCTCAAAAGCCTTGCTGGATCAACTCATAAAAGTTGTAACTTTTACTATGTTGTTTTCTTTTTGCATTTTAAATTGCATACATATTATGTAAAAGAGATCGGTCTTCAGTGTTGATGTTTTCAGAATGGATATAAACTGAAAACCTGCTTAAGCAGGATGCTCAAACACATCCTTAATGTTGGTTCACTTCAAAGGAAGAAGACACGTGTAATTATTTCCTGAATAAGGATGAGCTTAATTTCTAAGTGCTTCCATGAAATATTCCTGAAAACAAATGGAAAAGCTCAGTGGAAAAGCTGAGATTTTTCTTTTCCTACTGTATAAGGCTTTTATATCCAGGTACTATTAGCTGTATTACATATTTATCCTGTCATTTATCCTGTCCAGACAGGACAGGAACACCTATATTTATATATCATTCTCATGTTAAGGCAAATTATTTTTGTGGCACATTTTTATAACTCTCAAAATACTGACATATACTTCATGGTATAGACTTGGGAAGCTTGGAGAAGCACCAAGAGAGACAGAAACAGGCAGAAAGTAAGTGATGCACTCTAGATGCAATTTTTTGTATGACTAAGACTTTCATGACATGTTGGGTAACATATGAACACCCCACTAAGCCCTCACCCCACTAACAATTCAAAATATATGCTCAATTAAGTTAAATAAATTAAACATTGTTACATACAAAGATGAACAAGAGTGCTATCTGTAGAAAATTTAATGAACATGAATGATTCTCTTAAATGGTAAATAAAAATTTGAATAAAAGGTGTAATTGCCTGTTTGCCAGATAGACTGACTAGAGTAACTTCTGCATTGTCATTCTGGTCTGCTGAGTACATAATATGCTTTAAAAAAGCTTAATTACATACTTAGCTGATAGACTAACAGCTCCAGTGGGAGTAATTTTGCTCTATTAAGTATGAATAAATATGTATTTACCCAAGTTGGAGCCTTCCTAGTCTTCTGGATGAAAGGTAAGAATTGTTGATTTCTATCTAAAAATGAAATAATAATTAAAAGAAACTCAAACCCAGAAAAAGGGCAAATGAAAATATTTTAACCTACTGGAATAACTACATAAAAATAAATACATTACAAAGATTTCACAGAAAATAAAGCATTAAAGTAACACTTTGCCAGTCTCTCCCCAGATAGTGTTCCAGTTATAACTATCCACAGGTGAGGAGGAAATGTTCCTTATGTCTTTAAAATGCCAAAAGCCATGTAGTAATTTCCTTCTTTGCAGGACAAATTGTGCTGCAGAAGATACATGGGCCTTCCACCTGGGTGGTATTTACCTTCTGTAGGGCTTGGTAGACATCACAAGAGGCCTTGAGGAGACAGTCAGATGCTCTGAGCAGCTGCATAAGCAACTCCACACCAGTCTGTTCAGCACACACGAACAGGTACACCCAATTGTCTTTGACTATGCTAGAGAAATGCCCAGCATTCCTTGGCATCCCGGGACAGCTAGGTACCCTGGAGTGTAATTCAACACCCTGCTCCAAGCAAGGCTAACTTCAAAGTCAGATTAGGTTGGTCAGTGTTTTAGACAGTCATGTTTCAAACATTTCCAAGGATGGAAGTTCTGAAAACTCACTGGGCAACCTGAGCTAGTGTATGAACACCTCAATTGTGATCTTTTTTCCTCATGATTAGAATTGCCCTTGTTGTGACTTGTGAGCTGTGCTTTTGCTGTGCACTTCCAACCATGCTTAATCTGTATCTTCTATAAACCCCAGAAGACAGCTGAAGGCATTGGTCCTCTGGCCACCTTGAAGCCATTTCTTCTCCAGCCTGAACAAATCAAGCTCCTTCAGCCTCTACTTGCACATCATGTGCACCAGAGCCTTAGTGTGGTAGCAGTCTGTCCCCAGACTTGCTCCAGTGTGTTGGTGCTTCTCTTGCCAGTCCTCCATGTGGGGTCTTAAAAGAGCTGCATATAGGCGAAGCATCACTTCCCTCAACCTGCTTATTACACTCTTTCTAATTTGACTCAGTACTTGGTGGTGTCCCACATACTGCACTGGTGCTCGTTTGACCTGTTGACCACCAGTACCCCAGCTCCTTCTCTGCCAAGCTGCCTCCTAAGCAGTCAATTCTCAAGCCATCTTGCTTCACAGTATTATACAATCCCAGGTGAGGGACTGCATTTGTCTTTACTGAAATTCAGGAGTTGTTTTTTTCAGCCTGTTTCTCAGCTATTAAGGGTCTTCGCATGCAGCTCTCCCCTTTGCCTTGTCAACTATTTAATCTTGGTTTGGTGCTATCCAAAAAGCTGAATTCTGTCACTCCACCCAGGTCATGAGTGGAGATGTTGAACAGTTAGGCTCAGTACTCAACTCTGAGGAATGTTGACAGTAATCGGATGTTAGATGGATTTTGAACCACTGAGTACTATTATTTGAGCCCAATACTCTTGTCAGCTTTTCACCCATTTTATAGTCTACCCACCCAGTCTGTACTCTTCAGATTGACTATAAGGATGAGATATAATATATTTTTTTTTATTTTATCACTCTGAATTACTTCATACAGATGCTGAAAAGATCATTGTAGTGATCCATAATTGCAGAATGCAGCTTGCCCCCCTCTCTATGCATTTAGTACATTTCTTTATTTAAGTGCACACCCTTGGACATATGTTGTTTTTCTGATGATTTTCTGGTACTGCATGACCAAGAGGGTGAGCTCCTGCACAGAAGCTCAGAATGATGGAAGTAGCCCTCCATCATCTTCAGGAAGGAATGCATGAATTTTTTTAATCCTTCTTCTGGTCCAAATCTAGATTGTGCCAAGTCTAAGATATATTTAGACAATAAGAGGTGTACATTTACTGCTGGCTTTTGACTATTTTTTCCCACAAGTTACCTATGGAATGGCATGTACAGCACTGACAGTTGGAGGTTAGAGGATAAGGGAATCAACACCTGAGCTATGGATTGTATAAAAAGGTGACTCCTTTTGTTTGTTTAGAGTCTGTTGCTTTTATGATTCATTTGATGCCTCTTTGTCCTTATACTAAGAAGCAGCGAATAATCATCCTTTATTTACCTCTGCATTATCCTGACTTTATCGATGTCATAAAGGTCATTTATTTTACAAGCTGAAGGGTTCTAGTCTGCTTAATCTCTTCTTGTATGGAAGCCCCACACCTTAACCAGTCTGTGTTACCTTTTGCTGCACCTTTTCTAATAGTACTGTATTCTCTTGAGACATGTGTGTGTGAAGGTTATGCATCCTACTAAGGGTGTAGCTATCAACTAGATCTATACAGCAGTCTAGTGGTGCTTGCTCTTTTGTTCTCTGTTCTATCTGCTTTTTTGACCAATGCCAAGCTTTGAGCTGACATTTTTACAGAACTATTTATTATAATTCCAAGATCTCTTTTCTGAATGATAATTGCTAGTTCAGAGCCCATCATTCGATATGCAAAGTGAGGGTTGTTTTTCCTCTTGTGAATCACCTCACAAACACTGAAATTCATATGCCATTTTATTCACCCATCATTCTTCTAAGAACCTTCTACAGCCTGTCACAGTTGACATTTTTCTTTTCTTTTGACCATTGCCCTGAATAATTTAGTATCAACTGCAAATTGTCAGTCCACTCTCCACTCATTTTCAGATTATTTAGGAATATGTTAGACAGCATAGATCCTAGCACCTATTTCTGGAACTTCTTCTGTTTTGCAAAAATGCTATTTGTTCCTGCTTTTTGTTTCCTGCCTTTTATTAAACTACTAATCCATGTGAGGACTTTCTCCTTTTAGTTTCTAGCAGTTGAATCTCTTGAAGAGCCTTGTGCTTGGAGAGGAGGAGGAAATCTTGCTGAAAGCCTTGTGAAGATGAGATAGACCATGAGCCTGTGATGCTTGTCTGTGTGTGCAGTCCATTCAATCAACCTCAGAGGACTCATGCAGATTTGTGACGTGTGACTTGTCCCCCCACCAAAAAAAGCGATCTTCTCCAATTTCATATTTGTCTGTGCAGTTATGAATTTGGTTCTTTAGTGCAGCTTCTGTCAGTGTTTGCCCTACACCAATAACTGGCTTTCATTTGCCAGTATAAAAAGAAGAAACAATAAAAATGCTGCTGCTAAAAGCTGTTGGGTAAAGGAAGTGCCCACGTTTTGCTTTCTGCTCTGATTCACTGCTGGTTAAGTTCTCTGACCCAGTAGATATAATCCCTGCTATAGTGTTTGATAGGGTCCTAAAATAGCTGTTCTCCCCTTACAATGGTAATCTGAGATGCAATTAATGAGAAGAATGAGGAAGACATGGCTGACCTTGGAGTCCTCAAGCAGATCCTGAACAGCACTGTCACGAATAAAAGTTTTGCACAAAGACTGATTTAAAAATCCCACCAGTAAGGACCTCAGATTTCTTGTTATTTATGGACACAGTTATGTATTGATGTTTACTGAAGCACTCCTTAAAATGTCTTTTCCCCTGTCCTTCAGTATTTTAAAAAAGTAAACTGTAGTTTCATAGGATACTTGGATCTTTATGCATGGCATATGACAACAAGGTTGCCATGGAGACCTCTCATCCTTGAATACTAGTGTAATTAATGTAGAAGAATTCATCTCCTTTTATCTGCACGAGTGTTACAAGGCAGTCTCTTCTTCTTTGTCCACTTTTTTTTTCTAGCGATGTTCATGCTTTGCGTAACAGAGCAAGGCATGTAAATCTACAGTCTCCTGACCTCTGAAACAATGCAGAAAATATAGAAATACAATGTTTGCTGTTACAAGCAAAGACCGAGATTATAGCCTGTGTGAAAAATGCATCAGTAACAACACAATAGCAGCTACTTGCAGTAGGATGCATACAAAGCAGGAGGAGAGCCGGAAACACGATGAATCACAAAATGGCAGCTCCTCTCCAACGCTTCTTTTCCTTGTACTATCACTAATAATTTGTCACAGCTGATATGGAAATGTCTCTTTAAATAATTCATTGATAGCTTAGCAGTTACCCAACATACAAAAATCTGACCTGGAAAATTTCCTTTACCTGACTTCACAGAAGTAAACATGTTGCTGTTTGGTGGTTATCACTGAAAGCAACATCTTGCATTGATAATGAAATGCTTTGAAAAATTGAAAAAGCTGCATATTTAAGAGCGTGAAGAGGATGGAGGAAGGGATGTTGGCTTTAAGTCAGTGGGAAGATTCTCTTGCAATTCTGTATGATTCTTTATTTACATATGGGGTGCTTTCCAAGACTTGACCAAAGTTAGGCTACCTAATATATTAAGGCCACTTAGTTTGTTTCCTTCCATCCTGTCTGCCATTAGGGATTCAGATCCTGCCTGGACTGGATGATTCTTTTCACTGCAGAACTAATGAAACCATGACTGCACAGGAGACAAGAAAATGAGCTATTACAATGAAACCGGGTTTCAATGCAGTTGTTTAAAAGTAATTTTTGTTTTGCTTTTGTTAGCACCTATTTAATTTCAGCACCTCATGTTCTGTATAAATCAGAAAAGTTCTGCTAAAATTTCTACACTCTTAGCGCTTCACTTAAGAATTTGAAATAAACAACCATTAGCCTGTCTCCCAACTGAAAATCCCACATTATTTCTGGTTTTATATATTCCAGGGTATGCTGTTAGTAGAAAGAAATATATGTTCTTAATTAATTTTAATTAACTCAACTCAAATGCTGAAACATAATCTCTCATGCTGAACTTGATGGTCTGTTTTTCCTCATGGAGACATAAACTAAGGTACAAATCAGGCCAAACTTAAGGACAACTGTAAAAATCATAGAAAACTTCACCTTTCAAACTGTTTGATACTCCATCTGATATTCAGTAGAGCTTCCAGGAGTTACAAGATTTCTTTTTTTCACCTTTATACTTCCATGCTCTCTGATATTTTTGAAGTGGAAATGCAGGAGAAGTAGTTACTGATAAAAGCCATGCAACTCGGTCCTTGTAACTTTATTTTTCTGAGACTAACTGAAGTAAGCAAACCTCGGCTTTCCTTTCAACACAGGGTCCAGTTTTACTTTTACAATGAAGTTTTCAAGTAGACTTTAAAGGAAACAGACTTTAGGAGCAGCAATCCCTTCTAGTGTACAGGTAAGAGAGGGCAGAACAAGATGCAGCACTGCAGTGGGCAAAGCACAACCAACTGGCTATTGGTGAAAATATACATTCAGGGATCACTTCTGCTCTCTGCGACAGTTGACCCATAAACAGAAGTCTTTGGAGCAGGGCCTGGATTGGAAAACAGAGGATATTATCTCAATTTTTGGCTCCCTCATGATAATTTGGGAGCCCATGTATTCCAAAGGGATTTCAAGGACCTGACATCCAGTGAAAAGAGGTGCCCAAAGACCTTGAGGATGCCAGACTGGAGTTCCTTGTTCATCAGCCAGTCAGTTCTCATCCTCCACCTTTCAACCTTTTGTTCATCCTGTCTGTTAAGACTGAAAGAGTAATCCTTTATTCCATGCCTTGCAGAGTACCTTATTTAGTGAAAACCTGCTCTCATGTTCTGGGTAAATTAGTAGATGAGGTGTACCAAGAGATGATGTGGTTGACACACTGCTCTTTGTCTTCAAAACAGTTCTTCTGAGCCAGGTAGCCCCAGAGGGATGTGTCATGCCGTCCGAATGGGACTCTTCATCAGCTGCATCAATGGAAAGGGAAAAGCACAGAAAGACTCAAACAAACCTTTCTAGGAGATGGGAACTGTCAGAACTCTCCACACTGGGCTGCATTCAGGTGTGTTGCACGCTAATATTACAGCTACATCCTCTGTAAAAACATTTGGTGGTAAGCAAAAGAAAGACAGAGAGAGGAGAGAGGAAGAGGGTCTCTGCATCCATGACTGCATTTCTGTGACTGGAGTGTTGTTGAGATAACCATAATTTGACACCAGACATAAAATTTGTTTCCGCTCTTGATGCTCTTCTGAGGTAGCCATTAAGAAACTTACAACATCAGATACAGATTTCTGGAACCTGTCCACATGGTGTCATAAACCATCTTTTTATATAAAATGTACATAACCTATATTTTCATTTCACCTTTTGGTTAATTTCAAAGGGTCTTTCTGTCTTAAGTTGCAGAATTCTCTTGAAAGTGATTACGAAATGATCCGATAAACAACCGGAACCATCTAGAGTGCCTGGCACTTCTAACAAGATGAGTTACAATGACACATACGGAATAAGAGATAGGACAGACTTTCCTATCTGAGGGTACTTTATTGACAAGAATGTAAAGATTATGTTTTCACTTACAGGAAAATGTTGTCAGTAGAAGCAGATTTTCTTGACGTAGGTCTAGACAGAAAGGTTATTAACAGCATTTGTTGTCCAAACATCGCATGCAGTGATCTCAGTTTGGGATGCAAGGATTATTATGTGATATAATTAATTTTTGGCTCATGGAAGTTGAATGGAAAGGAGAAGTGAGAGTTGGTGCCTACCATTGCTGCGTGGCAGGCATATTACTGTGCCAGTGCCCAAGTAGCCTGTTGGCAATTACACTGCAAATGCCCAGGTAATGCTACTGCACTTAGAAGGGAAGCCCATGTCAGCAGCCAAATTTTATTGAGTGAGCAAGAAACCAGAATGGCCACACAGTCTACTGTGAGACACCAGTATCAAATGGGGCTGAAGAGAGACGATGACTTGCCTTAAACACAGTTTTATTCCTTATGTGGCTTACTTCATGCACGTGACACCTAATTCCACTCTGCTATCGGTCTGATTCTGAGCGAGATTCTCCTGAACAATTCCCTATGTTGGCACGCCATATATTTTAGAGAGGAAGCTAGGAATGTTGCTAGCCATTGCAAATGCCCTGAAGTGGAAAGTATCATAAAATCATAGAATGGTTTGGGTTGGAAGGGACTTTAAAGATCCTCTTTTTCCAACCCCCCTTCCCTGGGCAGGGACACCTCCCACTAGAGCAGGTTGCTCAAATCCAGCCTGGCCTTGAGCACTCCCAGAGATGGGGCATCCACAGCTTTTCTGTGCAACCTGTTCCAGTGCCTCACCACTCTCACAGTGAAAAATTTCTTTCAGTTATCTAATCTAAATCTCCCTCTTTCAGTTTAAAACTGTTACCCCTCATCTGTCACTACACTCCCTGATAAAGTGTCCCTCTCCACCTTTCCTGTGAGCCCCCTTCAGGTACTGGAAAGATACTGTAAGGTCTCCCATAGCTGCTTTTGTGTGCTGTCAGCTTTTGTTGGTTCTGCCCTTGGAGATGCTGGGCTTGCCCTGCTGGGACCTGCAGGGTGAGATGGAAGGCACTGCACCACCCTGATGGCCCTGCATACCCCCACTCCTTCCCCATGTAGGAATTTACTGAGAGTATTTAAGTTACCTATTGATTTTTCTTTTTTCAGTCTTAAAACCGCCAAAGTTATTTGGCTCTTTGACTGTGAAGTCTGACTTTGTTTCTTCTAATCAGGAAGAAGCACCTCAGATATGCAGAAAATATTGATACCAAAACTGGGGATTAAAGAAAAAAAAAACAAAAACCAAACAGGTGTATCTCCCACTCCTCTCTGTTCATTATGAGGCAGTCAAAGGTTGCATTGACTACATCATCTGCTACCATGGCCTCCTAAATATTGCTGTGACAGTCTCTTCTCACAGCAGCGTGACCTCCTGTCCCCACTTTCAGATGTAAAAAAGCTGCACTATGCCGTATCAAGAGGAAGGTGGTTTGCGAGCTTGGCTCTTGCTTACCTGGATGACACTGAATCAGTGACTTTATCCTTTGTGGTGTTGGCTGCTATCCTGGAACTCATGTTCACTGGAAGCTCTGTTAGCAGTTGTTTTACAGAGCCATACAGGTCACACTTCTAATGTCAAATAGTGCAAAACCAAGGCCCCTGGTAGAGGGGTCTTCAGAGAGAACCAGCAACCCCATAGCTCGTCCGTCGATCCTTTTTATTTTTTTAATTTCTTTCTTTTAAGATAATGCCACTTAGGCCAGTTTAGATCCATTTAGTGAATGCCATTCTAAACAATTCTAATTTCTACCATTTTGAACCATACTAATTTCCTGACCAAAATACAGGATGGTGTCCACTTAGGCAAACCACACAAGCCATTTCTTAACCATATTTATAATGTCCTAAAAAGTTTTTTTAAGAAATAGGTATGTTTAGGATGGTGTGCTATGTCACAACTTTAAACAGACATAACAGATATACCACATTTTTCTGGTATACGTTAAAGACAGTGTTCCTACTGAGGTATTTGTATTTTGTCCAGTATCACTTTGTGGTTTATATTCATAGCAAGCTCCCAAACATAGGGTAGTTATCTGAAAGACATGGGATATTTTAGGTTTGCTTTTCAAAAGGTATAATCCCAATTCTGTTCCCTTCGGTTACAGTCAGACTTTATTCCTCAAGTGTTTACTTGAATTCATGGGGAATTCACAGATTAAGAGCATACTCAATGCAGAAAAAGTGTCGGGATCCAGTTCTAAATAGTAGAATGATATGAATGTACATAGTATTTGAACTCTTGTTTCAAAAGTACATTACATTAATAACCCTTTACCTGTACAACAAGAAATACAAATGACTAAATATCACAGCTTTAGCAGTTATGGGTTTTTTTTTTTCTCAAATGGGTAAATTGCCAGGAAGTAATCAAGCTCCCCCCTAAGATATTTTGTCCCTGCCCCCAAATTTAAATAGCTGAGGAACACTTCTGAAATTATCTGCTGAAGCTTGTATACCATGTGCTTTTAAAACCATTAAGAGCATTTCCTAATGCTCCTTCATTTCTTTTACAGCATCAAAATATTTTCAAAAGACAGAAGTCAAGCACTCACTGTGGCAGAAACAACTATTTTGAGAAAAATAAAATCAGTTTCTAATAGCTAACAATGCTGACGGGCAGACAAAAATGCAATATGGATCTTATGTTTTCCCAAAGCTATGCTTTTTATGGCTTTAAAATGAGGACCTTCCACAATGAAAAATGAGTTGAGTTTCCTCCTGATGCTTGCTCTTCTCACCATGAATTTTGCCATTAGCTGTGCCTTTTTTTGGCAATCAGATCTTTTTATTTTCTAGGAAGCAAGTCGTCATTTTAGTTGAACAAAATGGACTGTTCACAGAGTAAATGACTTAGAGGTTTGTTGAAAAAGGTGTCTGTCCCAACAGGGTCCTCTTCTTCAGCTCCCTGCTGTGCAGGAGTCCCTGAAATAAACAGCATTGCTCTCATTGTAGGGGTTTTCAGAAATGTGTATAACTGATCCCATTGCTTGGATCCAGTTGTTCAGCCTCTGATGCTGAAGGAGAGTGCTGGATCTGACAAATAGCAGAGTCAAGTCCCTGTGCCATGGTAAGGTCTTATTCCAGGTTTCAAGGAAGAATTTTTTTTGAGCATCCACTGGGTAGGTAGTGCAAAACACTGCCAAATGACAAAGCAATAACAGAATAATGTTGCTAGTTGAGTTTCAGTGTATTTTATTCTACTGGCTTAAAAGCAGTGAAAAGACACTAAATACACTTGTTTGTTCCAAGTCATCCATAGAGCCCAGAAGGATTACAGCTGAATTTCTGATGTTCCCAGAGAAGTCCTTTTAAAGTTCTCTTCTCCCTTTATTTCTATTAATCACGAAGATTGTACAATGCTTATTACAAAATTACTTTTAATAGCCAGTTCAGTTCTGGCAGCATGCGGTTATTCTTTTGCAATGCATTATCTTTTTGTATTTTATGGGTCACAGACTAGGATATATGAAAACTTTCCCTCATGCTGACAGCACAGGACAGTCAAACACAAATCCTTGTATCTATCTAAATTACGCTATCAGACTACAAAGTTTCTGTTTTGTTCTATTACAGATGTTCAGCACCCTGCGTAATTTAGAAGCTATTCCAATAATTTTCTTCTCTTGATTCTCCCATAATTGTGAAAAAGGGAGCTGGAAAGAAGAAAACAACCTTCTTAGTGTAACAGCATGCCATTTTCTTGCCTCTGGGTGCTTGAAACACTGGTCTGGGATGCAGATTTGGATTCTATGTCTGGTTTTCCCTAGCTCTGGAGGCTTTGGGGACACCACTGAAACTTCCTATGCCTTTGTTCCTAGCTGTACAAGTAAGATACAAATACTGCCTCTCTCGTTGGCAGAGTGCTAAGCAGAGAGAGCTCCAGTTGCAGTACCAACAACCAAATTAAGAAAACCCATCAAAGAGATCTTATTTGTTACACATGGCTCCGAACAGGTCTGAAAGCCTTTCAGCACCTTTATTTTATAACAAGATGGACAGGCAGTATATATATAAAAGACCCTAAATCTGTACTAGCAAAAATGGCCAGCACATTAGTGTGTTTCTACAGATGAAGAAGGCTGATGGATTTTGTTTTCTTTTTTTTTTTTTTTTTTACTAAAACTTGAGAAGTGATTTTTCAGTTTGAGTTAATTGTTAGTCAGAGGAGTTATGGCAATTTCCTCCAGCTGAGAGGTCTGCCCACTACAGCTTTAGCCTGGTCCCTGAGCTGTGTGATACACTGAAGAAATACAATTTTAGGGCTAATATTAAGTTCTTTTGTCACAAAGCTGTTGTCATATCAAATACAGTATCAGCATATGTCAAAAGGAGAATCGTGAGAATAACAACAATGAAAAAGCCCCATAATTCTATTTTTAGTGGGAGTAAAACCTCTTCAGAACTATTCCAAAGGCAGAAAACTGAGTCATACTGCAATGATTAGAAAGAGATTGCTCCTTCTGATGAAAGTTCTGAAACAACTGGGATTACCATAATGATGTCTGTTCGCTTAATATAGGTAGGTTACAACAGCCTTTTGAACTAGTTTACCTAATGATTCAAAATCTTCCCTGATGCAGGTAGAAGCCATTAGCCAGCCCACTCAATTCTGTCATTTATGGTGATTCCAACTGTCATTTGGCGACTCCAACTCAGGTCCTGGAGAGGTACTGGATATGCCATCCTGCTGGTTGCCAAGGAAGTTTTTGCCCAGTGCCTGAGAGCACTGCTAGCCCTGACTGTCCCTGCTCAGCCCCATGGGTCTCCCCCAACACTGTCCACAGCCCAGGACCCCATCTCAGCCCCCTGGGGCCATCAGCTCCTACCCAGTGACAACAGAGCAGAACTGGTCTCCAGTTTCCAACATCCCTGCCCTGCCTGGCCATGTGTCCCCTGAAGCCGGACCCATTTATAGGCCCAGCCTCAGCCAACACCCCAGAAGTGCCCAGTACCCAGGTCTGGGGCTACCCCATGTCCTCACCTGCCCTGATCCTGGCTTGGGGGTGAAATAGGCCCTGCCATGCCAGGGGAATCCCCACCGCTCCCAGCACTCTGGTCCCCAGGGAGCAGAGCACCCAGGCAGAGCCTTGATGATGTAGGCCCAGAGTCAACTTTCTGAATAAAAGTTCTATGCTAAAAGCAATTTCTGGTCAGTCTCAGGTTTCAGAGTTACAGAAGATTTGCAAAAATTCTTTGTCCCCACCGAACTTTTGAAACCATATGGAGAAAGAAGTAGTGTCTCTAATTCTTACTGCAAAGGAAATTCCAACGCTGTCGTTTTTCAGTGTCTTAATAAGCATGCTTACTCTGGATAGATTATACAAGTGCTGCATATGTTAGGGGAAATCTGATGTCTCAGCTATGAAACATGTAAATAGAAGTTTCTGCCTCATCATGGTGACACGCATGTTCATACATGTGGGGATGGCAGCAGAGTAGAGCCTGGAATCGTTGAATGGAAATGTGAGAGGGATCCCATTTACCCCAACTGAAACCAGCAATAAAAAGTATTCCTCAGTAAACTTCTTTTACAGGGAGGCAGACACACATGAAGAAAGTAAATCTCTGGCAGGACAGCTGTGATTATATAGATAATGACCTCTTAGAATATTAGTCTTCACAGGGACTAAACCTTTTTGGTTTGGAATAACTTCTCCCTTCCCCACAGATTTATAGTTCCTTGGAGAGAAGGAAAAGGTTTTCATAGGGCACATTTCAATAGCTCAGCAATTTCTTACTCTCTGTATTAATCTTTCTGTGCATCAAGTAAGTATATAACGGTTTAAAGGAGAGACTTTACATGGGTAGACTATTGTCTGAAGCTGATAGTGCAATGGGTTTGTTCATAAAGTGACAAGCATCCATGTACTAAAAGACCTGATAGCAAACTTGCAGTCAGTGATGTGTAACTTCAGCTGGATGAAAAACACAGTGGAGTGTAGATGTCTGAGTGAGAAAAGCAACAACAACTGTTATAATCACGAATATCATTAAGGAAAGCCTAAACACGTCAATGGGAAGAGAACATCTGCTACACTGCACTACATTTCTCTGTACAGGTTGGTCCTATAACACAGGGAAATTCACTTGTGGAAACATTACATTATTTTAGTGCAGAGTCACACTCATGATTTGTTTATTCATTGTGTCCTTGGCATGGAACATGCTGCTTCAGAGAAGGAAATGCCTGACAAAGCTTCCCTATTACAAACACATATGCTGCCCTATTATTTTGAGAGCTCAGCGTGGTGCCCTTTCTGCCATGGTGGATTCTTTCTGTTAGACAGGGAACACTCACATATTGCCAGTCTTCACCACCCCCTGCATCTTTCAAGGTGGTTCCAGGGAGGAAATAGATAGCAACTTTTCCACATAAGTTTCTTATTCTCTTCATAGTATGCTGTGTTTCATGGAACAAGAAATTGATTCCTTGCTGATTGAAGAAAAAACTATGGAGCCATTAACTAATTTCCCATGATTACAGTAAAGAATCAGACTATTATGCCTACAAAAGGCTGTTATGAACAACATCAACAAGGATGGCCAAGGATGGCAGAAGACCTGTATAAAAAGAGAAAAAACACAAGCAGACAGGTCTCTTAAGTCATGAAAGGGAAGCTTTGGTTTTGGGAATGATTTGGGTTGGAAGACACCTTAAAAATCATTGAGTTCCAACATCTGTGCTATGGGCAGGGACCCCTCCCACTAGACCAGGTTGCTCAAAGCCCCATCCAGCCTGGCCTTAAGCACTTCCAGGGAAGGGGCATCCACAACTTCTCTGGGCAACCTGTTCCAGTGCCTCACCACCCTTAGAGAAAATAATTCCTTCCCAGCATATAATGTAAATCTATTCTCTTCTGGTTTAAACTCCTCATCCTATCAGTATACTTCCTGACAAAGAGTCCCTCCCCACTTCTCCTTTAGGTACTCAAAGGCTGTTATAAGGTCTCCCTTGAGCCTTCTCTTCCCCTAGCTGAACAACGCCAGGTCTCTCAGCCTGTCTTCATAGGAGAGGTGCTCCAGCCCTCTGAACATCTTTGTGGCCCTCCTCTGGACTCATTCTGACAGGTCCATGTCCTTATGTTGGGGGGCCTCAGAGTTGGATGCAGTTCTCCAGGTGGGGTTTCACAAGAGGGGCAGAATCACCTCCCTTGACCTGCTGGCCATATTTCTTTTGATGCAGCCCAGGATGCAGTTAGCTTTTTGGGCTGTGAATGCACATTCCCAGCTCATGCTGAGCTTCTCATCAAGCAACACCCTCAAGTCCTTCTCCTGAGGGCTCCTTAGGAAAAAAATTGTTATGTTTGAAGAGGGAGGTGGAGGCACAAGCTAACTTTGAGGCAGCTGGAATAAGGACAGACAATCTGACTCATGAGCAAAAGAAAAAAACAAAAGAAACCTCACAATATTCTCATTAGAAACTATGTGGAAAAATGTGTAAACCCATTTGTTCATTTATTTTGTATATAACTACAGTCTTTATTCAGACACAGTATTCAACTAGCAAGCTAGTGCATGGCACCAGAAGCCATGGATGTATTGCAAATTACCAATATACAGAACATGTCCTATGTTAAGTGCCACCATAATATTGAATTGCAGTATTGAATTAGAATTTTTTGAATCCTTTTAAGATCTTTTAGTATTTTTCAGACTGGTATTAAGTTAAATAGCTTTATTGTGGGTTTTGGAAGTGAGCAGTAGAAGTCACAGTGTTCGCTTGTTGTTTAAAAAGACAATTTTAAATGGCACTAGGAAGCTTTGTGTAGACATCACAGGTGATAAGGTAGTGGTACATGATAATTCTGAAAGTGTTTTTCGCAGGAACATAGATGAAGAGAAAATTTTGAAATGAACACAAGAGAAGCTGCCTAATGGGCTGTACTGGTAGAAACCAAACTCTAGTCTAGTATTTTGTATCCAAATAACTCCTATTTAAGAGGTCAGAGACACTTGTTTGATGTTGAATCTGAGCACATGGACAGTAGTGCATGATCCACAGGTAGAAAATAGGTAGATAATTTTCCCCTTTTTTCTTGTTAATTACTCAGAGACTGAAATGGCAAATAATGGTAAATTTATCCCTACAGATACAAAATAGTTATTATGTACTTCCACCATAACAACAGATTGGAAGACCTTAAAAAAGTAGATGGGAATTTTATAGCATGTCAGTAATTAAGTAGGAATAGGCCAGTGGGCCTTAACAATTGCTACAAGTTTTTCAGTGCCTTCTAGGCAGGGATCTCAAAAGTACTCTTAACTTTATACTACCTTTCTGAGTTATGCTGTAATATCTCAAGTCAGTATGCAGAAAAACAGAAGCACTACAGAAGCACCAAGTATTACATGACTGAGATAATAAGGAAAATCAGTAGCAGACCTAGGTACAGAATGCAGGGTTTGTAACTTCCAACCTTGTTTTCTCAACACACTCCAGAATGTAATTCTTTGTTCAACACTCCTTCAACACTTGGAGCAAAAAGCAGTCTAAGTGAACATCACTTCACATTAGGTCCTGGTAGGTGTTTTTCTACAAAAATATCCTGTTCTGGCTTTCTATCCCTGATTAGAGTAATGTAGGTCTGCATTGGCAGCCTGCCAAATGAAGTAGGAAGAGTAATTAGTGTCTCAAATCCATCCTCTGTAACACTAGGGCTAAAGAAATTTCAATAGGAAAGAAGCAAAGCTTATGTTCTTTCCTGCCCTAGTTTTGCATGAGTTGGGTTGAAAGTTCAGAATCTGTTTCAAATTTTTTCCATACCTAGAATGGCATATTTCACAGAATTAGAACCATGCAAACCTCCGTCCTGCCAAAACACCTGGACAAGTGATGTTGTGGGGAAATCTGCTGATGTCCATTGCCTTGTTATGAATATAACACTTGTTGCTGCTGCAGATTGTGAGGTTCTGAATAGTTTTGATTAATGCTCCTTGACTGGTTGAAAACAAGAAAAGAATCGCTATACATTTGGATGATCAGATTTCCTCACTGAGTATAAATCAAACCATAATAAATATATTAATTGTCATAAAAAGCATACTTGCATACTTTCTATCTCAAATCCCTTGACATATAACACATTGCAAAAAATTCTAGGCTTTCACCAAAATGCAAATCAGATTAAAATATGAAACCTTGAAGTTTACTGCATATAAAAGTTGATAATCCATTTTTAATAGTTTGAGATTAATTCTAGTTATATATTTGCTATTAATCTGCTGAAGTGTAGAGCTGCAATCAAGAGAGAAAATAATGATATTTTGAGTTCACTATATTAAATTGTCTTGTCTGGACTTGTTGCTTTTGGTTTCAGTTCTGAAATTCCAGGATTTACACATAAGACATACAGTTCTAGATAAATTATTTTTAACCCTCCCTTCCCCCCCCCCAATTATTCTTCTTTTAAAACTAACCTAGAAAAAAATACAGTTTCTTACTCCACAGTTTCCAGAATTCAATTGAGAAGCAAAAAACCCCACCAAACAACCAAAACTCCATTCCAACTTGCATAACAAAGCATCCTATTAACTGCTTTATTTACAAGTCCTAGAACTTGTGTTTTTTTCTTGCTTTTATAGATTAGATCCAAGTTCTAAAAGCTGTAAGGAAACACAGACTTGCTGTACCTGATTTTGAGATACAGAAGTCTAGCAGAGAGTTCAGATGTCAAAAGAAGTGCCTGTACACCAAGCTGCAGCAGAACGTGGAGAGACGCTATCTATTTTTGAACAAGAAACAACCAATCCAAAATGCATGGACCTCTGTGCTACTGCACTGCTTCCAGAACCTGACCTACCTTACTGAAAACTTCTTGTAATATTACTGTATTAATGCTGTGAATGTAGGATATTGTAAATCTTCTCTTCCACTGAAAACTGCAGGGGGAGTCACGCCACTTGCCTTCAAAATTGTCTTATTTCCTTGCAAAACAATGAAACAAATGATAAAAAAAAAATGTTAAGTTCATCATCTTTAAATGTAACAATGTTCAGAATTCAAAAGAATCAATTCAAACATGATATGCAATAACACAGCAGGGAAAAGATAAACTGGTCTGGCCTACAAAATATAGTAAACCAGAATTTGGGAATTTAGAAGAACTTAATACATTTATTAAAGAAAAAAGAAAACCAAACGTAACTAATAAGATATAACCTGCCTATACCCTGTCAGTGACGCACACAAAGAAGAAGAGAATTATTACTATTACTTCTTTCCTTCTTAGGCAAGAATTCACATAACCAGCTTGAATGCAGGGGATATTTTGGGGAAGGACAACAGCCTTCTAGTTTTAAATATTCCTCAGAGGTCCTCAAGAGAACAGGAAAAAAATCAGTAGAGCTATGAGGAACTTCCTCACTTTTGAACTCCAAGAGCATAGCCAATATTATATTCCTTTAGAGATCACCCCCAGAGGCAGCAGAGGATAGCGTACATCTCCCATATTCTAGCTGTTTCCTCTACCTTATTTAGTATCACCACTGCAGCAAGGGCATCATTTCTACTGGCTTTTATAGCCACATATATACAAGGCACAGTAGAGAATACACCCAAAACACTGACCTTAGCTTCTCATCTTATTTAAAAAAAAAAAATAATAAAAATCTCAGGATGATAATGCTGGATCTTTCTGATCCAAACCCCAGGATTTCCTATGAAACAGTTCATAACACTTAAACCTCTTGGAAAGATTATTAGTGATAATTGACCTTGCTCTAGTGAAAACCATATATCCTTTATTCTAGCTTGTGATGCTTAAGTGCTCAACTCAGTTAATTGTAGTGTGGATGTCATCATGTTTTACTATTTGAAGATACTGTGTGCCACTAAACATCAGCAAGACATTCAGCTTGTCACACATGAGTGGTCCATGGCTAATGGCCTGCAGTTCTCAAATTATAGCAAATCTATAAGAAAGAATTGTTCTGCTAAATGTTAGCTGAGTCACTGCTCATTACAATACAAGAAATATATATGGGGCTAAATTTTTTGAAGGGTCCAACACAAACCTTGATAGATCAGTTATGCTTACAGTTTGATCTCTTTTGAAATATGGATAAAGAAAACCAGAAGGCAAGAATACTCCTCCTAGTCTTTGGGACTATATAATAAAATATTACATATTAAAGAAATATCTAATCTGTCCAAAACACTTGGAGTAAGATTATATTCCCTGCACTACATTTGAGAGCACTTTATCTTGGGTCATAGTGAGAGTGAGCTTCTCTTAGCTGGAAACAAACATGACTCACAGAACCTCCTGTAGAGATTAAGTGTTCTGGACTCAATTAATGTTATTCCATAATGCCTTGAACTTCAAAAATAGATCAAAATCCAAAATAAAATAAATTACTCTTTGGAGAAATAGGATATTGTAGTTCAACCAGAATATGTGCCAACCTATTGAGTCTTTTTTCTTAGCATCCTGATTGGGCCTGAACCCTGGAGTCCTACAGCCCAGCACTTTTTCCACAGTGACAACTGTGTGGGAAGGATGGTGACTGTCTTCTTGGAGCTAATCCTAAACTTTGCTTAATCCTTAAATTTGCTTTAGCCCTACGCCAGGAGAAAGCTGTAACCATCTCCTGTTGGTTCAGCCACACTAGCTTCTTTAGTGGAAGAGTGGAAAACGGGGCTCTACATCCTCTCCACACTGTCCCCTGCCAAACTGTCAGGATTGATACAGATCTTGGCTTGGGTTTATGATCACACAAGATGGTATCAGAATTCTTCTGCTACAGAAAGGCTTCTTCCCCCACTTTCCTCTTAAAATCTGCTTTGGGATTTACTGAGGGTAGTTATGAGACTGAGATTCAAAGTGTTGTAAGCTTAGATTCTTTAGCCAGAATGAATTATAGTGCCTGGTCGAAAGAAAGCTTGCTCTGCCAGGATTTATTTTACTTCTTTAGATGTCTAACTGTACCCACTGCCTAAATTCCTGCTGTGGTCAGTTGATAGAGATAGGCAGCACTCAAGGATGTTTTACTCCCTGTGAGTGAGATACTAGCTGTGGAGACATAACATACTGTCAGAGGATGCCTGTCTCCCTGTTTCTGCCTTGACTGAGTTTCAATGCTTAACTGCTAGGAAGTCAAACAGATGGAACCCACTCCAGACAGCATCAAGGGACTGGATCAGCTTCCTAAACATTAATTCTTTTTATCTGTAGAAAGACTCTGTAGATAAAGTCTGTAATTAAGTAAAGAACTTGAATTCAGTAGTTCAAGTGTTGGAGGCAGGTATATTTTTGAGTATAAGGTAATATTGCATCACAGTATTGGCATATTTAGATGCCCTGGGCTGAAATGTGCTGTGCTGTCTACCTGTCCCCCAAGGATGATCATTTAGAATCATTCAGTTATTTCTAAGGAGATTAAGAAAAAACATGTTGCCTGGTTTATACTAAAAGTTTCCTATAGAATATTGCATACGACAGTTCTAGTATTTTTGGACTTACAAGTTCAGATGTGGTGAGGTGTCATCATACACTGTGGGTTGTCCCCTGCAAAGTCTTACCAAATTTGGCCAAATTATGTGCATTTGGAAACATCAGTTCACATTGCTCATCAGAGCATCTGGCAGCTATTAATCTCTGTTCATTCCATCTGCTGTGGATTGGTCCCTACAGTAATTCTTTCAAGGGCTGCAAAAAAACTCCCCACTGCAACTTGAAGGTTAGACCGAGTGTTTGCCCTTTGCTCTCAGCAATCCCTACCCTGGTCCCAGCAACATTCACCTGGCTAATGAACTACAAAGAGCTAGGTTAGAACTGCAAGAAGGGAAAGACTGATGTGGAAGAAGCCCGGGACTAAAGCTGGGGGGAGGCTAGGGGGGAGAAGAGGGAGGAAGAGAGGGAGGAGGAACTTGTTGATCAGGCCAGAAATGGAGGGTGCAGTATTTGCTAGAGCAGACTCAGTGTCCAGATGGGGCCCTAGGAGTCATATGGGTCAGCATTAGCCACTTCTCAGGAGATCAATAACCAGGAAATGAAGTCTGACACATAACTTAGCATCAGCTGTGAGAGTGGAGGACATGGCTCATGCCTGAAATGCCTGAAGCATCCAGGTGTTTCAGTTTGGCTTTTGATTACTACTCTGCATAGGAATGAGAGAGAAAAAGACTCCCAAGGAATCCTGCTCTCTCCACAGTTTCCCTGCGTACATTTCTGTTTGAAATAACAGGTCGTACCATACGTGTCAGGTCTTGATTCAGTCCTGTGATCTTTTTTGTCATATAGATTATACCTGCAAAGTAGAGAGTACTGGGAAAATCAGGCAGTGGGTTAGAATTCAAAATCGTTGGAATCTTCTTGCTTTTGCCAACCCAGTTATTAAGCCGTCATAAACATGACTCCATAAGAATGTAAGAGTTTAAAAATACAGTAAATTTTTATTTTCCTTCTGGTTTTCTGTTTCCACAATCCAGACATCAAATATATCTCTGAAAAAAGCTCTTGTTTATAAAAGTGAAAAAAAAAACCAAAAAAAACAAAGCTATACATTTCATGTAGTCATATGACTTATGGAACAGAAAGGCCTTGATGAAAAGAGAGAGCCTGCTAATACTGAGCATGGACCTGGGAAGGAATGGCAGCACAGCACAGACCTTCTCGTTGTTTGTCACAGCTGCATTTATTCCTGTCACATGAATTATGATAAAAATTGTGTGCCATACATTCTGCTTGAAAGCCAGGGAGCAAATACAGCATAGCATAGAAAGCATGTACTTTCAGTGCTTGCTCTCTTCTATCTGGTTCTAAGAGCAATAAATAATAATAATAAAAAGTTATTCATCTCCTTTCTCTGCCTCCTCCTATCTTCATCATTATTCTTCACTGAAAGATGAGGAAGGGGAAGGAAGGTTAAAAGGTGAAATTGTTGTGCCTCATCTTAGAAATGAACTAATCCTCCCAACCCCCTTCTCATAACTCCAGCTGCCAGGTGAGTCTTCTTTTCAGCTGCTACTACCAATACAGGGTTTTCTGAAGCAACATGTTGCTCTCTGGCATTTTCCAGATTCGTATTGTTAAAACTTACTACAAGAAAACAAAATACAGCTTTTGATATCCCCTGCTTGCCTTGAACTCTGCAGTAAGGAATAAAAAAGCCATAAAATGAAAGAAATCTACGGCTTCCTACCACCCCCTGCCTGCTTTTTAACCCAAACTTATTGCCTACTACCATGCTTCAGCTTTTTTACTTCCTTCTCTTTTGTTTGTGACTGCAAATCCAAGTCTGCTGAGCTGAAGAGTTGAGTCTTTTATGGAGTGAAAGAAACAAACTGTCCAACAAATATGCCACTCTCCTGCTGAAACTATTGACACATCATTTGTTGCTCACAGTTGAGGACTCTCTACATTACTCACAGGCCTTGTGCTTACGAGGTCAGTGACATAAAAATATGGGAAATAGTGAGTTAAAAATGTCAACTTGGGTGTAAAAAGGCCCTGTCGTTCTCCTGTATATGATCTGGTAAAGGGCTTCTAATATTCCACTAAATGTTAATGGTGCATGCCCATCAAAGTTAAAACTATATTTAATATTATAAAGCCATGCTAATAAGAAGATGTATTCAAAGAGGCCCTTGGTGACATTATGGCACTGCTACTTTTAAGACATGAAGAGAAGGGTATACATTAATCATTTAATATGTCTTTTAAGGTGCCCAATGAACCTTTAGCTGAAGCAAAATGTTTAAAGCCCTGATCCATCACTGGGACTACCAGAATGACTAGAGAGTGTAGAACCCAGCCACCAAAGAAGAAGAGTGCCAGAGCCCTGCTAGTTTGTCCCTGCAAAATGTGCCTCTGAGTGCTTTCAAAGGGAAGTGATCTGCAACTAATGCCTTAGGAGAAGACCTCATGGATCTGCCCATCCTAGGATCAAGCTTGAGCTCTTTTGTCATGTAACCATCTAGGACTGACTAGATAAAAAGTAAAAATAATAAGCTATCCACCTCATTCATTTTGCTTCTCCGTGTTCAGCCTATTTGCATTATATTAACACCCCCATCAGCATAAATTTTGGGAATGACATTTTTCAGTGTGGTCATATCCTGTTAACTCTCATATGTGTTAGAGAGGCTTAGGAGTTGTAAAGAAGCAGGTGGCATTAAAAAGACAAGGAAATGCCACTCTGCTGCAGTCAGAATGCAGTGCTACTTGCCCAAGGTGGACCATCTGCCCCTCCTGCACCACCACCTTCTCCCTGGGCACATGGGCAGAGGCTGCAGATCTCAGATCTCTGGGTGATGCAGAACGAGTCCCTTGTGCTAAGGGTACCTCAGGTGGGGCAGCGGGCATCTTGGTCTGGGACCCATCTCTGAGGACAGTCGCAGACAGTCTGAACAGGCATCACTTGCAGGCATCAGTTCAGCTGAAGTTATTGTGATCTTTCAGTTACATTTTAAGGTTCTGTAACTGAGATTGGGAAGGCTTTGTAATAGCCATGGCAGAAAGAGTGTCCTTCATGGTCTTTTCTAGGTTATGAGAGCATAAAGCTGTACCAGGCCTCCAAACTTTACCTATAAACTTAAATCCACCAGCTTAGCTGAATAAGAAGAGACAGGAATAAAGTATTCTGACATTTCTTTATCGCAATGCACCTTATGGGAATCATTCTACTGCTTCCATTGCAGACACTTCTTCAGTTTAACTTTTTCCTACCCCTCAAAGTCACCTGCCACCTAATGAACCTAAAAACCATCATAATCTATCATTTTAAAAAAATCACTTCACTGTACACAATCAACACAGTCCCTGCTGAGTGCCTGTCATAACTGGGCAAGCAGCAAGACACTAGGGACAGTACAGTATTGTTGCTTGTTATATTTATGCGTTGCAGCTACAATAACATAAACATTTAAAAATGTTTGCTTCCTTTACTTTGAAAGGCTACTTCAGCATCATTTCCAGGTTATTTCTTCTCATTGGCAAATATTGCCCTTTAAAATGCAGCTACTTTTAAGAACACTTAGTAGCTTGTATAATCTATAAAGATATTACAGGTGTAGCAGCATGTGCTGAAGGGGTGATAATTAAGACACAATGTGGCACCTTAACTGAGCCAAGCGGCAAATAGAAATGTCTGCTTAGACTTGAAAGGGATCATATTTAGTAAGGTCAGGCATCACTCTTGCTGCCCTGGATGCCCAGGTCCATGGTTAGCATGGACATGGCCAGACCAAATCCACTGAGAAATATGACAAACTGCTACTGTCAAGGATTTGAACGGAAATAAAACTAACCATTTCCTTACTGTACCTTGAACCAGATGCTAGTGTGTGTGCAGGATTTGGCATTCAAAACCTCAAAACAAAGGACAGGATGGGGACAGAGCACTGGCAAGAAGAACTCCAGCCACTTTTTGTAGGGTGTTTTACAATTTTCATCCTAGGATCATGATCAGAATGATGACTAACGAAGGTCAGAATCATAATTTTGTTATATTCAACTATATTCGTACCGCTTGCTTTCTTTGTTCAGCTGCAGCCCTCCTGCAGAATCTGAATTAGAAGTGAGGACCTTTCTTTTGCTGTATCGGTCATGCCAGGCCAGGTGAGACTGGAGTACAGCTGGGAGAAGAGACAGGGCAGGCTATATTTAGCAGCTGCCTTTTTATTTTCTTTTCTTTCAGGCTGTGAGTACATCCCTCATGCATGGGACTCTTGAGTAGGACTGGAAAACATGGCTTAGGTGTGATCATCCATGTTTCTGGATGCCAGAAACACTTCCAAATTGGTAGTTCAGAGTGGGTCATATCATTGTTATACATTTCCATGATATCCTGTTTTCTTAATCAGTTTGCATGCATGGTTATGCCTAACCAAAAAAGCCAAAACTCAGCACTTCTTCATTGCCGAAGGAAACAATACAATGGCAAATGATCAAATTCAGTATTAAGTTTTTGCATTTTTGAAACTGAACAGACAGATAATACACTTTTCACAGTTATGACACCAGAAGCATGCAGCATCTTTGGGCATCACATTGGTACGAAATAACATGTTCTTATTCTAGTGTAGACATGGCTATGAACCATGCATAGGCTCTAAAATTTCAGATTCTAGTATTTCAGATTTAATAGCTTGGTAATCATACTGTTAAATACATTTATTTAAGTTCAAAGTTACTTGCAACTTTCAATCTGTAAGTGTAGTTATTTGAAGGGCAAATGAAAGCCTTTGTTTCTAAGAGCACAGATTAAATCCTAAGTAATAAAAGCCAAATGAGGAGGATCTTACTAAGACTCAACACTGAAATCAATGACAATTTTGCTGAAGGTATTCTAGAGGAGACAGTGGGGAAGGTTACAAAAACATGGTAAAGGAAAGAGACCTCAAATTGTTTTAGAAATACTCATAATCATAGAATGGTTAGAGTTGGAAGGAACCTCAAAGATCATTGAGGTCCAACCACCCTGCCATGGGCAGGGACACCTCCCACTAGACCAGGTTGCTCAAAGCCCCATCCAGCCTGGCCTTAAACACTTCCAGGGATGGGGCATTCACAACTTCCCTGGGCAACCTGTTCCAGTGCCTCACCACTCTCATGGGAAAGAATTTCTTCCTAATATCCAATATAAATCTCTCTTCTTCTAGTTTAAAACCACTACCCCTTGTCTTATCACTACACTTCCTGACAAAGAGTCCTTCTCCTGCTCTCCTGTAGGGTCCTTTCTGATACTGGAAGGCTGCTAGAAGGTCTCCCCGGGGCCTTCTCTTCACCAGGCTGAACAGCCCCAGCTCTCTCAG
>VZRU01003447.1:169726-223083 GCA_013398155.1 Pedionomus torquatus
GAGGGGGGGACATCTGTCACTCGGGTTTTGGTGGATTTGGCTGAAACCACGACATGTTCCAAGTTATGAATTTGTACATTCCTATGCCCTTAGTGCCTTCAAAAGGAAAATGTGATTGGTTTAGGTATATAAGTAACTTTCTGTTTTTTTTCTGTTTCCCTTTACACATTGAAATGTGGTCTTACTTTCCAGTTTCCATCCAGACTCATGAGGTTTGGAAATTTTTATTTTTATAAATGAGATTCTCATATCCATATGATCCAGGAGGTATGATATCAAAGCAAGAAGTGAAGCCATAAACTTCAGTAAAATTGGTGGAGTCAATCATAGTACCGTCAATCAAACAGCAGATATGCGTACAAAACTGATTTCTCAATGCCCAAATGCACTGAGGTGAACCAAAAAAAGTGTGCTATAAATCTCTGGTTCTTTTAGGAATAATGTATCTGGTCTGATTGCATTGTTTAGTGTTGCAGAATCTTTGCCAAAGTGAACAGAGTTAGATGAAATGCAGCTGTACAGGATTACATAAGGGCAACCTCTAGGGAAGGTAAAACAAGGAGTGGTCTTGTACATCTGTGATGTTTATTACCACAGAGAAGGCCTCAGTCTTGCCCTGTGACAGTTCTGATTTACCTGAGAGAAAGAAGGTCACAGTGATCTGTTAAAAATTGACTCTGCAGAAAAGAGGAGACTATAGGTATAATCTGGAAGGCTGGCAGAGGTTTTGCCACGGGAGACAGTGACAAGCTTGGAGGTAGAGGTGGGACAAGGCAAACCTGCCCCAACTGTTGCTATGGAGTTATTAACCAAGTATTAACCTTGATCTTTCACTTCACACTGATTTTAATGTGCTTTGTTTTGAAGAAGCTGTCTATGCCACCTGGCCAGTTGTCATAGCTCCAAAGGGAGAACCTGGACCAACTGAACTCACCTGTGGCTGGAAGCTGCAGATGAGGAGGTAGGAAGGTGCAGCCCAGCCTTGGATCAGAGGGTAAGGGGGGAGGCAGTCCGAGGCTCACAGCCAGTGAACGTAAAGAGATGCAGTCTTGTTATGGCAGGGGTGTGTTTGATGACATTCATGGAACAACATACAACAAACACTGCATTTCCCCCATACCACATATTCAAAATTTTTGCAGATTGCAATGTTTAACGTCCCATCAAATATGAAGCTGCTAAATTAATTCTGTTTATACTCAGGTAGATCATGGAAAAGGGCTGGAAAAGTTCTTCAGTGTGGAGTTAATAAAATGTTTCTTTACTCCTTTGGGTTGCCTGAATGGTGTCTCCTCCACAGGGCACCCTGTAGCCAACAGAGTCCAGCAAGTGCAGAGACTCTGTGAAGTCCAACAAACATGAGTGACCAGAAAAGAGACTGAACAGTGACGTGACAATATTCATTAAGGATATAAGAATCAACTTCATGGTAGTTAAAGAGCAACAGAGGAGTTTCATAGCACAGCGATTTAAAAAAATGGCAGATAACATTCAATATAAACAAAATGAAGTACATGTAAAATGAAAGAAACAGTAGATATATAGTGATCAGGTCTCAAAAAAGATGGTTCAGATGCTTATCTAAATATATCTTATTGCTGCACATTGACCAAAACATGAGCACAATATCAGAAAATTTTTTTAAAGAATGGAGAACGAAACCTGAGGACACTGCTATGCTACTGTTCACATCATTGGAGAGAGGAAGAACAGCTTAGAGAAGAGATGGCTGGAAGGTGATACAATGAAAGTATTATAAACTCACAAGACAAGCTAGGGAGCACCACTAAAATTACAGTGTAATTGCCCAACAATTTCTAAAAACGATTAGTGAGGTTGAAACGAAACTCACTGTAGGTACCCTTCTGGTTTGCAGCCTGGCCATACTTGATGCTTATTGACAGACTACAATAAAATAGCTCTGCAAGACAGGAAGCCTCATCTCTCCCTGAAGGCATAGGTGTGTGCCTGGCCTTCAAGTCAGCGTCTTCACCAGAAGTTTGGCAGGGAAGCCAGGGTAATGGGAATGGGTTCAGAATTACCATCTCCCTGGGCAATTTGCTCTGGTTCATGGGTCCTTGGCCTCATGCATCTACACTTCAGCACTCCTGGGAAGGAAGAAGGTGTAGAGAAAGAAAAGGACTCTGAATCAATCTGCCAGAGATCCAGTAAATTAATAACAGTTAAGATATCTTTCTTCTAGCTGTACTCTCCTAGGTAGGAAGTCTAGCTCCATGCTGTCTGACTTCTCAGGCAATGCAGCAGCAGCAGAGTGCACAAAAGATCCTCCGGGTATTTTTGGAGTTAGTTTCACCTTCCCAAGAAGGAGGGAGGGAGAAACTTGGCACAAGATTTCCAGTGCTTGCCATGGCAAATTTTCAGATACTTTTAGTCTCAATGAATATCAGCATCAGGTTCCTTTGTTAAGAAACAAAGACTGTCATTGTGCTTGTGTAATCCATCTGATCTGTAGAAAAATCAGTCTCTATATGCTGGAAAACATTTTATTTTCCACCATAAGACAGAATACAAAGAATTTTCTGTCTTAGGATCCAAAGTATGAACTTTTCAGCTGTAGTTTTGCTACAGTTTACCTACTTCAAGAATTATATTAAGTTTCTTATTAATAACATCTGCATTTAAGATTTCAATTTTACCTGTATGTAGGAGTCATTTATCTTCTCCTTAAACTGTAGAAAACTATGAGCAATAAATAAAAAATGTTTAATAGTCACAATGCCTAAATACCCAAAATAATCCTAAATCAGAGGTCAGAATAAAATTTTCCATGGTCAAGGAAACATAGAATCATAAAAACGTAGAATAATTTGGCTTGGAAGGGATCTTGGAGAGCATGTAGAGCAATACTCTGCACAGGGCTACCTTCTTACCTGGCACTGGTTCCCAGGGCTATGCTCTAGTGCCCTCATCATCTGGTTTAATGTCACCAATCACTCAGGAGAATTATACTGAGAGTGAGATTAATAGATTATTTTTAAAAAATTTCAGCAAGGTAGATGACATTCAATATAAATAAAGAGAAGAAGATGGAAAATTAACTAATTTCACCAATACATACACAATCATAAGTGTATATATACCTCAGTACAACAGTAGGTAGAGTGGATCTAAGTTGACTCTAGCTCATCCCCTCTCTAAAAAGAAACTTTAGAACAGTATAAGCTGTAAATGGGCTAAGTAGTACTTAGTTTTTTTCCTGATGAAGCTTTTCAAGAGGCCTAAAGCCTGAACAATTCCAGTCTCTCTGAGATGTCCAGCAGTGTCCCACTGGAGTACGATGCCAGGTAACAATGAGCAATCAGCAATATTTCAGTAGAGAGGGGGGATTGTCTTAACATTTTATAAAGAATCGATTTTGTAACTGTAAGAAGAATTTTTGAATAGTCATGGAATAGAAGTCTTCACTATGTACCAATAATTACTGCACAAAATGGCACGTATGTTTACTTTCAGCATATCATTTGCTTTTAAATATATGTGTGAGGCAACTAGGAAGAAACACACTCTTTTAAAGAAATAGCTATAACAAATAGCTGCATCTTCAGGAGCAATCAAGAGAATGTTAAATGATATTGTTTACTGCAGTCAATATCCAAATCCAAACACATGTTAGTACTTATTAGTAATATCAATCTAATGATTTCCATATGAAGACAGTACGGAAATGATTGTCATATGAAAATGACAATAATTTCAGAAAAGACCATTTTAAAAGAGAGAAACTGTAGCGGTTAGAAACACTGAAAACAGGGAGCTCTGCCAGCTTGAATGCAAATCTCTCTGTCTCACAAGGCGGGAGAGAGGGACGGGATAAAGCTGTGTCATGCAGACTGCCTGTACAGGAATGCTAACGTGGCAGAGGCAGGCAGGCAAGGCCACTAGGCTACAGACTCTGTAGCTAACCCATCCCAGAAGGAAAGGCAAACATTTACAATCATTAGTGCTTTCAATTTATTTCCTACGTGGCTCGATGCACCGAAATGTGGGGCACCCCCCCTGCTCCCACCACATAACTGCTGATCAGGCGTGGAAGGCACATGTGAAACCTGCCCGCAGCATCTCTGCCTCCATCCCGAGATGCGCCCAGGCTGGTCAGGCAGCCCAGGGACATGCTGCACACATAGGCACCGCCATACCCCCTGCACAGCCCCCAGCACAGCTCTGCTCTCCACAGCAAAGCTCTCTCTTCTCTCTACTCCAGTCATCTCTGATTTACCCACCGTACTGTTTCTCCTCACCACTGACAGAGATCCCATAATTAAAAGAGCCTCTCAGATCGGTCATTTCATCTAAAGGCATAGAGTGGTCAATATTTACCAGCTGAGGTTGCACCGGACTCGTGGTATTTATTCAGCACTCACTGTAATAAGAGGTGGTATTTCATGCTCTATTGATCACTGGCAGCAACAGGTCTTGTTCTGAGGAGAGGGATGGTATCCTGTGTCACCTCATTCAGCCGAGTTTGAACATTGTGGCCTTAACGCTCAAGTACACGGATCCACTGGTGTGTGTAATACACTGAATATAGCAGATCAGCCCTGCTGCAGCAAAGCTGGAAAATGTATATGCTTCAGGAAGGAAAGCTGATGAAATTACAGGGACTTGATTTTATTCCTCTCTGTTGATACAGCATGAAATTTACTGTATCTGCCTACTAATGTGGGTTTGTTTTTATTGCACTGAACTAATTTAGGGCCTCATCCTTAGTCCTGATTTCAGTGGGAGGGTTTTCATTGGTCTCAGCAAGCACTAAATCCACAGTTCCCACTGTGCTTTTCTCTGCCAGAAGAAAGCAGTTGCTGACATTAGACATTCTGCAAGGGCATCTGTGGGGCTGGGCACAGCATCTTTTGTGATCAGTCAAATATGAGAGAGCAGTTCAGCTTATAAAAATAACCTTCTTGTAACATAGGGATCATTTTGCTTGTGTGTGAGCTTCAAGACAGCAAAGTCAACCTTCATCTGAAACCATGAGAAAGGAAGATTTTTAGAAATGAGCAAGGGAGTGTTACAGGATTTTCCATGAGAAACCGCTAACTGTCTTTGAAAATGTCCCCCTAGAAGTATGTGCTACTTTTTCCATTTTCTTTCTTCTCCCCGAGATTTCCCTTTTGATCAAATTAATGAGCCATTTTACTAATAAACAGATGTGGAAAATATCCTTATGCTCATTTTCAATATTAGTTGAATCAAATGAATTAATTTTAACTTTCTCTCCTCCACAACCCTATTAAATTCTCTTTCAAAGATACTTTTATCTTTAGTATCTGTCTCATTGTGTTTAAAATGCTGTTTTCTCATTCATCAGAATTTTATACCAGGAGTCTTACATGTCCACTTGTTTAGAAGTCTGCCATATAAGCAATCCTCTGAAATATTAAATGGGACTCGATGTGACCTGACAGTTTCAAACTGCCAATTTCTTCCTTGAGCAAAGGGATTTTAGTTAAGCAATGCATTTATTTCTCCTCCCAATTTGGAACAAGACTGCCTCTTTGCACTTGCCAACTTATAAAAACATTCAGAAGGACTTCTCAGCTCTGCTGATGCAAACAACTGGAGTGCCAAGAAGATGAAAGCAATTATTATAAGAAAACTTAAAACACCTTATTGAACTGTAGAGCTGTTTTCCCAAAAAGAAGAGGGAAACACAGTACCAGAGTCATCTCAATACAGACTAGAACAAGCATTTGAGAGTACACAAGCACCAACCTTTCTTGATTGGGTGGCAAGTAAGGAAATAGCTTCGTACTTCCAAGTCTTCTCTATCTGTGTGTCAGTATAGTTCCATGGAAGTTATTATGCAGTTTATTTCTGTAGGCACATCACCTGTGTAAAATTTTGGAGATGGATGCTATAACTATGAAATATTTACAAAATTATGAATATACTTCAATTCATGACACAATTTTCCTGTAACTAACAATCAATGCCAGTATCTCTTGGAAGTGAAGAGAGGTGGACAGGGGAAAGGTGCTTCTCAATGCTTTCAGGTGTTTTCGTGGCCATCCTCCCCATTGTTAATTTTTTTTGGGGAAGATTTCTGTAGCACTATAGAAAAACTAGCTCAGTCCTCTAAATATTACCACTGCTGGGTATATACCAGAAACACCCAGCTCTGTTGACAAAATTTGTATTTCACCAAGAAGTTCTCAGTTTTCCTTGTATCAATTCAGATAGCACCTTCATGGCGATGGTCCTGAAAGTCATTATGTAGATTGATGAATAACAGTTTGATGGATTAGTTGTTAAGTCCAATGTTAAATTATTCAGAGACTTTGATACAGTCTCCCACAGTATCCTCCTGGAGAACCTGGCTGCCCATGGCTTGGATGGGAGAACTCCCTGCTGAGTTAAAAACTGGCTGGAGGGCTGAGCCCAGAGAGTGGTGGTGACTGGAGTTAAATGCAGTTGGTGGCCGGTCATGAGTGGTGTTCCCCAGGGCTTGGTAGTGGTGCCAGTTCTCTCTAATATCTTTATCAATGATCTGGACAAAGGGATCGAGTGAACCCTCAGTAAGTTTGCAGACAACACCAAGTTAAGTGGGAGTGTCAACCTGCTTGAAGTAGGAAGGCTTTGCAGAAGGATCTGAAAGGCTGGATTGATGGGTGAAGTCTGATGGGATGAGGTTCAACAAGGCAAAGGGCCAGGTCTTGCACTTGGGTCACAACAACCCCATGCAGTGCTACAGGCTTAGGGAAAAGTGGCTGGAAAACTGTCTGGTAGAACAGGACCTGGAGCTGTTGGTCAGTTTTTGGTTGAATGTGAGCCAACGGTGTGCCCAGATGGCCAAGAAGGCCAACAGCATCCTGGCCTGTATCAGGAACAGTGTGGTGAGGAGGACTTGGGAGGTGATTGTCCCCCTCACTGGCATCAGTGAGGCCCCATCTTGAGTACTGTGTACAGTTTTGGGCCTCTTGTTACAAAAAAGTGAGGTGCTGGAGCAGGTCCAGAGAAGGGCAACAAAGCTGGTGAGGGGTCTGGAGAATAAGTCTTATGACGAGAGGCTGAGGGAGCTGGGGTTGTTCAGCCTAGCAAAAAGGAAGCTGAGGGGAGACATCATCACTTTCTACAACTACCTGAACGGAGGTTGTAGAAAGGCGGGGGTTGTGATAGTAACAAGCGATAGGACAAGAGGAAGTGGCCTCAAGTTGCACCAGGGGAGGTTCAGATTGGATATCAGGAAATTTGTTTACACTGAAAGGGTTATTAAGCGTCAAAATGGGCTGCCTAGGGAGGTAGTTGAGGCACCATCCCTGGAGGTATTCAAAAGACGGGTTGACGTAGTCTTAGTGACATGGTTTAGAGATGGGATTTTTTTGTTTGTTTTTGTTTTTAATCAGAGTTAGTTTGATAGTTGGACTAGATGATCTTAAAGGTCCCTTCCAACCTAGACAATTTTAAGATTCTATGATTCCGTTCCTGAATGTCTTTGTATGAAAGAAATCACTGCTCCGTAAAGAGAGTACGTTTCATTTATCACTCAGTCACTTTTCCTACAATTCCAAAGAAGATCATCTGCATACAAGAAGAGATGCTGGGCAAGAAAGGTAATTATTGACTGGTAGGCAGCTTAACCAGCCAGTTAATGCATGTGGGAAGGTGAAAATAAAAAATTCTGACGTCATCTTACCAAATACCGTTTTAAACTGAAAAGTCAAAATATTTCACTTTTAGTTTGTCAAAGCAAATTGTGAATTCTTCCTTTCCACCTTTGGTTTCAGAAATATTTGAGGTCTCCATGATATACTTTTGGGAGATGGGGGACAAGATAAACGTGCTACACAGTGATCTATATCCTTTTTTTTTACTCAGTGCTATTCACTCCTGACAATAACGTACAGTTCAAAAGCTAGCTCATAACAGCATTCTGCAGGACTCAAGAACAAAAAGCATCACTGCTGTTCTGCAGGGTTTTTAGAATGAAGGAATGGTCTCAGTACTCATAATTACTTGTTTACTTCAGTTGAAAAAAAAGGCAGTGACACCTAAGATGGCCATGAACTATGCCTGGAAGTTAACTACCATGGCACGGGATGTGTATCACCCATCGGAATGGATTGGAAGCATAATGTTGAACTGCTAACAAGAGCCGAGAATGGCTATCAAACTTCTAGTTCTTTCTTTAGCATGTATGCAACAAAGCGTTCTCACACAAGATAAAGACTTACCACATATGGTAAACAAGTCTAAAAAAGTAGGAAAAGTATATATTTTCAAAAATGGTAGTTAAGATGAAAAAAAAAAAAAAAAAAGAAATAATCACAGAATCATAAGATGGACAGAACACAAGGTTTTAAGATTTAATTTCTCCAGAGGAAAATCTTAAAATAAATGTGTATTTCTGTATGCAGTTCCTGAGATGCAAGCTTGGGAAAGTACATATAAACTGGCAGAAAGGTATAAACTTTCACATAACCTTAACTAAGGTAGAACATGACTCTATGCATTATTTTGCAGTACAGATGCACCAAAACCCCCCTCTCACGCAACCATAGAAACCTCCAAAACGAAAGGGGTAAAAGTTGTCTGTCAGCTTTGAAGGGCCTTTATCCTAAACCCTTTCTTAAGCTTCCACATTAGAGGCAGAAGAGTCCCTTCCAAGTTCACATGCACCATTTGGATCATCCAGAAAGCTACGCTAAATGTTTTACTCTTTTATTCTTTTAAAAACCTTTTTTTTTCCCCCTCCAGCAGTAGTACTTTTAGTGTTTCTAAAAGAAAAATATTGAAAAAAGTATAGAATGGCTAAGTTTTTACTATGTATGACCCTACAGAGTAGGTAATCTAAACCCCCAAAAGTCCATGCTTGCTGATCAGCTATTATTCTTAATTAGTCAATTCACTCAGCTGGGCTAAGTAGGCTGATATGACCAGCTTCTCTAAGATGAAATGGGCCATCTAATTATGCACTTTTATAGCTCATTATACCTCCTTTTGAACTTGAAGCACAAATTAATTCAGAGGAATTCAGTGCTGTGTTAAACTGGAGGCCATGTTATTTAATTATGGAAGTCCTCATTGATATTAAAAATGCATATCTTTGAATCTATCTTAAATCAATAAACCCCAACATTTAGCATTATTATTCTATTTTTAACATTTTTCTTGAACCGGTTCTTTGAAGCTGAATCCTGGTGTGTCCCTGCTGATGCAAGTGTGTTGTGAACATTCCTGACTGCTGCAGAGACAGGCAGCCCAGGTCCCTAAGGGTAGAGAAATGCCAAAGGGAAGGAGGGCACTGGGGAGCGAACCAGGCATCTCTCCCCGGCTGTACTGCTCTCAAACACATCCATGTCGGTTTAGTGCTGCCACAACGGGCTGGGTAGGTGTCCCCAAGGTGCCAACAGGGTGGCCAGCTGCCGCCTGGCCCTGCCACATGCCAGGTCACTGGCCCCCATGGACTCTGTCCCCAGTGCAGGGGACAGTGGGGGAAAAAGTGAGCTCTCCACCCCTTGGACCATTACCCCTGCTCAGGGATGCTGTCAAGGGAAGGGGTCAGACATCTGGGGACAGGGTTGTGAGTAGCAGCTGTCAACCACGAGGACAAGAATAGGCTGAGCATTTGAAAAGATTAATGAACATGGAGAACGATTGCCCTCTATAGGTCCCCCACTGTGCTCCTCCGCACCCCTGCAAGATGAAATTGGCAAATCCCTCTAGACCTAGGGATTCTGGGCTCCGAGCTGCCTGGGAGTAGCCGTGGGCTTTCTCCTCTGCCCATGCAGTAGGGCAGAGGCCAGGCTGCCAAGATCTGCTTCTCTGTCAGCAAAAGGCCCACATCACCTGCAGTGGATACAGAACCCAGCGAAGGTGGGACACCCACTACAAAGTCTGGCTTGGGAGTGGTGCCATAGGGGGGCACCCACTGCTGTGCTGGTGGATACCACCAGCTGCAACCCCAGTCTCCCACTGGGCAGCCTGAACCTCACCCCAGATCCTCCCCAGTGAAGCCACGTGGTGAGTACGCATCAGGCAACCACCACCAAAACTGATTTAACTCATTGCCATTAAGTAGTTAGTAACACAAAACAAGATTTTGCTATCATGCCCCAAAACACAGTGATACCAGCTAATAAATCACCGATTTTTAGTATCGTGGGAAAAGATTTACTGAACAATAGATGAATGGTTTGCCTTCCCACCAAGTAAACTAAATGTTTCAAAGCAACTGAGGGCCCAAATTAATTTATTTACCCTTTACAAACCTGCACTTAAATTTACCCAATGCATGGGATGTTTATCACAACTTTGGACATCAGCTGGACTAAAAAAAAATCTCCTGTAGCCTTTATTCCAAAGGCTTCGAAAATGACGACCTTGTTCGGCACGGGGAAGATGGCTTACACTTCACGACTTTTTTTTTTTTTTTTTTTTTTTAAATATCAAATGAAGATGGAAATAAATAAAGGGGGATTTCCGAGCCGGCGGCAGCCGAAAGCGCGCCCTGCCTGCCCCCTAGCGGCCGCCGGCGGCAGCGCGCCCTCCGGGGGGCGGGAGTCCTCTCTCCTCCTCCTCATCCAGACACCGTCAGGGATCTGATGCCTTCCCGTTCAAAACGTCTGCAGTAGATTTTTCATTCGACCAACAATTCCACCTGACAGGACAAGGGGTAATGGTTTTAAATAGGAATAGGGGAGATTTAGATTAGATACTAGGAAGAAATTCTTTCCTGTGAGGGTGGTGAGGAACTGGAACAGGGTGCCCAAAAACATTGTGGATGCCCCATCCCTGGAGGTGTTCAAGACCAGGCTGGATGGGGCTTTGAGCAACCTGGTCTTGTGGGAGGTGTCCCTGCCCATGGCAGGGGAGTTGGAACTCCATGATCTTTAAGGTCCCTTCCAACTCTAACCGTTCTATGATTCTATGATTTTAATGAAGTGCTTGCAGAGACAGGGATGCTGAAGCCATAACTCTGCCATAAATAATATTCTTCTCCCACAGCAATTTCTGTTTGTAACATAAAAATGTCATATATGCACTCTTTTT
Source organism: Pedionomus torquatus (assembly GCA_013398155.1). NCBI lineage: Eukaryota > Metazoa > Chordata > Aves > Charadriiformes > Pedionomidae > Pedionomus > Pedionomus torquatus. The sequence goes on from VZRU01003447.1 coordinate 180,737, forward strand.
CTGCTAGTAAAAGTAGGATTAAAATTATTAAGCTAAAACTGTTCGGCCTAGAAAACGATCAAGGGGCTGGAGTACCTCTGCTACGAGGACAGGCTAAGGGAGCTGGGGTTGTTCAGCCTGGAGGTGGCTCCAGGGACACCTAATCGCAGCCTTCCAGTACCTGAATGGAGCTTACAGGAAGGCTGGGAAGGCTAAACAGGCTGGCCCTGTTTACCAAGGCCCACAGTGACGGGACGAGGGGCAATGGATTTATGTTGGAGAAGAGCAGATTTAGATTGGATATTAGAAACAAATTCTTTACTATGAGAGTGATGGAACACTGGAGCAGGTTGCCCAGGGAGGTGGTTGAGGCCCCATCCCTGGAGATGTTCAAGGTGAGGCTTGATGAGGCCCTGGGCAACCTGGTCTAGTTGGGGGTGTCCCTGCGACTGCGGGGAGGTTGGACTAGATGACCTCTGTCAGTCCCTTCCGGCCTGGACCGTTTTATGATTCTATAAGTGACTTCTTTACCTATTTATGTAGCTATCTCTTATGATTAATTGAATTTGTATTGGATATTATTAAATAAATGAGATAATTCAGTTTAATGTAATATCTAGCTCATTCTACAAATTACATTCTACAAATTACATTTGCTAAAATGGCAAACACATCACCACTAGATCTGTATGTGCATGTGTGTCTTCCTATGATTTTTTTTATTTTTTTCATAGAATCATAGAATGTTCAGTTTGGAAGGGACCTTAAAGATCATGGAGTTCCAACCCCTCTGCCATGGGCAGGGACACCTCCCACAAGGGCAGGTTGCTCAAAGCCCCATCCAGCCTGGCCTTGAACACCTCCAGGGAAGGGACAGCTACAACTTCTCCACGCAACTTGTTCCAGTGTCTCACCACCCCCACAGTAAAGAATTTTTTCCTGATATCTAATCCCTTCTGATATATAAATCCCTCTTTCAGTTTAAAACCATAAACCCCTCAACCTATCACTACACTTTTTGCTGAAAGAATCCTTCCCCATCCTTCCTGTAGCCCCTCTTAGGCACTGGATGCATTGCCAGCCATTTGCAACCACCCATGAGCAGACACCAGCCAGGCCAGTTTCAGCAAGCTCTGTGCATTGTGTGAAAATGCCTTGGGTGGGGATTTATTACCTGCCCATTGCTTGTCTGTGCTCAGCACTCCCCTGGACTTGTCTTTTCTACTCTTTGCCATGCAGAGATTGCACATATTTTATTGGTTACTTGACAAAATAACAGAATGCCGTTGTGACTGGATATTTCATTACTTTACATTAAAATGAATTAGTCAAGATATGTAACTAGACAGCAATTTGAGGGGCCTAGGTGAAAATATTCCAGGAAAATCTACTTCTACCTTGCAAACAAAGCTTCTTTTGTTGTATTCCATTTAAAAGCTGTGCTGCTACTATTAACTTCCCATGCAGCTACCTGAAATAGAGGCTGAAGAGCAACCAGCTTAGAAATTAGATGCCAATAAGCAGCAATGAATAGAACATCTGTCTTTCTTATCATATACTTCATATTCATGGCCAGGGGTTTTGTGCTGTTTGTGCAGCCATTCAAGCAAATAATGAATCAAATTCCAATGCAACAAAACCTTTTGCTTTATTTACAGTTTTAAAAATCATGCAGGAGCTTTTATTTTGATAAAATAAACATCAGATGTTGATGTTTACCCAATATCCGGTATTCAGATTATTTTTTCTAAAAATAGCTACAGAGAAAGCTACATCACTGGTAGTGATTAGCCTGACAAACCCTCCACTTGACTACAGCAGATGCTGCTGCCTCAGAAAGCTGAGATGATCCTTTCACAACCTGCAAACCTCTCCACAGAAGCACCATTGCTATTAGTGGCACCCGAGTCCCAGGCACTACTGAATTAGGTGCTGTACATTAACAACTAACAATGGTCATGCTGCACTTTGACTGATTAGTTTAAGAAGAATTTGTCGTCTGAGCACTGCAGAGGAGAAACCAACCAATATTTTCAAATTTGTTCAACCTGCTTTTGAGCAATGAGCTCAAGACACTTAAGTTCTACTGAAGTTTAATATAAGTGAGGAATCTACGCTTGGTCTGAAAATTAATCCAAAAAGTCAACTGAATCCCTATGCTTGAATCTATTTTTTGAGCTGTTTGCTTACACTTTTTCTGAGAAGCATTTTGAAGCCAGAAAGAAAAGCAAAGGCTTTCATTCCCTGTCTCATGCCTGAATGAAGAGCCGCCTATGACTTCAGGGACTTGCAAGCTGCTCATCTTCAATTCACAGGTGTTTTTTCAGTCTGAGCTGGGCGAACAGCTCACACCCCAGTTTCCATTAGTTAGAGAATTAGATTACTTTATGCCAGCTGTATTAGAATTGTTGCTGCCTCCCTCACTGCTCACTGTCCAGTAATGTGCCCAACAAATATTACCAAGCAAAATCACTGAGATGACTGAGACTACCACAACTCCATGGTTACAGCCCTTGTTCTTTTTCAGCCCCTTCTCTCTCAAAAAGAGAAGAGGGTTTACTTTGCTTTTCTTTGGTATATAAGCATCTATATCTACAAAATAAAAAACTCAGTGTTTCTGCTCAAATGGTTGATTTCTAACTATCTTCAGTAAAAAACCTCCAACTGTCAAAAGTCCACCATGCAATGCTGTCTCAATATCGTATTATGCTTTTTCAGAGCTCTCAGTATTATCATCCAAAATAATATACATAGTGTTGTTATTGGCTGCAGGTAAATGCCTGTAAAGAGAAGTTTAATAAAACATTGCTCAGATTTCCACAGATGCATTTTGTCTGAATTCTTTTAAGATACACTTAAAACAACCAAAAAAACCCCAAACCCCAAAATGTGCAACGCAAGGCTCAGACAAACTACTCAAGGACCTATATCTGACATTTCTATGAGAGTTTCTGCTACTGTTGAACTGTTTCCCAAGGCAACAGCAGAAGAAACTCCTGGATACAATCTCAGCAAGCTGGCTGCTCTGGAAGAAGCCTGTTACTGCACCAGAAAAGAGAAGAAACAGCAAGTGAAAATGTATGCATGTGGGGGCACTCCGAGGAGTCAGCACTTTCTTCTTTCCCATTTTTTCTTATCTTTGAGCTCTATTTTCTTTCACAAACAGGCTCATAGCAATCCTCCTTTCAAAAACTCTGCAGGTAGCCTTATCCAGCTTACAGCAAGTGAGATATTAGTCTGTCACTATTAAACCAAAAGGAATGATGATGCAGGACATTCCTCTGAAATCTATGAAACGTGTCTCTGGGTGCTGTACTGGTTCCATCACATTCCTCCCCTAGTGCCTACTGCATGAAATGGTTTGGCAGGAGCAAGTCAACCTCTGGCTTTTCTCAGCTAACAGACTACATCCTCATTCTCCATACATTCCTCAGCTCTGCATAACTAAAAAGCTTCCCCTCTGAAAGCCTACTCTTATCACATGTGTAATGTCTTCCACCTCATGGAGAATGGAAGTTGAAAATGTTGCATCTGTCAAATGATAAAAGACTCTGATAAGAATTCACAACAGAAAGGGAAAAAAAAAAAAAAAAAAAAAGATGAGAAATGAGTAACAGATCGATTCCCTGTTATTCCTGCCTGAAGAATTTGCTGCCCAAGCAGAATGTTTTAACAGTGGCAAATGGATGGTTTTGCCCTGACTTGTTAACGATGCAAAGAGCATCCCTCACATTAACTTTCTGAAGCATGCAGAAAGCTGTAAAATGCATATACATCCTAGAGGAATGATTTTTCAAGAGCCATTTGCTTATCGAGACTAACAGATTATGGTAATAAACTATCACCTATTTATTCCTGAAATCTTGAAAAAAAATAAATCCCCTTTTCTAAAATGCTGAAGCAGAGCATTTGATAAACGTTTTCAAATCACGTTACAGAAATAAAGGCATGCACAATATTACTTATATGCAGATACAGAACCATGAGAAACTGTGATGGTAGGAAAGGCTTGTTGTGAGAGTCCGTATCTTTTACTAGAACAACAGAGAGCTTGGGGAAAAAACTACACAGGCTCTTCTTAGGGTCTGAGATACATAAACCCCTTTGCAGTTCGGACTACAGTTGGAAAACTCTCAGCAAATTCTTTATTTGTCGAGAAATGTAATTTTAGGACAGACAAAACTCTTTGCCAAATCTGAAGTATTCACCATGAGTTACAGCCAAGACGAGAATGAGATGGAATGTCAAATGGATTTATCTTATTTCTTCTGAAATGGAAACAGTGACTGAGCTCATAAACAAACCCCCTGACACAGACACACAGGCACACAGACATATGCACACAATTCACGTTCCATTCACAAAATAGCAGGCAATCCTCCTAAACCTAAAGCAGAGCAGCTGGGAAGTTTGGGCACAAATGTCCATCTCACAATTGGTGCATCTGCGTTTTCCATATTCTAGAGAGCATCCTCACTGCCTTTTGACCATTCTGAGGTACAACATTTTGCTTGCACTGGTAACCCATGTTATACTTTAACCTCACTAGATTGGTGTAGGGGACTGAGCCAAAGTCAGATTTTGTGTGAACATATCCAAGAGTAAGGGGAAATAAAAGAAAGAGGGGAATAAAAAGAAAGATTCCTTGCATTTCCGTGCCACAGCTTTTAAAAAGATAATTTAGCTTATAAATAATAATAAAGATTTTTTTTTTACACTTCAGCTCTTAAATTCTTTATGTTCAAAATATCTGTTTTGACATGATGTGCACATATGTGCAACCAAACACCCATATGCAGCAGTTTTTCTTGTTAGACTCAGCTAATAAAGATTTCTTTTAGAAAAACTTCCCATTTTCAAGCCAGTATATGATGTTGAGTATTTTCATATGATTGGAATAAAAAGGGAGCCAAGGTGAACTGAGAAACAGCATAAACAAAACAGATGCTGAGATGGCATGATTTATTAAATGCGACTAAGTGATTTACTGTTTGCAGTTTGTAAAAAGGAAAACAATCACAGCAACATTACAAATCGTGATTTTCGGTGCATTTTTAATCTCAAGAGATAAATGCTGTACAAAATGAACTGAAATACTGAAATACAAAATTAACTGAAATGCTGTATAAAATGAACTGTGCTAAAACACATGGAAAATAAACAGGTGATTGGAGACAGCCAACATGGCTTCACCAAGGGCAAATCCTGCCTTACCAATCTGATGGCCTTCTATCATACTGCCATAAACTTGGTGGATAGAGGCAGGGCAATGGATGTCATCTACCTGGACTTATGCAAAGCATTTGACACTGTCCCACATGACATCCTAGTCGCCAAATTGGAAAGTTGTGGGTTTGATGGATGGACCACTCGGTGGATAAAGAACTGGCTGGATGGATGCACTCAAAGGGTTGTGGTCAACGGCTCAATGTCCAAGTGGCAGCTGGTGACAAGGGTCAGTACTGGGACCAGTGCTATTTAACCTCTTTGTTGGAGACATGGACAATGGGATAGAACGCACTCTAAGCAAGTTTGCTGATGACACCAAGCTTGGTGGCACAATTGACACGCTGGAGGGAAGGGATGCCATCCAGAGGGACCTGGACAGGCTTGAGAGGTGGACTAGTGCAAATGGCATGAAGTTCAACCAAGCCAAGTGCAGAGTCCTGCACCTGGGACGTGGCAATCCCAGGCACAGATATAGGTTGGGCAGAGAATGGCTGGAGAGCAGCCCTGAGGAGAAGGACTTGAGAGTGCTCGTGGATGAGAACCTCAACATGAGCCGGCAGTGTGCGCTGGCAGCCCAGAAAGCCAACCATATCCTGGGCTGCATCAAAAGAAGAGTGACCAGCAGGTCACGGGAGGTGATTCNAGGGGTTTTAAACTAGGAGAAGGGACATTTATATTGGATATTAGGAAGAAATTCTTTCCCATGAGAGTGGTGAGGCACTGGAACAGGTTTCCCAGGGAAGTTGTGAATGCCCCATCCCTGGAAGTGTTTAAGGCCAGGCTGGATGGGGCTTTGAGCAACCTGGTCTAGTGGGAGGTGTCCCTGCCCATGGTAGGGGGGTTGGAACTCGATCTTTAAGGTCCCTTCCAACTCTAACCATTCTGTGATTCTATGGTTCTATGAAATAAGGACACACAGCTCATTTAGTAGTGAAATAGAGCTGACTCTAGGATGGGAAGCAGCAAATGCTGTTTGGGACAGTAAGAACAAACCTCAGAGGACAGCAGGGATGGGGAAACTGTAAATGCTGTATATGGTGACATCTGCTTCAATGTCACAGAATTAAAGCTGACTCTGTGAAGCCCAGCACTAACATGAAATGCTGGCAGTGTAGAGGCAGAGGCAAACTTCACTCATCTTGAACAGCTAACTCTTCTTTCTCATCTAGTGCCTGTCCCAGCTCCAACACTGGTGAGGTGTAAATGGGATTAAATACTCAAGAACACATATGCAAAACTGCCTCCCTGTTTTCCCTGGAAAATAGCAGGGCTTATTCCCCACAGTTTCACCCTCTGAGCATCTTCCCTGGCAAAGAGAGTGCCATTCCCCCTGAGGACAGAGTTTATGACCTGAAAAGTGTTTCTAAAACAGACTCTAGCTGCGGCTGAGCCCATAGCTCCTTCACGTCATCCCAGTCCCCAGAGGGACCTATTTAACACACGATTTTTCAGGAGTTGCAAGGGGTCAGATCAAATCCATCTCTCTGGTGTAAGAATTAGCATTACTGGGGAGAGGATTTTACCATGCTGCTGTGTGGTAGTGGAGAGGAAGAAAGGGGAGCAGTGATTTGAGCACTGGGAAACCTCACCCACAGCTGATGGATCAGTTGCACTCCTCGTGTCTTGCATGTCCTTCTCCCCTCCTGTGTGTTGGCGGCAGGTACCCCTTCAGATGATACCTGAATTTGTGATGTACGTTATCTCCCTTCAGGTTAAATGCTTACATGACAAGAAGAACACAGTTAGTAGAATGGGCTGCTTGCCTGTGGCAGTTTTGCCCTAGAGTTTTCTTCTTGGTCTCCAAACAGCTCATTATCAGAAGGGGGAGCAACAAGGCAGCAGCCGTGCAGCGACATCTTGCTCTCAACACCTCCAGCCTACATCAGATGGGGAAATCAGCCTGCAATAAGCAGAAATATTTCCTGACCCAAATTCAGGCATTTTGTAAACTTTGAGCTTCTTTCCAGCCGCAGAGATAAAACACTGTGCTGAAGCAAGAGACAGCGATAGCTGTCAGAAACAGACGTCTTCACCCTCCCTCACTGCATGTGGCACAACCCTTAAGGAAATTTGTATGGGATTTCACAACAGAAATGGATGCGTGTTTTAGTTCTGAAAGCCTCTCTACTTGATTTCTTTCATTGTTTCTGCCGTGCAAGGCAGCGTTGGCTGCAGAGCTGTGCTGCAATGCAAAATGTTACACAACAAGCCATTTTGCAGAGCCCTCTGACAAAAAAGACACCTAGAGTAGAGAAGTGGCATCCTTCCAACTGGCACGTTCCTCCTTCAGGAACTGGCTGGTGCCTCCAGGCTTACCAAAAAGTTCCCGCAGTATCTCATCCCATGCAGCCCCCCTTGTCACCCTGCGTAGCTGGGTGATGGGAGCGAGGGGCAGGCACTTGATTCCCAGACTTATGAAATGCCACAGTAACAGTGGCTGCCCAGAGCACTAAATTAGGAAAGACTGAGAAGTCATTGAAAGATAAATTTTAGAGTTTCATTAAGAAAAAAAAAAATTAATCAAAATCCATGTTAAATAATCCCCATTTACACCCAGATAACAGCATTCTGCAGATAGCAAAAAATACAAATTGCACAAGACTGTGTTATACCTTGTTTTGAAGCTAGGGAATACATTTAATTCTACTGTATTTAAAAATTTCCTAATGCCTTCTAAGAACAGATGTCCACTTTTCTGCAGAAAGTAATGTGGTTCATTACAGTCCTCCTCACTACCCACAACAAAAGGATCTTTATACATGGATACAACACAAATGCTAATTGACACTTGAAAGTAACATTGCCAGGGGGAAAATTGTATGGAAGTGCTTCAGAGGGCTTTTTAAAAATTGATAGTCTTCTAGATTTATTCTCTTTAAACTGAAATGATTTCTGACGGCATTCTGATGACAGTTCTGAAGGCACTTGCTCCCCGATCACACACCTCAAGTCAGCAGGTGTGCCATTGTACAGTCACAGTGCAGAGTCACTGCTTGTGAGACAGGTTTCATGGCATTGGTGACACTGGGGATTCCTCACCGACACTGTGCCCTCCACGGAAAAATGATGCAAAGGTGATCAAAAGGCAACACTAGTTGTCAAACTTAACTTCAATTTGCTCTTGCTAATTTAAAGATTTAGATGGTAGGGTAGTAGTGATATTACCAGGGCATCTTGCATACAATTTTTTTTTTCTCCTGTTGCTAAAGTTGCATACCCCGTTATCAAAACTAGCATGAATAATACATTATGGTTTCCTTCTTCCACATCTTCCATCCTTTTCCTTCATCCTTCCATTTCCTTCATCCACTTCCTCCCATGTCCTCTGTAACAACTCTTTCCAGCTGTTATCCCCCCCATGTCATTTCTGTTAGGTGCTTCCAGTCAGTATCCTTATGCAGAGCACAGCCTCATCTCAGGTGCTGCCAGAGTCATGGACAGCAAACCCAGAAGTTTGGGGTTGTCCCTGCCCCTCTACACCCCTGGAATCACCCCGTGGGCCATGCAGCCTGGCTCTGCTCGATGGAGACGGGGAATGTCCTGGGAGCTACCTCTCCCCTCCATCCCTGGGTAGCCAAGGCCCAGCTCGCTCTTTGTCCTGCGTGGGTTGAGCTGGACAGCCCTTGGCTGGCCAAGGGAAGCTGGCACCATGTCCCAGCCCCTGCAGGGCTGCCTCTGTCTCAACTGCCCCTGGTTTCCAAAGGGAACCCACCGGATTCCCCAGCCAGGAGGGTCGCTGGAGCAGAGCTGTGAGTCAGCATGGCACAAACTCCCCTCGCTTTCCCCACGGCAGAGTCATGTTTTTTAATAAATTCAGTAAAAAAAACCCAAAATGCGGCAGGGGTTGAAAATGACCCAGCTGAAATAGTATAATTGGATTCGGAGAGGGGAAGCCTGTTTCAAAAGAAAATTCCTGAGATGCTTGCTTTTAAAGTGGTAGCAGCCACCTCAGGAAAACAACGGAGCATCTGCTAGAAAATGAAGGGTAACGCAAGGTCTGACCTCAGGACTTACCCTAGCATGGTTCTGTCACCCTGCAAATATCTCACATCCTTGAGAGCAAAATCATCTTCAGCACAAGAAAATCGAGGCAAATCGCTCCAGACATTTCTGAGCGCAATTTCTCAGAGTGCAATTCCCGCTGAGGTAAAAAGGGCATATGTAAAACCGGACAGGAAGACAGCTTTGAGCCAGATAAGGCAGGTAGTAATTTTGGGGGCAACTTTTTATTTACGATTTTTGAGATGCTGGTAACTTAACCAAGTTCCAGTGCTGCTTAAAGCAGTTTGTAATAGCACCGTGCAAGTGAAGGAGCAGGACTCTGTTTATACAATAATGCTATATGTTGGCTTCAGTCGAGTCCGGGGAACTACTGTGCTAAACACACTACAAATAAATTATAAATCTGAACAAAGGAGACAGGCAGAAAAAAGCATTAGTAATAATGCTTTGTCTTCAGAGAAAGAGACTGTGACAGGGACTGTCTTGCATCTAAATCAAAAAGCTTCCAGGAGACTGCATAGTTTTGTTCATATTTTGAAATAGGGTGAGCCAAAATTAGAGGCAAATTAAGAGATGGTACAGTGCTGAATGTCTCTATTACCCAAGCGATTTCTTTAGAGGGCCAAGCTATTTCTAGCCCCAGGGGGAATTTGGTCTACTCTTCATTATCCATATTCCGTATGAGAAAGCCACAGTTAAAAGCTGCCTTGCTGAGGGATTCAATGAATGCTTCTGCAGATGAGTGATTTTTTTTGAAGTTGAAATAGTTGCTTTTGTATCAGTTGATTTGCTTTCAAATCCTCAGATCACATGTGGTAATTGTAGAGCTTTTTACTCTAAGAATGTATGTGAAACACACACAGAAGAAAAACGTTGTTGTTATTGGACTGGGTAAATGTAGAGAAAGACTGAGTTTTTCTCCTGACATTCGTTCTGAAGCCATCACTTGCAAGCCAACTGTATCTGACACAAATTGTGCAAATTCATAAAGGACATACAAACAAGAGAATTGCAGCATAACAGTTTTCAGTCTGGTCATGAAGATACCCTGTGTTATTAGTACTGGGTTTGTGTGGCAACATTTTGGTAGCAGAGGGCTACAGGTGTGACTTCTGTGAGAAGGCGGTAGAAGCTTCCCCTGTGTCTGATAGAGCCAATGCCAGCTGACTCCAAGATGGACCCACTGTTGGCCAAGCCCACCAGTGATGGTAGTAGTGCATCTGGGATAACATATTTAAGAAGGAGGAGGAAAAAAGCAGTGCAACAGCAACTGCAGTCAGAGAGATGAGTGAGAATATGTGAGAGCAGTAACTCTGCAGGCACCATGGTCGGTGAAGAAGGAGGGGGAGGAGGTTCTCCAGGCACTAGAGCAAAGATTCCACTGCAGCTCATGAAGAGCATGGTGAGGCAGGCTGTCCCCATACAGCCCATGGAGGTTAATGGTGGAGCAGATACCTACCTGCAGCCTGTGATGGACCCCATGCTGGAACAGGTGGATACCCAAAGGAGTCTGTGACCTTATGGAGAGCTCATCCTGGAGCAGGCTCCTGGCAGGACCTGTGACCCCATGGAGGGAGGAGCCCATACTGGAGCAGGTTTGCTGGCATGACTTGTGGCCTCATGGGTGACGTATGCTAAAGCAGTCTATTCCTGAAGGACTGCACCTCTTGGAAGGGACCCATACTAGAACAGTTTGTGAAGAACTGTAGGAAGGACTCACATTGGAGAAATGCCCACAAGCTTTCTGTTATATTTTCTCTCTCCCATCCGGTTGAGGAGGGGGAGTGATAGAGTGGCTTTGTGGGCAGCAGGCATCCAGCCAGGGTTAACCCACCACAGTTATATAATATTTACTAGCACCAAGAGACAGCAATGAAAGAAAAAAAGAATAAAATAGATGGGTATATTGCAAACACAGACATAATAGAAAAGAAAAGGCAGATAAAATCTCTGGATGCCAGCAGTTCCTAGTGTATGGTTTATGTTCACTTTTTACTACACCCTCTTCCTGTTTGCCTGAGAGCTTATCTTTGGTGAAAAACACAAACATTGTTTAACGTCTGACTAATACCCACAAAAACAAGGACAGGCAAGGAAGGACACAAGAACTCTCATTTCTGTACTTTCTGTGATGTCTTATGAATTGGGTAACTGCTGAATGAAGCATTATGCTTACATATGAACAAGTGACAATCTGTAATTGCTCACGTTAGACTTCTTTGCTTAGAGTAGGATCACTTTTTACATATATAGGTAAAATTTATCACCAATTATACACAAGCAAACTGTTCTTACTACGTTACTTACAATGACTAATTATAAGTGTTTGGTATCCCTAGCCCTCTTTGGTCTGTATTTAGGCTGACATATAAAGCAGGCTCGCTCCTTCCCTTCCCTTCCCTTCCCTTCCCTTCCCTTCCCTTCCCTTCCCTTCCCTTCCCTTTGAGTGACATTTAAAATCAGGCATCTCAGCAGGTCTTGTACTAAGGATTTCAATATTTACTTTCCATAAATAATCTCTTTAAAATTCTGTTTCTTTGCACTACTCTGCAGGAAAAACAATTTGTTAATATTGAGCATTAAGGAAAATTTGCACAAGGGCAGGCAAAGCAAATGACTGTTTTGTTCAAACAAGATACTCCCTCAATTTTTGACCTCCTTTCTTTGAAGACCCATAAGATATTAAATTTGATTTACATCTTTCAAGTTGAATGAAACAGAATTTCTCACTTACCACTTCCAGTTACCTGACTTCTGGGGTAACCACATAGAGATATATCCCAAATGATCTCAAAATTTATTAAAAAAAAAATTACCTTCAGCTATTGCATATTTGTCTTCAATGACTTTACTTGTGTATAAAGGTAAGTGGGTCCCAAAGCATTGAAAGAATCACGGGTCCGAGTTGCCACGAAGTTCACGACAGTACTTCTTTCCTTCTCTGAAATTCTTTCTATCCTCCTTGGTCCACTGAATGTGTCTGAGCACGCATTGTTCTCTGCCATCAAACACCAAACTGTAAAATCATACTGCCATGTGACTTATCTATTTGCAGTCTCTTTGACAGGTTTGTTATAGGATACATTGTGAAAGCACCAAGATACTTCACCAAGAGTGAAGAAAAGGTTTTAAAAGACTTCTGCAGTATGGCTAATTGGATCATTCATCACTGAAATCTGTCTTTAGAGCATAGTTAGTATGTGCTTCACAGCTGATCATTGGTTATTTTATTGGAATGAATACATTTATTAAAAAAGATTATTGGCTTATAATTTTACAGATTTTGGCATGCAACCTATTATGCAACTAGTAAGTTGCTATTAATAAAACGCACTTCCATAAATCAACCATCTTGAAAAAATATTTCAGTGTAGCTTCTGCATTTTAACATTTCTAAGGTTTGGTTGGATTGTTGGTGGTTTTTTGTTTGTTTGTTTGTTTTGGTTTGGTTTTTTTTCTTTTTTTTTTTTCTCTCTGCATTTTTGCAACCTCTGTTTTTGATGGAGAAGGGAAAACAGGACTCTGGCCATCTACAACACATTTCCAAAGCTGAGATAGCTAATCCCTTGAAGAAATAACCTAACTGGTCAAGACATTCCTACAGCAAAGCAAAGACTTAGTACACCAACTTAATGGTGCATCTAGCCCCATCAGTTCAAGGGGCAAGGGACCAGAGGTCATTGCTGAACCTTAACCTCTCTCACAATGGCATGCAGAACTGCCTGGCCAATTTCCTCTGGGTTTTATTTAGCAGGCATGTGGCCAGCATGGGAAGCAGCCTTTCCCACAGATGTTTAGTATAAAAGAAGCTATTTATCAGTGTGAGTTATACAGTCAGGCTGTGATCAGAATAGATCAGGTCTCTATGTAACACAGCAGTTCCCATGTTCTCTGAAACAATAGGTTACAACAGCTAAATTCAAAAATAATTCAAAATAATTTGTGCCTGAAGCCTGTTTTCTTGTATTATTCTCTTTTAGAGCACACTGTTCTACACCCATTTCTCACCAGGATTGATGTTGCCTTGGAGAACGTGAAGGGTCACAGGGCAAATGGTGGCACTGCACAAGGTGACCATCTGAACAGACCTTTGGCAAACATCAGGAGTTTTTGACAGCCCAAGTCCTATCTCTACTAACCATTCCAGCAGTTCCCTTTAATAAAAGCATATTCTTCCCCAAAAGCCTTCTAACATGATGGTCTTGTTGCTTTCCTTTTAAAAAGACCAAACAGATACAACGTTGTAGAGAGGTGCGGGTAGGTCTCTTCTCTGTAGTAACAGGTGATAGGACAAGAGGAAACAGCCTCAAGTTGTACCAGGGGAAGTTTAGTTTGGATATTAGGAATTTTTTTTTACACTGAAAGGGTTATTAAGCATTGGAACAGGCTGCCCAGGGAAATGGTTGAGTCACCATCCTTAGAGGTATTTAAAAGATGGATAGCCATAGTGCTGAGAGATATGGTTTAATGGTGTTTTTTGTCAGTTACGGTTAATGGTTGAACTACATGATCTAAAAGGTCTCTTCCAACGTAGGCAATTCTATGATTCTATTTGATGATTTAAGTTAGTCTAAGTTTCTTTCCCAAAACAACTGGGCTTTATCCTTTCACATATTTGCCATTTGTTAGGAGAAGGACCATTGTACTTGTTTCACTTGTAAAAAATTACCTCAGACATAAATCACTAAGTTCTTCTGGAACCACAAGGACCATGGGTAAATTGTTGGATTGGACAAATTCTCCATCAGGCCTATGAATGTTTCTGAATGTATGGCTTACACCTCTCTAAGGTTATGAGGCAGAACTATTACATAAGTTTGTTTATGTATACATTTGCAGCATGTTGGAAAACATTTAGATTCCGCCTGCTCTCTCTCCAGTGATTTATATTTACCTCAGACAGACAGTTTTCTTCCCTTGCCATATCTGTGTGAGGGCAGTGGTCTTCAACACCACAAGAGCTTCTTAGCATCTTTGTAGAGCCTTGAGTATTCTTATTTCTTCACTCTAGAGCCACATGGATCCTTTATAACTTCAAAGAACAAGAAAGCTTCTCTTGTAAATTTTGCCTTGCAACAGTAATAAATATAATCAAATTTACAGAATTACTGAACTGATTAGACTGAAAACATTGTAAAACTATCCTTCCAGCATTTACAATTAGGAAAAAAACCCAGCCACTAAACCTTTCTGGGGCAGGCAGGGGGGAACCAGCATGAATTTAAGCAGCACAGGTCATTTCTGGGACTGTAACTGAGCCATCCTAAACCTGAGCTCATACAGAACCCAGGTTTTAAATAGAGTCCTTGCATAGAAGTTTGAGAAATTGATGTTTTAGCATTTTCTTGATGTGTAAAGCTTTTTTTTTTTTTTAAATTCTAGAGCTTTTTGAAAGCCTCCAGGCTTTGGTTTAAGTCAGAAATAGTTGAACTCCCTGGGTGAGGGCTACAGAAACCTCAGTTTCCTCCCCTACTCAAAACACCTCTATCCTTTCTCCTCCCCAGGAGTCACTGACCTAGCCTGTGCCTGTGTTTCCCATGCTGGATGGTCCCAGGGTTGACAAACGGGTTGTGAAAACCAGGAAAGCCACCAGCTGCTCCACCCCAGGCTCTGCTGGTGCATTAGCCCTTAAAACTGATGCATGCAATGTTGCACTCAACTCTGAACCCATGGATCCCATTGAGATGGAGCGTCAGAGCTTTTGCCAAGAAACCCTAGTGAGTTTCAGATTAGCATAGGAGAAGAGAGATGATTCAAAGGCTTATGTGTTTAACCACATTTGGGCAAAATTTCATGAGCAAAGTAGTTTTTCCATAGACACACGCGGCTCTCCTTGTCCAGAAGTCAAGTTGCTGCTACAAAGCAGGACGATCTTGTCCTGTCCCAGTAGAACACTTGTAAGAATTCAGGGACATGGGAAAATGCAACATGCCACAATTATCTTGAGAACAGATGACTTTTTTTTTTGGCAGAAATATTAAGAAAACACATCAGTAACTGTAAAATAAAACTGCAAGTGTTCACCCTGAGGCAGAGGCCTGGCATACGAAATTTCAGAGCACTGAAAAATAATTTACCCCAGCAGAAGCAGGATTTTACAAGGGAAATTGTTGGCCAAATGTAAGTATTGGCAGCATTGCCATCTTCTCTTATAAGAAATAACACGCCTATGCAAATCAGCCAGTTCTTGAAAATTTACGAACCTCAAAAGCTGTACCTCAGTCATATAGCCAAAAAGAAAGTTTATTACTTCAAGAGATGTTAGCCATCTTTTGAGTAATGTCTTTTCAGGAAAGGCATATAAAAGATAAAGAGAAAAGAGAACTCAGCTGGCACAATGTTACTAGAAGACACCCAGTGATGCCTCCAGCTGCTCCACTACCACTCTTTCATACTCCCCCTGTTTCAACTAGAGTTGTGTCTTTCTCAGGCAGGGTGAGGCCCCTTTGGGTCAGGCCCGTTAACCACGTGCTGTCTGTCTCCTCAGTTTCAGCACAGCTCTTTCGGCACATCTCTAAAGCAATCACACAGGATTCCTTTCTGCCTGAGCCTCTCTTCAGCATGTGCTGATGTCCCTGCAACATCACATCACAAGGGATGATGGAGAATGAGGGCTAGACTGCACTTTGAGCCTCTTTTCATGCAGAGCTCTGCCATGCCCACATCCTTCATGGCTGGGGGTTGGTGTTTCACTCAGAGAGAACATTGTGAACATCTTAACGCAATCCCTTTGGCACTTTGAGAAGGGAGATAATATTATCTTTCTCTTCTTTGTTCTCCACTCTCTTGTAGTATGTGTAATATACAGAAAGCTACCGTGAATTTCTAGCTGTCTTTATCAAATGCCAGAGGATACACAGGAGCTCACCTTAAAGACACAAATTTTATGTGAAAACAGACTTTGGTAGTTTTGCTGTGCACTATGATAACCTGCTTGTTGCTTAGGCAATGTGATCAGTGACACTGTAGACTAGGTGTGTGCAGGACTGCTACCTCTATTTTACCCAAGCCTGGAGATCAAAAAGTTTGCGTTCAGCTATCACAGACCAAACAGCAAAAGCCCCAGGTAATGATTTCCACTGCAAGACATAGCATCTGAACTTCTTCGGGCGCTTTCATATTCCCCCCTATTTCTCCCCTCTTGTAGTAATGAGGAGTTGCTAAAAAACAAATTTCTTGGATTGGCCTAGCATAAAATACACTTTTGCTGTCTTGCTTTTAGTAGACTCAGTGTAACAGGCACCCTGTCTGTAGTCTCCACAGCCTGGACTATTCTCCATTTGTGCATGCTGGAATAGTAGAAAACCTCTGTCTTTTGACATTCACCAAAGTATTTACTGTATGTGTCCACATGTCTATCCTGCTTAAAAGAGTCATCATAGAACAAAAAGTGAAATAACACTGGTGGGGACGGGAGGGGGGGAAGTCAGTGGAGGGGGAGAGTAAAAAAAGAAAAAGGGAAATCAGTTTATTTTTGACAGATAGAAAAATGTAGCGCACATAAAAATCTCCTCAGATCCTGAAAGCAAAGAGAATAATCTTACAAAGATATAGCTATACCTTGCAAGGGTAAAACAGGATGCATTTTAGTATTTTTAAGCTAGCTCATGTTTCACATTTAGTATTCTTACAATAGAGAGACGAATATTCTAGCATTAAATACATTTTCCCCAATATGCTCTTTTATATTTTACACACAATTTGAAACATCTGGTAAATGACTTGTTTTCCTGAAGCACAGCAGAGAGCATGCTTGGATAATCCACTGCTGTTCGTGAAATGTTTCTCTCTGTGGAACACTTCCCTTCTTCCATTTCCTCTCCATTTTTGCTATTTGCTTATTTTGAAAATAATAACACTAATCTGAAAGTACCATAACACATTAGAGTATTGATTGTGCTGTAAGAATGAAACAATAATGTACAACAGATGCCATGTTTTACTACTGAAAGATCACAATGTTATTAGAAATAAGTATGGTTCTCTTGAGGGTGATGAACTGAGATGCCACACTATTGTAGCAAGACCATTGTGCCATAGCTTGTTTGGAATTTGTCGTTTATTTTAGGAGCGGCTATTTTTTGACAGGCAGCTTGGTAAAGAGGTGGTTTTTTGACTCTTATTATTTGGGAAATGTCATTAAATGCCATTTACCTTTTAATATATGCCCTAGTTCTCAGTTTTCAGCTACAGTTATAAGTAACCCTTAAAATTAGGTTGACTTTCTGTTTCACTAAAACTTATAGCTTATTATAGTACTGTATAGCCTTCTAATGGCTACTGTTTTGAGAATGCCACCATCAGCCTTGCAATAACTGAGAAACAGAATACTCATAAACAAGATAGGACTTCTTGGTAGCTCAGATAAAATACGTTAAGCATTCATTTCAGGAGCTGTCACCTCCTGCTCTTTGACTAGAAAAACCAGAGATAACAGAATAAAGAAATCTCTGCAATGCATTTATATAAATAGCAAAGTGTTGAGTGCTCATTCCACTTTCTAAGCCTCACAAACCCTATACCTATTTGTGGGGTTTTTAAAATATAATTTTAGTCCTAAAATTAGTTACAGTCTTAGCAATAGAATTATAGCGGTCAGCATGCTCAAATAAGTTGCCCTCAAGTACAGCAAAATAATACTGACCTCATACAGGTCCATATTCCACTGAGCCAAATTTATCCCTTCAGTTGCTTCAGTGCCATGTGTATGCTAGCATCCACATTTTTTGTCTAGAAGAAATTAAGAATGAGGTGAGCAGAAAGTATCGGCCAGTGCATGCCCAGTCTTGCAATCCATCAAAGAATGGTGCTCTCTTGAGATGAGTAATTTCTAGCAGTGGGTTTTGCATATATGTGTCCAGTGAGTGCATAATTTGAGCGTGTAGATTTCTGGATGGAAGACTATTTCTTTTCCTTGTATCTGTGTGAGATTATTTCCAGGGTTAACTCACAGTGAAAGCTTTTACTCCTTCCATCCTTTAAAAAGATATTTTATTTATTTATTTTGCACATGACACCCTTAGCTGACTCAGGAACTAGATGCAAAACACAGAAATACAAACCTTTTACCCTAACGCAGATAGCTGACACATCAAAAGCAAATCATTTTTTCACATGATAACAATTTTAGGAAGTCTGGGTTGGGGGAAAGTTTATAAATAGATATGACCCTTAGGCAACATATCTTCTAAAAACAAAAACTCAAAAAATTAATTACCATGAAATTCACCCAGCCTGAGTAATGACCACAGCTATTCTCACATTATATCACAAAATATAAACATATGTTCAGAAGCAGAGTTGGACATGAGAAGTAATGGGGTTATGGAAAGGTAATGAGGAAAGATTCAAGGAATCTCTCCCTTTACAGACCACAAAAATTAAAGAAAAATGCAATCACAGAACTGGAGTGTGTTTCCTCTGATAAAAAAGAAATGCAATCTGTAGAAACTCATCAGATTTTCTGACTGGCAACAATTATCTTAAAAAGCAAATAGCACTTCAGACAATAGGCAATTGCTATGTATTTTATTTTGTAAATGATAAGTTATTCTGTCACTGAAGTCTGTAATAGGCCTACCTTCTAAGTGGAAATTTGAGAGTCTAGAGGAGTTTCAATTACTCCAAATCTTTTCAGATGTTCTGCAAGAGCAAAGAAGTAATCTGACAGCTCTAGGTCATTGATGGAGAAATAGGCAAAGGGAGGAAAAGGAGTGAGGACATCCACAAGGACATCTGACCTCCAGAGTCTAGCTTTCCTCATTCTGTCTTCACATCAGTTGTCAGACTGAGGTCAGCAAGAAATGAAGGTCAGTGTTAAACAGAAACAAACAGAAGAAAGCATAAAGTAATAATTGCAAGCTGTATAAGAGATGGGGAGGGAGAATGCCATATTCTGCATATTTGTCTTCAATAACTGGAAACCACACCGTGTCCTGACTCTTGTGTCTCAGAGACTGCCCACGCCCTTGAGGGAAAAGCAGATTAGAAATGAATCAATACCCTTATTTTATGTTAACTTGAACCATTATTGATTTTCTTTGCTGTTATGACAGTTTTCCTCCTCTAAGAAGTCCTTGCTAGTATTCTTATTTCAACAAGCCAAGATAAGAGAGTATTACTCCATTTCTGTCAGAAATAATACCTAGCAATGTGTGGGTATCTAAAACTTACAGAAAATGTAGAGATACAAATTAATATAGTGTGGACTACACAATAGATAAAAAACTAAACCACTGGAATCTTCCACATGAAAAACCCCCTCGAACATACAAATCCAGAAGGACTTCAGTGAAGGACTAATAAATCTATAGATACTTCAAATGTCACAGTAATTCCCCAAACTGTGAACCTAGAGCAAGATCAGAATGTATTCCCTTACTGAACACTATCAAGCCATCATCAATAAAGTCTTCACTTACTTCCAATGTGAATGAAAACCGGTTTCTCTGATGTTAAGGTCACTTGACATGAAGTTAACCAGTCATGGTTCCATGAAACTGCTGGCATAAATACACCTATATCATTATCTCATTTATTTTGCTGTGGAGAATAGGATTGAAAAGACTTGCTTTCCTGAACTGGGCAAGAGCAACCCTCTCCCTATCTTCATGTCTTAAAGTATTCAAGTGCAAGAGACGAGTGAAATTTCTGTAGTGAGAGTTATATGGAAGCCTAGATGTATATTGGGAAGGAGTGAAGCCCCTAGGTGGCAGCTGTGTTCACTGACTAAAGCAAGATTTGGTCACTGGAAACCTACTGTGTAAGCAGAAAAGCTCAGCTCATATGTTCTTTCCTTATTAAAATACAGATGTGGAAACTGAAACACATTTTATTAAAATATTATCTAATGCGCTGAATGGATTCATAACACTTAATGAACCCTGTCAGAGAACTCACTGGGCACTTATCTCCAAAGAATCCAGAAAGCAAAATGGAAATTGCTGAATGAAACACAGGATAAACCCAAAACTTCTGACATATTCTGTCAGTCAATGTGGAAGCTGGGGGAGCGCATGAAAGAGGATGCTCAGAAATGTTGATAAACCAGCAGGAGGAAAATCCTATGGGGCTTCACAATACGCAGGACTTGCAGAGGGGAGCCACCACAGGCAGGTATGGCAGAACCTTGTTTGCCTCCTCAGAGAATTCCAAGTGGGAGAAGGGATTCAGGCAAGGAATAAGAAGTTACAAGGACCCTGCTACATGTGAGTACAAGCCAGACACTCTGCCCTAAGAGGAAGAGGACTGTGAAATAGCTACTCAATTAACTAAAATTAGAACCAGTGACATGGTTAACTTACTATTCTGCAAGCTGCTGCCTTAGGACATGCTTGATATTGAGAAGATTCATTTCTATTCATACAGTTTAGCCTACCAAGCAAAATTTTAATAAATAAAGGTTGTAGCCCTGAACTTTCCTATGCTTTTATGCAGATTTGAAAAATCCATTTGCCATACTGCATGGATAGAAGCTTATTTGAAATTGAATGCAGTAGAAAATTATGCAAGATGAAGTGATGAAGCAAATAACTAGAATTTCATATCAGCACTGGTAAGGGGAGAATAATTATGTAACTAAGCTTCCTTCATGCCCTTCATAAACCTTTGTAACTGGAAATACTGATACCTTTTTAAGGAAAAAAAAAACCATCATGGAGGCTGCAAGATGAAAGATTTTATGAAAACTATTAAAAGACCTTTCTTCTCTTTACATCTGGCTTGGCCTGTGTTGTAGATTTCATGCTGTTTAGCTGAACCTAAAAATATGGAGACAGGATTGCTTAAAATCAAGCAAATACACTACTAATGAAGTCTAGGACAATAACATATATCTATAATATTACCTCAGGGATTGCCTATTCATGTTTATATATCCTTAATTTACAGTATTTACTGAAAAAGAAATCAGTGCTGGAAAATCAAAACCTGTCTGTAACCTTTCATGTGGTGCAAGCCCCACTACTTTCCCACAGTCCTTCCATAGCCTTGTCTATTTTTAGACAACTCTGAACCAGAAAGAGAACTGGGGTTAATCACTGAAGAATCCATTGCATCAGGCTTTGGGATATGAATTTTAAAGCTTGGTTTTCATGTATTGATGCAAAATCATTCTTTCTGTTGTAGTTTCCAAAAGGATCCATTTTGCCAAACTTTTACCTCCTTGAAGGAAGTAGAATTAGGGAAGGCCTAATTCTGCTCACAAATTTTCTGCAATGTTTTTCTCTCTCCTTTGCTTCTGAGACCATGCTTTTAATGTCAATGAGATGGGGGAATGGAATCCAACGTTATGGTTTGACCCTTCTCTGTGAAAGAAGGCAGGGACTCGTATGTCTGAACTTGACTGGAGGTAGCAACTTGTCACACTAAACCCGAGCAGTGTGACCCCAGGAAGAGGAGACATAAATGAGGGCAGGCAGGTGTCTTGATGATTTGAATTATTACCCTTCTTTAGCCCCCTTCTTCTTCTTCCAGCACGCCTATCTTTCTCCATTTTCATATTGGGAACTGCAGTTCTCCAGGATGCACCTAAATACATTGCTGAAAAGGTGTTCACAGTGTCTTCTTAACAGGCGGGACTATCCAGAAGATGTTTGGCAAGATATATCTTCATTCTTTTGTACAGACTTTGCAAGTGCCCTGGAGCTCTCTTCATCAGTTTGAGCACACAGCCTTCTCTTTTCAGAGAAATTAAGGCCCTATATGTGACCTATCAAGTCTGATTTGCTCATATTGCAATGGGCTTTGAGCTCAATTCATGTTAGCTGTGCATGGCCTAGGGCAGCTATAATGAGTGCTCAGCACCAGTAAACAAGTTTACCATCATTTGTACCAAAATTTAAATGGCTTCTGGGTGCTTGCACTGTGCTATGGCATGAGTGTCCCAGCTGTGGGATGAGGCATCTTAGTGCTACGTGCCATACCGCCAAAGGACAGGACTTCCCGTGTCCCAGAGACACCTGTCCTTGCCATTTGATCTAAGGGCAATGAGTATGCCAGCACTGCTCAGCCTGGAGCCAATGAACTGCAGATTTTATTTTATGATAGGCATGTAAGTTGTCAGTGTGCTCAGCACGCTGCTGAGAGCCATGGTGGGTATGTCACTAATACAATATATGAGTTGGCAGAGGGAACCTGAAATGTGGCAATATGGTGTAAAAAGTTCATATGAACTTACTGTACATGCCATGTGGCAAATGACTGGAGTCGTACAGATGTATCTGTCGGGGATGTGATGGCTACTAGCCATCTGGATAGTGCACATGCAGACAGAAAAAGCAAAATATATTCACTGTCAACAAGGCTTTTCTTTTCACAGAAAGGTGTTAGTAGGAAACTAAAATACTATCAATGAAAACAGACAGAAAAGTAGCACATTAAGGCCTGGTCTGTCCTATAATCCTGAATATATAGGTAGGATTTGATTTCAGCATCAAAGTATCCCATTTTTAAATTAGAAGACACACCCACTGTTATTCAAAGTTCCTTCAGTACACTTAAGCTTTCAATCACCTTGCAGTCTGTTATTTTAGTACCTCTTTTTCTGCTGGCTTTTCAGAGCTCTAGAAACTTCAAGCACTGGAGTGCAACAGAGATTGCAAGGACTTGAACCCCAAGGTCCTGCCTCGACAAGTTCCTCTGCAACCTGCTCTAGGAGGACCTGCTTTGGCATGGGGAAGGACTAGATGATCTCCAGAGGTCCCTTCCAACCCATTAACATTCTGTGATTCCCCCAAAGTCTTTTGCACACATCCCGAGGAGCCATTTCATTTTATGCTCTCTTCAATGATTGTGTATATAAGGAAAAGGACCCTCCCCTCCCCTGCAATTGGTTTAACTCTTTGTTCACAGGCCTCATATCCTGCTCTGGAGCTTTTGCACAGATTTGTGTACAACAGATACTTTTATTTTTTTCAACAGCCTTAACATTTTTCTCCAGAAAAAAAAAATTAAAAATAAATCCTCCATGTCCACCCCCCCAAAAAAAACCCACAACCAACCAAACAAAAACAACAAAGAAAAAAGATATAACCCTGCTCTCAATGTTTCTAAGTGGAGCTGTTTGGCTATGAAATTTAGGGGGAGATTGACCCTGGACTAGCTGATGTGGAGAATACCCAAGGGTGGCTGTTGCCCATTTGGGATTGTGACAGCCATGTCTCTGTTTACCTGGCTGGCATTGCCCTTCCTGACTCTACCAAGTTATAGCAAACCAGGTGGTCTGCCCTCTTTGGTTAAGGGAAGTCGAAGAGATGCAACAATGGCAGAGATAAATTACCCCACAGTAGACATGGTGGGAAAGCAGAAGACTCTTATGCTGGGGAAAGGCAACCTGACCATCTCCAGGTGGCTGGACAGGTTACTGAGTCCCAACTCTCACCTTGGCCCAAAGGGGCTGCAAAGCACCAGAGGTCTCTGCCTCCTCTGCAGAGCACCAGAAGCCTTCTTCTGGGAAGAGGAAGATGGGCAGCGGTGGCTCCAAGGTGCCTCTGAGACACCAG
The DNA here is from genome assembly GCA_013398155.1 of Pedionomus torquatus. Taxonomy (NCBI): domain Eukaryota; kingdom Metazoa; phylum Chordata; class Aves; order Charadriiformes; family Pedionomidae; genus Pedionomus; species Pedionomus torquatus. The sequence continues at coordinate 204,448 of VZRU01003447.1, forward strand.
TGCCACACAGGCATGGTGTCTCTCCCTCCTTGGGCTGGGGGGAAAAGGGGCCTGTTCTTAGCAGAGTGGATGACAACCCACGGTACCCTCTCTGAGTGCCCTGCCAAGTCTATCTCTGAGCCCTGGTGTCACAAGAGGGTATCAGGAGCCACGGTGGTAAAGCCTGTCCAACCACTGATTACGGATGGTGGTGAAGGAGGAGGGTTACAGAGTGCAGAGCTATGAAATGAATATAGATTGTCTCTTTTCAGGAATGGGGGAAAGTGGAGGGTATGAGGTGGGGTCAGTTGAGATGCAAAGCAAAAAACGAAAGCTTAATTCTTCTAGTGGGCTGCAGGGACTAACTAACTTCAGAATCTCATTGATTCTGAAGTGAAACTCATTCTTAATTTCAACAGGGAGCTTGAGTTTTGCTTCAAAACAGATATCACGTTATCTCACCCATTAAATTAACTTGCTCTCTCTCCTCATATTTTAACACACTCTCTGCCCAAGGAAAGTGCACATTTCATGGATGGAAAAAAAAAAGTTAAAAAGAAACTAAGTGTTTCAATGCAGAAGGAAAATGGAAAATAAAGAAAAGACCACATGGCTCAGATACTATAGCTGTTTGTTGTACGACATGCAGAGACATGCTTTTTTGCTCTGCTGTTGTGCTTGAATAATTCAGAGTCAGTTATTAATGGAGAGCTCATGACTTTTTGAAAGGCCAACTCCCTGGGCAAATAAAAATCCTCTTTTCCAACTTTAAACTAAAATACACCATAAAAATGAAATATTTGCTTATTGTGCAACTACTAAAATTAAAAAGTTACCGATTAGTATAAACAATAAGGGATAAAATTTTTTTACTCCACTCAAGTCATTACAAATAGGCTACTCAGTATTTCTTGTAGTACCTGCTAACAGCTTTTCAGAATTCCTTTTTAACATTTGCAAAGCATATACCGTTGCACAAGATTTACATTTCAGAAAACTTCCTGCTTTCAAAAAGTTGTTTCTGATAAAGCCACTTAAAATAATACTTTAACTTTCAGTCTTAAACTTGCAAACTACATCTTTTCACCACTTGTTACACACATAAAAGAATATGAAGGCTGTACAGATAAGTATCCCAAAAGCAGGAAATCTAGTAATTAAAGACTGTATCACAATAGACCTTAACCTCCATCCCATACAGCAAACATTGACCCGTAGTTAACTGTGGTGGTGTTGCACCACAAAGCATTTTACAGGCAGAGGAAAAGAAAACCACTACCCCAAATTCAACCAGCTGTAGTCAATGTGTCCCACTCGGTCTTTTCTCCCAAGGCATATTTCTCACATCTGCCACCTGAGTCACATTAAGCTAACCATGAATCAAGCAGGGAAGGTGTGGGCAACCTCCTGGCCTGGGATGCCTGACCCTTGCCCATGTGCTGTTGGCTGGGGAGAAGGACGTGGTCATCTCTCCAAAGCAGTGGAATTACCTTGGGAACAGCCCCTTACTTTATGAAACAGGAGAAAAAAAAGGCACTGACCCATACTTACTGCAAAGAAAATGTCAGTGCTAAGAACTGCTTCTTTGAAGACCACCCCTTTCACCTATGTCTCTCTCTTATGAGAGCTGCCCGCAAGATTTTCCCAGTCAATAAGCCTTATCCAAATCTATGGTCTTGCGCAGCTAAGATAGCCTGTAATTCAAGATTAGTAAACTATTAAAGCTAATAAACAGACCAAATGCTGACTCCTGCTGCCATTGCTTTCCCTCCTTCAGCAGGATAAGGAGTCTGTGAAGCTGCTGGTTCTTCTTTCTGGTTCCAAGGACTTCTTGCCCTCAGGTGTCACAGAGTAGCCTCCACATCTGTAGCCTGGAGGAACAGCTGCTGGGTCCCTCACAGCTCTCTTGGAGACTTCCTGGCCACTTGCCTCCATTTGCCTGTGATGGAGGAGGGTGGTACAGTGCTACATTTTCCTGCTCTTTCCCTGCAGCTGTGCCATCCTCACTCTACATACAATTTGGACAGACCAGGGAACCTGGAGTATTTCAAACTCTATTTCAAACTCTATTTGATAAGTGTTTCTGGTCTTGATTGTGACTTTAACAGTTCTGGGCCCAAACCTCCCTGCTGTGACTTTGCTAAGGGCTGGCTTTACTCTGCTTATAAAGGGAATCTCATTGGCCTCATGTGGCTTTAATGTTAAAGTATATCCATAGGGTTGGACCCCAGAATCAAGACACTGAGGTTTGCATATATTGTTACTATGTACTACTAGCAAATGCATTTCTTTCCCCAGTCTCTCTTCATCTGCCAATATGCTATAAGAGCAAAGTGTTGTGGAAAATCACTTCATCAGGAAGGAATCAAACGCCATTGCAAAATTTTCCTTAGAGTAATCCCATAATCTGGCAGTTCTTTGAAGAAATCGTGCATCTGTAATGTGCAGACATCTTACTGCTAGGGAACAAAGCTCGCCTGTAACAACTATTTGATGTTAAATTTAAGCTTAAACAAGACTGCTCTAAGTGTTGCTTCTGCATGACACTGCCTTCACATTTGGATTTCAAAGGATTGTAATATTAAATTGTTTAAAAATAGCACTTATTGTTTCCAAAAATAATGCTTCCATTCCCAGATTTTAAAGTGCCGCTGACTGTGATTTGTCTTCTGAGAGTTTGTCAGCTTTTCCATCACAGGCCCTGCTGAGAAGCATATGGGGTGGGATTTATTATCTTCAGCTAGCTGAAATGGCATGTGAGGTGAAATTTTTACTCTCTTCTGTATTGGATGCTTGTTTGTGTAAAGATGGTTCTGGTGGAGGCATCAGCAATCCTTGCATGCTACCCGGTTCCTGAAATATTTTGAAATCTCCTGCAGGTTTCTGATGGCTCAAATATTTAAAGGTATTGGATAATGAGCAGGGGCACAGGGATATGTAAGAGACGTTGTGTGACAAACAAGGTCCTTCACAGCCCCATCATATCATAGTTTAGAATGAGGGAGAAAAACAGGAGTGCTGGCCTTGTCATCTCCTGCACCTCTGAGCAGCAAGGAGGTTTAAGAGAGAAAACAGTTATTACCTCCTTTTTCCTCCCACCCAACATGAAAACCAAAGGGGAGATTTCCTAAAGCTTGCAAGGGAGAGAAAACTATTTAATGCTATATTATGTCTGTATGTAACTGGGTTTGCCAACATGGCTTTAACCAGCAGTGCTATTTCTGTACATGTGAAAGTGCAAACCTAATTTAGATCGGCGAATGAAATTTCCTTGTTGGTATAGCTTAGATCAGTTCTCAGAATAGAATAAAGGACTTAGGCCAGTATAAATGCATCTTCATTAGGATTTTTTGCTGTTACAGCTATAACAAATTGGGTTGTGTTTTTCTTTTCCATGTTCTTCAATGACATTACTATGCCAGCAATGCTTTTAAGAGCAAGCCTTACTTAGGCAGGTCTTGCGTGAGTCTGTCAAACAGCCCCTAGCAAAAGCAAACAAACTCTCACTAGTCAAATGCACAGGCAGACTCAAAGCAAGAAGAGAACTGGCTGGCTACAATATATGTCAGGCTTCACTGAAGGATACCATGAAGTAGATTTAGACCACTTGACATTCAGGATGTCGGACACTCAGGTAGATGGAAAAACCCATGGCCTCATGAATTGTGGTGAATAGCAGCTAAGGAGCATGCCTGCAAGTTAAAAGTCTCCTCTAGAGTGGCAAAAATGTATGTGCCTAACACTTATCTTTGAGTAGTTTGGGTTCTGAGTAGCAAATAATTTCCATTCTTTGAAGCACTTTCCTGGCACCCAGCTGAAATTGGATGCAAATTGTAGAATCCATTTTCCTGGCACTGAAAAAATCCACCTTCTTTTCTTTTTCCCCTGCGTAGCTCCCAACTCTGCTCCACAACAGGGCAGGTCTTCATGGGTGCTGAGCTGGGACTGTCTGGACAACACCAGGTCAAACATGGCTCTTCAACTCCAAAAGACTCTCCATAGTCACTGATATTAAGAGAAGCGATTATCCCTTAGAACTGACAGTTGTAAACACCTGGAAAATAAGTACAGTAACTTTAAGAAATTGTGTTTTCTGTTCTCTGACATAGCATTTCTCTTCAGGCCAAGTCACTTAACCAAGTCTCTGCTGGAGACAATAAGATAGATTTTGCCCCCTCCTGATTTAAAAAGGTCCTTTGTAATGTTGCTGCCACAAAGCTATTTGAGAGCATGACTGGGACCTGCAATTCTTGGAAGTTATGCCCTATTCATCCTTACAGGCAGCTTTGTTGCTGCACATCAGGTAGTCTGCAAACAATCATCAGATCAGTCATTTCCAATGGGAAGCCCTCTCCTAGTACCTTTAGGGAATGTAGTATACAAATCTTGGCTTTATTTTTTTATTCTTTGAACAAATAATTTGCATGCTACCAACGAGGATGCATGTCTCGAGAGAAATCAGTGATGTGTAGAAACAATGATGCCAAACAAACCAGCTATTTTGGTAGCTCTGAGCTCAGATCAGGTTCACCCCTGCTGTGGTCTGCATACACTTGTGCTTGGCCCCATGGTGGAGAAGCTTTGGTGGGCGTGGGGCTCAGCAGCAGCCCTGGAGCCCAAGGACATGCCAGTACCTGCAGCTGGGGAAGGGGAACCTGGCTAGAGAGGCTGCTTTGCAAAACCCCAGAGCACTGCTGGCACCAAGATGATGTCACTAGCTTGTTTTAAACTAGCTGATGTTGCCAATATCTTCATCTTCTTCTTCAAGTCTTTACATGACCCTCTCAATACTTCCATCTTGCTGTAAGCAACCCAGAGACCATTTCAAGCGCTCACATATCTGTCAAATTCCCAACAAATATTCTGTCAGTGTCATCCATGAACTTTCAGCCCGGAACTCTCAAAAGCCCATCTCCCAGTTGGAGAATCCGGCTACAAATCCCCCTCTCCTGCCTTCCCAGCGCTGGGTGTGTCTTCAGCAGGACGGTGTCAGTCTCTGCATCCTCCACCTCCTCTGTGCTACACCCCAAAGGCAAGAGTTTTTGCATTTGTTCCTTGCAGTTCAAGCTGTCATGCAGTGCTGGGAACATCTGTAGCACAGACTCAGATAATATCAATCCACTGATTTTTAAAGTCAGACCAACAGGAATCTAATTTAAAACCTGGAATAAAGTTGTAAGTATATGACTTAGCCTCATCAAAGCCAGTGTCCTTATGTGAGTAATAACCATTACTTGAGACTGAGCGTTGGAAACAGGCTCATAGAAATTTTTGTCCCTATGCAAATAGAAGCATTAGCTCTGAATTGCCTGGCTTTTGCTAGCTTATATCAGATTCAAAATTATTTTATGCAGGATTCTTACATTTATATTCTTTAATGCCTCCAACCTTCTTGTCTGCCTGGTAGCTGTTTAGTGTCCCCTTGGATTCACTCCAGCTGGAGCTGAATTCAGATGTCACTCTGGGGGCTCTCCTTTCTGACACCAACTATTATTCCTTTAAAAGTGCAAACAAATAAAACTATGAATTAAATAAATCAAGAGGAAACATGTGCAGAGGGCTTTTTTAATCTTTTTTTTTTAATTATTCATCAAAGGCAGCTGAGTCCCTCTAGTGCTTCCATGTTGTGCTCTGCACTTGTTCCAGCAGGAGGATAATGAGAAATGGAAAATATCAGTCTTCGTTATTTTAGCATATCCCCAAATGTGTGTATTGGTTCACTGGGAGAGAAAAAAAGAGATGGGCATTATGTTGTATTTAATTCACTTCTAAATCTGCCCAGGCCTGATTATGAAATCTAATTTCCAATATATATTTCAAGGGGTTCCACAATTAAAAATTCCACAAAAGTCTTCCCTTCCCTTCCCTTCCCTTCCCTTCCCTTCCCTTCCCTTCCCTTCCCNNNNCTTCCCTTCCCTTTTTCCCTTCCCTTCCCTTCCCTTCCCTTCCTTTCCCAAACCCTTCCCTTCCTTCCCCCTGCCCTTGCTTGATGTTAAATGTCCTGTCTCTTCCCTTCCCTTTTTTCCCCCCATCTGCTAGGAATTGCAGAATGACCCGTTCTTTTGTGCTAAGCTGTGCTTTCAGTGTATGTCTCTGAGCATCCCTCTTTCTTGATATGGCAACAGTCTGTCTGTCAGAAAATTGAAGTAAACAGAATATGAAAAAGAGAAGCTAATTGTTTTAAAGCTTCATGGCAATTTCTGATGGCATTTGTTTTCAATTAGAAAATAGCCTCTATTAACATGTGTTGCTTGACAGAGACAGCTTTAATACAAATAATCGAATTTCAGTTGTTTTCTTACCCCACATTTCATCTCCAGTTTTGTATGTGAAAATCTTACAAAGCTGCAGTATATATTTAAATTGTCTGGGAGAAGACAGGCATATTGTCTTAGTTATACTGAGAAATATAGTGGTGCATAATTAAAATGGCCACTGCTTTCAGCTTGCCTGATTATAACCATATGACTTCCCCCTCTCCTTTGCTCCAATTGTTCCCACTATATTGGAACAACCAGATCCTTTTTGTACTCATAGGAAAATATATTATAGTTGAGTGCAACTAATAGTGGAGAAAATATTAATTTTCAAATGGAATATCTGGGAAGAATCACGAGCTGGTAGATACTCAAATTGGTTTTGTAGCATTCTTACGCAAAAGTACAGTGTATTAAGGATGGCGGATTTTGCACTGGTTCAACTTAGATTTGGGGTGCTTAAATGTAAATCTTGTGCAGGCACCTGGGGTCTCATTAGGTTATGGTCATAGGCTGCAATGTGACTGAGGACTGTCCTTTATCCCATTGAAGCTATCAAGCCAGCTTACAGGCAAAGGTGATGTATGACACTGTTCTTCTGTTGCCCAACATTAAGTCTCTTTTGCACAAGACCCTCTTACACTGTCGGGTGCTGTAAAACACATCTGTGAGTCCAAACAATGCTACTTTCATCTTCAGCAATAATCAGTCTGCCCCAGGCTTCGAGAGCAGAAGCATTTATTAAAACACCATGTTCATAGCACCACTTGTGAACATATCAACTGTGTTTTGGCTTCCCTTCTGTTGACACAGGTTGTTTTGTGATTCGAGGGGGAATATCACCATGAATGCATGTTTGTAGCTGCTGTTGTATTAGGAAAGCATCAAGGTTCGGTGCTGCCGTGAAAGAGCTATCAAGCGGGCACTGCTAAGGGAGATGACATTCTCCTGGTCTGTTCTTTTTCTGCCTCCCCATGTTGTAACAGCGCACTTTGTTTATGCAAAATGGGGAAAAATGCAAACATTTGTGCTAAATGAGGGCTATTGCTGAAGGCTCATTTACACTCCTGTTGTTGCCTGGGCATGTCCTGGGGATTCACCTCTGTTTTCAGAGGCTGTGAGGGTGGAAGGGTTTGGTTTTGGGGTGACATTTGTTAGGGAAAACTTTTCACCTAATTACACCCTCTTTGCCTTGAGGACTAAGGAGCTGTGACCGTATCACATGGGATTTGATCTTTGCTCCAAATGGTGGTTGGTAGACACGTTTGCAGTTGCATGGTATGGAAAGCTTTCCCAGGTGCATGAGGCCCAGAACAAGGCCAGGCCATTGAAGCAAAGCTGTGAGAGCAATTTCATAGCCAGCTGATGAGCAGAAGCCAGACATTAAAGTGGGAGTGTCTGGTGAGGAATCTGGGCTGTTTTTCTGAAACTGCCTTTCCAAATTTCTGTAGGAGTATTTTCTTCTCCATTCCCTAACCTAGCTAATGTGTTAAGATACTTTGTGTAAAAGTTGCCCTCCACCTAGACCATGTCGCCTATTTGTTCTACAACATTCGGCAAATCGCGTTATTTTGCATCTGCTTACCCCTTGCGATGTGGCAACAATAAAAGCAAAGGTCTCACTCATTTTTCTGTACAAGGTGTGATAGACTTTTACTGGAATGTGTACAGTGCTTGGATGTGTGGATTTGAATGAAAGCTACTGTGAAACTACAAATGAAGGAATCCAGTTGCCACATCACAAACTACGTGGAGCTGCATTTCAGAAAGTGGAACGCCAGATTTGCTAGTAGCTGCCAAATCAGAGTGATGTTTGTATACATAACTCTGGGGCCTTCGTGCTCTAAATCAGGGTCCTGACATTAAAATTGCAGCTCCAAATGTACTCAGGCAACTGATGGCTCTGAAACGCAGGTATCAGCTGCTAAAGTATATAGCAGCTCTAGACAATTTCAGGATTTTTTTGTGCCAGATAGAATTATTTCTCTACTCTGAAAGCTCCAGCAGAACTGACTTCGATCATAGCAATCAACCTTTCTCTGCTCTGAAACCACACATATTTCAATCAGCGGCAAAACAGTTATTTGGGCAACGCCAGCGTCTCTTGTTTTTATGAGTGGACTAAAAAGAGGGGGAACACAGTAGCTTAAGAACCCTATCACACACTGGTGTTTTTTCTCTATTTACTGTTAATGCAATTTCAAGCACTAAATTGTATTATTTATGATTTTAACAGTGCCACATGAAAACAACTACTTCAAATTTTCTAGTAGCACCATTTACAGTGTTTACCCAGTGTAGATGTCACAGTTTTACATCAAATCACCCTGAGAGGTTCTTCTCCAGTATAACTATTTTCCTCTTAAAATTCCCAGTTGTTTTATAACTTAAACAGTGAAGTTTGATGATTGGATTCTGGAGATCTAGCTCTCAGACTGGACTTCTGTCCCAATAACAAGTTGTTTAGGGCCACTGAAAGGCTGGGAAGAGTTTTTTCTCAGTTTCACGATGCCTGAAACAGTAAAGAACTACTTATCACATTGCTTTCATTTGCCACACTCTGCCCATAGACTTCAACCTTGCCAAGAACTGGGAGATTACTCAGACTTGAAAGCAGTGAAACCAAGGGCGATTAAGGATGACACATTTCATTTATTTAGACACCTGCTTCTCTCCACACCTCTGAAAATACTTGAAGATACAGATTTCGTCTGTCAAGCGCACACTACTCAGCTAAACCCATTTATCTTACAACACCAAAACATTAAAAAAAAAAAAAGGCTATTGCATCTGGTGGCTCTGAACCTGGGAGGAAGCCAGACAAATCTGAGAAATCTGGCTCCAAACTGGAGTGAGGTTGTCATCAGCTGAAACTTTGGACACTGCAAATCTCCCACCCAACCTGCTGAAGCTGGGCAGCTGAGACAACCTGGTTGAAAACAACTACCTTTGTCTAGGGTCTGAAGCCCATTTGGGCACCAGTGGAACCAGTGGCCCTGGCCCAAGGAGAGAGCACCTGGGCTGGCAGAGAGCACCAGCTCTTGTACATACCCCAACACAAGTTTCAGTCCTCCTGCTCCCAAGAACGTGCCTTATGAGTCAGCAATAGTGTGTTGAGATTTCTGCTCACAGTAATGGACATGCACAGTAATGAAAAAGCACTTGACTCTCCAGTCCTTTGTAATAAAAGCTATAAATTGCCAGGTTCTTAGTGCTGGGATGTGTTTAAATGTAGTCTTGATTGCTGTACAGCAAAACCATGTTTCTCTTTCCTGGGTCACCTAGATCAGCAGATTTTCTTGTGACTAAGGGGCTCTTTGGAAGGGAGGAGTTCCTTGATTGCATAGTTTAATTAATACAATAACAATATTTGGAGCATGCTCTCTATAACCCAGCTCTATTAAAAATAGGATATAATTTCAGCAACCATATTACTGTATAACACAGGCAACTGCTGGGAATTCATGATCTAGTCAAAGAAAAATATCTAGTCAGTAAACTAGGAAATGCAGTCTTTGTCAGCTGTGCTGCAAATACGGGTAACGAGTTCACCTTCTGCTGCTATGTTTATGCTCTGAAGAAATGAATGCCACCATTGCAAATAGGCAATTATATCATAACTTTTTATTAGTTCATCACTCATTTTATTATGCAGCCATTTCCAGGAGTGTAAAAAAAAAATAATAAATTGTTATTATAAAATATTGAATGTTTTTTGTTTTCATCACCCCCTCTGACTCCTCACTTAGATGTAGTTAACTGTGTGGCTGACTGACCTAGTCTGGGTAACACAGGCCGAGCATTTTGGAAATGCAGAACGCTTCAGCACCTTTTGTTGAAAAAGGAGGAATTTGCTGCATTTGATTAAATCCAAATTCCCTTCAGCATGAAAGGTGCTGCCTATGAAACACCATTTTTCTCTCCCAAGAGCCTCCTTAAGGGTTACTGCAAAAAGTAAGGGTATGTCAGCACCTTGGGCTTGCTTTAATTGATACGTGTAGGTCTGGGAGGAGCCGTTTCCTCCACAGGGCTTTCTTGGCCTTGCCTTGAATGTTTCATCCAGGTTGATGAGGACAAATTTGGGCAATCCCCATCACCCAGCAGTTGCCAGACCTCGCCAGTTCTGTAGATGTGGCAGGGTCTTGCAGTTTCAGGACTGTAGCTCCTTGGGCTCTTCACTGGAGAGTGTTTCAGGCAATGCCAACCAACAGCTACATATTTGGATGTGAAGTCTACAAGGAGTAAGATCAACAACAGAAAATGCAAGTAATAATGCTATTTTTTCTCTTGAAAATGTACGTATTCCTAAATTTGATTCGCTGTAGTAAAATTTACATGTGTATATATACAAATAAATAATTATTTGTTGTATTTATAAATACTTCTAAGTATTTATAACAACAGAAAGAGATTGACTCCCTCCTAAATACGGTCAGAAGTAAAAACATTCCCCAGTATTTTTGCATGTCAAAGACAAAATAATGCTCAATGAAGTGTGACGTGATGAGAATTTTTCTATGTACTTTAGTGGGGCCAGGATTTTATCCGTGGAATAAAGTGGGAACTATTTCTGCAAGACAGAGTCCAAACATTGGCAAAGGAAGTTTTAATAGATTTTTACATGATACAAAGCCAAAAGTGCTCATAAATGACTGATGTCTCAAATTCCATGGCAAAAATCCTACCGAGTTCAACAGACGATTTTCCCTCGACTGCAGTGGTCATGAGATCAGAAATGAGGGAGCAAAAATCAGTTTCCCGATGCTTAGAATGTATTTTAACATTATAAAACGTGTTACCAACAGTGTTAGAACAGCTCATTCATACAGTACTTCTAATTAGAAAAGCATGATGAGGAGGCCCTCCAGAAATTTGTGAGGGAAACCTCTGACTGCTAGTTAATGGTTTTGAATTTTGAATGCTCTTTCCCAGTAGGGTAAGGTTAAGTGGAGCAGGTAAAACTGCTACTTTTGTACATATTTTGTTGATTATAAACACCACTGACAGCAATACCCCGTCTGTAAGCAGTTATTAAAACCAGTGGCATCAATCTAGTTGCACTCCATTTTTTTAAAAGATGAAACAACAGTGCTGAGCACCCTGTTAGTGGTTAAGTAATAAAACACAAAATTACCCCTTTTAACGTGGTATATGACATTATGGGTAAAGTTTTCCAACCCCCTTCACTAACACAGTCAATTAGTAGCCTAAGCTACCAGTCAGTTTGAAAAATGTGGTTTAGCTTTCTCTGTAATACCGCCTTAGGTTCCAAGCTCTTTCCGCTCGATGGACTAGTTTTACTCCAGTGAAATAAAGACGCTCCATTTCCAAAATTTATAGGGTTCATTTATTACCTCTAGTAACATATTATACTGTATAAATACTCTATCCTTGTTATATGTTCTTTTAAAAAAGCGATAACTTAGAAGATCACATTAGACAAGAAGTATAAAAATAAATACGCTCATTATATGCATTTATTACAAATTATAACCCTTCCCAGAAGGGAAAGAAATATAAAATACTTATAAAGTATATAAATTCTATAGTAATATATTTTACTATATACATATGGAAAGCCATATTCTCTCATTGTCTATGGACTGGCACAAACTTTATTTAGGCGAATGTTGGCGTATTGCTGTGGATGGACCTGCTATCCTTCAGCTCTGTTTTTTCGCCTTATCAGTGATTGGAGCACTACAAACCCATCAGAGGCCACACGGGAGAGGTTCCCAGTCATGGTGGGATTTCTGTGATTTTTTTTTGTTTTTTTAACCCAAATGAAAATAATTTCCATTGGCTGGGGTAAGGTAAAAGACCTGAATGTGAAAGCATGACTCAAATGCTCACAAATGCCATCAGGTCTGTCTGACAGGATGGTAGGACCAAGCTCGAATCAGAAAAGCCAGTGGAAGGTATGCAGAAGATACAAAGAGCAACTACTCAGAGATACTACTCGCTCCATGCTGATTTCCACTTTTTCTAGCCTCTGGATTACATCTGTCACCGCAACGGCATTGGAGCAGATGAGAGAAATGGACAGGCACATTGGGATGACATGAAGATGCTTTAAAAAAATTACATTCTAGATATTTGTGGAGTTGACTGACTGTTCTTGATATTTCTTACGCTTTACAGGTGGAGAATATGGCTTTATTTTTATATAAAACTATTCTCTGAAACAATAGCAGCCATGAATGACATAAAGCTCCTTTTCTAATCCTGTTTTTGCCCTTCGTGAGGTAGGTAAGCCCTGACCAATTAATTTAAGCTATCTGTTCTGCTCCTTCCCTCCCCTCCCTAGACACGGGGACTTGCTAAGTACCACAATATAAATCCAAAACAAGGGAGAAATAACCGAACCCCAAAATGTTTGCTTAAACATGTTTTGGGCACTGCTCACGTTTTGTTTCATTTGTAACAGATGTAAAAAATAAAGGCAATTATAATGCCCTTGAGCCTTATCTCCTGAAGACAAGTGAGTGATACGGGTCTGCTATCTTCACCAAGTATTCAGTTGGCAGGGTATCTTTAGGATGCAATGCCAACTAAAGCTATTTGCACTGTCCCACCTCAACAGGTCCTCATCATGCATGTTGTATGCAAAAAGCACATGCGCTGCCTCTAGCCCTCTTTTTTTCAGTGCACTGTTCTGAAGGAAAATAATAATAATAAAAAATAATTAGCTTTCCCAACTTATACTATTTAACTGCAGTCTGTAACGTTGCAGAAGTCTATCAGGTGCTTCGGTTTCTTGGAAGGCTCACAGCTTTCTTGCGGCAGCACGCTGCCGTCGTAAGAAATACATTTCAACAATCTCTTCTTGAAACCTTTCCCGCACGTCTTAGAGCAAGGAGACCAGTCCCCCAGCTGCCACTGAGGGCAGGGCACGTCGGCGCAGGGACGGACATCGCTGGGCTTCAGCTCCTGAGCGCAGTCGGCGGCCGGCCGCCCCTGAGGGTCCCTGCACTCCACTGCCCGCCGCTGCCAGCCTGAGCCACACGACTTGGAGCACTCGCCCCACTCCTCGATGACCCACTCAGAGGAGATGATCTCCCTGATGGCATTGAAGGACTCTTTCTTTCTACCAGGTGTCTTCTCCGACCCAGCCTGTGTGGGCTTCTTCACGAAATAGGTGAACTTGATCTTGGGCTGTGGCAGGTCCCCCACCGTAAGGACTTGGATGGTCAGAGGCTCCTTCAGAGGGCTGAAACTGCGGATCCTCTCCAGAGCAGCGGAGGAGCCACTGTACCTCAACACACTGCCCTTGTAGGTGATGTCCTGCTCCAGTGTCGACAGGGTGTAATCGCCGTTGAGGACATAGGTGCCATCTGCAGCTTTGATGGCGAGAAAGCTGCCGTCGTGCCTTGCGCCCCTGTGGTTTCGCTGCTTCACCTCAATGTTTGTTGCCCCAGCTGGAATGGTGACGACATCATGGTAGCCAGGCCTGCCCAAGAGAAAAGAGAAAGACTGAGTCCTCTGCTCTTCCCTGGGAAAAGGAAGAAGCTGCTTAGCACAAGACTTCATTTCATTTGAAGCTGAAACATTAAGCTCATGAGCGCCCAGCCTAATTGAATTAATGGATTAAGGGATTTGCAAAGTCACATCCCACATTACTGCTATGGCAGAGGCATGCCCACGTGTAAAGGGCTTTCTTTTGCTGGGATCACTGTAAGTTGTCTTCACTCAGATGGCTCTGACAGATCAAATCTCAGTTCCAACGATAAACTGGGGCAATATCTCACTGACTTGGAACCCCAAAGCTTACACTCACAAAACATTCACCAGAACAAAATAGCAGCAGAAGTCATGTACTCACTTTGCTCTAACAAGTGTGCCGGACACTTTCTTGCAAGTGGAGCCGTTGCCACCGCAGATACCACATTTGTCAAACTTCTTATTGGATCCTATCATACGGTCGCAGCCAGCCTTTACACACTGTCCCTGGACGCAGACAGAGGTGGAATCGGGGCTGCACGGTGTACCATCCACAACCTTTGCAGGAAGCAAGCAGTACAGCATTTGATAAGAAGATGCACACTGCTTTGAAATTGCATCATATAAACACATACAAAGTCCAAAATATTGACAGGTGGAAGGCCTGCAGCACCTGCATTTTCAGGGCTTTTGAGACTAAAAACCAAGATAGCTGGAGATATGAATGCATTTCATCTCACTTGGAGACACGATGCCATGGTGACAGGAGAAAACCAATTTCAGTTTTTATTAACATCCCCCCAGAACTGTTTTAATGATTTCGTATTAAAAAAAGGACATTGTTTCCCAAATGTCACTAGAAGGTAGCCGCGTCTTCAAAGTACAGGACCAAAATTGCTTTTAATGGTGTGTAACATATCTTTCATTTCTAGGAGTATTGCTCTCCAAAAATATCTGTGTCACCTCCCTGGTAGTTATTGGCTCTCAACTTCTTATGACAGCGAGTTCAAGTAGCTACGCAAGACAAACATTTTCCCTTTTGTTTATTTTAAGCTGTCAGCGTATTAGTAACCAGTATGAGCAATCACCAATGTTTTGGCAAAGAAACCTCTCAAGAGTATCTCAATATAATCAAATTGGTGGAAGGCAAGGCAAGGAAGCTAGGGTGGAGCATGTAGAAGAGGCGGGATATATGAAATAACTGGAGGACTGTGCCAGAATATTTAAAGCATGTTTGCACTGATCAAACTGTATGTGTAGGAAGAGTCTAGCTTAAATACGAGAAAAAACAGAATTTCAGATTTCTACAGCGCTTGACTCTTAACTTCACATAAAAGGAGGAAATAAATCTTATTCATTATTAGGTGGAAGAGATAGTCTTGAAATACCTTTGGCTGCAAAACAAAGAAATATCCTGTTCCTTTTGCTCGGCAGACCAGCTTGCATCTGTCTTTTGGAGAAACACCAGCAAACTTGGGTGTCCACTCCACTGCAGGTCCACTTCCAAAGGGAGGCTTGGAAAATTCATTGTGCTTTTCACATTGTTCCTCCCTAAAGGTTTTGCCTGCAGGCAAAGAGGTAACCATTAGATTATCTTCTGTACATGTTCTTCCTCCACATACTCTTCCTCCACCTCAAAAAAAGGGAAAACATTACCATCATTGTCTGGACAGTCCTCGATGTTACACGATCTGTATTGCACCCGCTTCCCTTCACAGTATTTCCCTCCGTTCCTTGGGACAGGGTTGTCACACTCCCTGAAGGAGTACTGCACTCCACCGCCGCAGGTCCGGGAGCACTCTCCCCACGCCCCCCAGGACCCCCAGCTCCCATGCACCGGCGTCTGGAAGGACAAGAAAAAGCAGAACAAAAATGTTGATACAGTAACAGCAATGCAAAACCAAACCACAAACCCCACAATCATGCTCATTTTTACCTAAGCCACTTGTAATCAAAAAAGCTCTGTTTATTAGTTCTCTCCCTCCACTTATTGGAGCCCTTTTAACTGATAACTCCCACTAAAGGATTATCCACACCACTCTGCAACCCAGAATACTTTCTGGTTTCTTTTTTAATACTTACATCATAATGCTTCTTCTCAGTTTTATTCACACACTTGCCATTCATGCACCACTTCCCTTCCCCGCAACTGGTGCCGTCTGCCCAAGGGAAGTGTTTGGTTTGGCACACCAGCAGTCCTCCAGAAGTGCCAGTACACCACAGCGTTGTGCACGTACTGGCTGCATCCGGGCAGTGCTTGGACTCATCTCCAAATGTAAACTGGCACTGTCTGTTGGCATCGTACAACGTGCCAGGCAAGTCAGAAGGAAGCTGGATTGGTTTGTGGGGCTTGTCCAACAAACACTCACCTGAAAAGGAAGAAAAAAGGGAAAAAAAACAAACAACACACATAAAAAAACAGGTTTCAAAAGGGAAGTGCATTTGCTTTGTAATGTCTTTGAGCCAATTTGTGCCACCATTTTAGTAAAACTAAGGGTCTCCTAAATTCATTGGTGGCATGTAAAAGGTTAACTATGCTGTTATGTCAGACAAAGCACTCTTAAGAAAAAAAAGGGGAAAAGAAAAAAAAAAGGGGAAAAGAAAAAAGAAAAAAAAGGGGAAAAGAAAAAAGAAAAAAAAGGGGAAAAGAAAAAAGAAGTAAAGCCCAAGAGCTTAAATGCCACATGAATGGAAAGCTTAATAATCTTACCATGCCCGTTATCCAAAAATGTTGTAATCATGTAGGCACTACATGGAGACCATGGCTGGCTGCGATCCAGGTTGGAAAGCATAGATGCCATCATGTGGAAATCCCGGCTTATTCCATTAATACCAGCACACTGCTTTGCATCGTCATGAGGCATGTTAAACACGTGGCCTTACAAAAAGAAAAAAAGTCTGTGATTTTAGGAAGTCTGTCCTATGCATTACCATCACTATTTTAAATATTCCTCTAGAGCCGCTCGTAGCCTGGTCTTTAAATAATAACCTGAATCTAAGCACTGCCGAATTTTAAGCAGATGGCACTGTATCTTCGCTCCCCTCACAGACTTCTCACATCCTTTTTCTCTGCAATCAGCCAAACACACAGCTCTTGAAGACAACGCCGTACAGACAGCATTTGCTTTCCACAGTTTGACCCTGCTACAAGGCAAAGCTTTGCCTCCTTCCCAGCTGTGTGGGGGAGCACAGGGTGCTCCACGCCCCGCAAGGCGATCCTGCGGTGCGTGCCGAGCAGCTCTTTGCTTTACGGCACAGAGCTGGCTTCAATTAATCACGTGAAATTGCCTTTCAAAGTTTCAAGTACCTAGTTCGTGGGCTGTCGTAAAGGCAGCCTGCAAACCATCATCTTCTATGATAGAGCAACTGCGGTTTAGGTCACAAACTGTTCCCACATCAGCCATCCCAAGAGTATCACATGTCTTGGCACCGCAGAGGTCCTGTAAAAAAAAAAAAAAAGGCAGTTTCATTATTAATCAGATCAGAGAGTTAACCTTGGCAAGAAATATCCAGCCCTGGCAGTTTGCCTTTCCTTATGGAAAGAGCATAAATATTCAGCACTTCAATGGGTATGATGGCAAAAATCTGTCTTTGGAACATACACAAGGGTTACACGCAGAAATAAGATGCATAATTTCCACACTAAATCTGCTAAAAATATATAAGGCAAAAATACATTGTGCATACTGTGAGTTTCACCTGAGACAGTGCAAATAACAAAACGAACAACAAAGTAAAAAGCAGTTAATTTCATTTCTAGCCTACTTTGCTGAAGCCATGATGGCACAAGACTGCTGTCTCTGAACGCTTTTTCAGAGGTCTTCGGGCAGAGGGGGCCTACGGGGTGGGGAGCAGCAGGCACAGGGATGGATTTGCCCTCTGTGTCCCTCACCTGTCGGGTGAAGAGGATGGCCGTGTCATAGTGCTCCGCGTGCCGGTCACTGGGTGGATTGTGCTGCTTCTGCCAACTGCAGAAGTTTCTCAAAGTCAAGGCCGCATTGGAAGAGATATCGGGTCCCTTCCGCTCCTCATAAATGACCATAATTTTCACCACCACCAGGCTGATGGAGTTGCGGATGCTGGGGTGCTTGTACAGCTTGGCCGCCACAGAGAGCAGCGTCAGGAGATAGTGCTTCAGCCCACTGCCGTGGAACTCGGCCATTGACTGGTCGGCAACCAGCATGGTCTCCACGTAGCGAGGGCTGGACACAAACCTCTTCTTCCTTCTACTTCTAGTTTCTGCATTAAAACAAGAAGAAAGGGAGGGAAGGCACAGGTAAGCACGACAAGAGAAATGCCAGTGCAAGAGACCACGACAATGAATGCAAACCCCACTGATACTCCAGATTTGCACCTAAGGAATGTTCCCCACCGCCCCACGCCTGACTCCTGTCCCCAAACTTCGGCAACCCCGGCTGAATAACTCCTCTAGATGGCCACCGGCCGGACCCGCACCCCCGGGTGGCATCACTCCCCGACGCCCCTCGGGATGGTGCTGAGGAGGCAGCATCGTCTGGGGCCGGGGTCCCCTCTCCTCCCGTCCCGTCCCCGCGGAGGGGGGCGCGGCGCCCCGACGGTACCTGCGTGCTCGGGGGGCTCCGTCCCCGCCTCCTCCACCTCCCTCCCTGTCTCGGCCACGGCACAGCGGGCGGCGGAGGCGGCCCGGGGGGTCCCGCGGAGGCGGAGGAGGTGGGGTCCGCCGCGGTGCGCGGTGCCGGGGGCCGGCTGGATGAGGTACTGCCGGCCCCGCAGGGAGAAGGCGCCGCGCATCCCGGCGCAGAGACTGAGGGCGGCGGCGGAGCTGGGGTCCCGGTTGACGGTGCCGGAGTAGAAGCAGCGGGAGAGGTCGTCGTCCTCCGGCGGCGGCGGCGGCGTCCCGCCCAGGTACTGCAGGGTGAAGTCCGGGGCCAGGAAGCTGCTGTCGGGCTCCAGCTCCAGCGTCAGCCGCTCCCCGAAGGCC
>VZRU01003448.1:0-15026 GCA_013398155.1 Pedionomus torquatus
GGAGGGTCTGTGGGGGCGGGCGCGGGGGGGCCCTGTCCTGCGGGCGATGGCGCCTCGGTGCGGTCGGGCTCCTCCGCGGTGGGAGCGGCGCCCCTGAGGGAGGGCGGAGCAGGTGTCCTGCCGCTCCCTAAGGACGTGCTGCTCTCCGCGCCTCCCGCCCGGGGGCTGCGGTAGTACCCGCCTGGGGCTGCTGGTGTTAGCGGTAAGGCTGAGGCCACGGACGGGCCCCCCGGGCACGGCCTCCCCTGCGGCGTGACCCAGAACGGCAGGGCTGGGAGGGAATCCCGCCCGCGATGTGCCGTTCTCTGCCGTGAAACGCGCCTGTAACTCTGCTAGCATCTTCTGCGCTCAAGGTCAAAATCCGTCCTTAAGCCAGGAAATAGCGTGTTTTAATGGGCAGGTAGAAATTTGGCTGGGAAGCTGGGTATGGAGGGTTTGTCTCCTGCAATGCCCAGGTCTCAAGAGAAGGGCAGTTCCCTGCTCCTGTGTCTGCAGCAGCACGCATCTCCTTGGCAGCGGTTTGTGTCCCTTGGCTGTGGGACTCCTGCAAACCGTGGAAAACCGCAAGGTGAGACTGCCACAGCTGAGGGACTTCAGCTCTTCTTGTTAAGGCTTTTTCCCTTGTTTGAAGAAATAAAACTTAATGGTCCCAGCTTTTCTTTTTTTTTTTTTCCCAAATATAGTCTGAGTTTATTCTTAGTGACATTACATTCCATAATTTAGAAGCTAGGAACTCAGTTCAACGTGTTTACGATACCAGCAGTTGGTGCTTTGCCAGCCACTCAGCTTGCTTCTCATCTTTTTGTGAGTTTTACTAGTTTTCTTCTGGTAAGACTCCAGGCAAATCTCAGTTGATTACTCTTGTAGTTATTTTTAACTTCCAAACAGAATGCATAATTTGATCTTGGCTTTTCCTCTTTTTTTTTTTTTTTTTCTGGGGGAATGGGCGGTTAGTTAAAAGGCAGCAGGAGCTGCCTTTGGAGTTGGCTTGTTTGTTTGTTTATTTTAATGTGTGTCTTCTTAGGTTTTAAAAGAAGCAGAGAAGCTTCAAATTTCCTCAGAGACCACCCAAATTCCTAAGTTTAACAATACCAACACATGCAGATTAATGGAGGTCTCGGGTAAAACCTTATTTTCAGATTTTTGTGAAGCTTCAGGATGGCAGAAGGCCATTACGTAACCATACAACATATACACAATAATGTTATTATAAAGTTTGAGGACTACATTTCAAATAAATTTACAATCTGTACATATACCAGTAAAATCTGGGTGCTATTTCCAAGCAGTTAAGTTCACTCTACAGAACACTCTTCAGCTGTTTGGCTCCAAGGTTCTTCCAAAGTCTTGGTAATTTTTTGGTTTTTATTCATCAACTTTCACCAAGCAAAATGCATTCTTCAAGTTTTGTGTTCAAAACTACCTTTTGATCTGGAAATAAAATTTCCACTTTTTTTTACCATTCCTCGTTCTTCAAATATGTAAATATACAACCGTTTCAGTATTTTAACATGATGTAAATATCAAATTGTCAAAGTAAGGATAATGAACAAATCAGAAGGACAGCAGTTTTTAGAAAGGCAGTCAGGCTGAAATACACGTCTCACATCAATTTAGTACTGAGAGCGCTGGAACAAGAACGGCAACAACAGCATTCAGAAATCACTACAATTTAACAACTCAGTTTGGGCTGGGTGATGGCAGCCTGTGTCTGATGTGTGATAATATATGCAAACATTACGCTCATTGTCCTTCACTAACAGCTCAGAGTCAAAGATTTGTCACGATCAGACCTTGAGTCTAAAGGCCAATTGTCAAGAATGGATATGTTTAGTGGGTTATCAAGATCACCGTGCATCTCTCTCATCTATGAAAAGGGAGAATGCTTTCGTTTTGATTCAGGCAAACATTTTCCACTTCATATGGAATAAATATTTTGTAAGTAAAATACAATGACATTTTGCATACTTTTTAATACACAGCAAC
Organism: Pedionomus torquatus; assembly: GCA_013398155.1. Lineage (NCBI taxonomy): Eukaryota > Metazoa > Chordata > Aves > Charadriiformes > Pedionomidae > Pedionomus > Pedionomus torquatus. The sequence goes on from VZRU01003448.1 coordinate 1,987, forward strand.
GGTAGAACAAATTGAATGTTATGCTCAGTAAAGTGTATCTAAACATTCATAAAGCTCTGGAGTGCTACAGACTCCAGAATGGCTGTGCATCCTGCCCATTGCATTCAACATCTGTGTCTGTGTGTGCTAGCCATTTCCCTGGCCCTTTTGTCTCTCTCTCCTCCATGATACTGCTGCTGTGGTGAAAAATAGAGAGAAAGAACAACAGGATATTGTCCAGTTCTGGTCTGTGTGCCAACAGTGACAAAATGTTGTTTTCTCCTCGGTTTTGGGGATTCTTGTTTGGCTTTTATTAGTCCTGGGTGAGCCTGAACGCATTAAGATGTTTTTTAAATTCTTCCAGTTAGTGTGGAAACCCTGAGTCTCTGGGAGGAAGGTGGTGTCCCATGCCCTGACGCAGACATTCCTGTCCTGGAGGATGATACTCTGACTTCTGCAGAGGAAAAGAAGAATTCTGTTGTAAAACACAACAGGAAGGCGTCCAGCGCTGCTGTGTGCCAGGAGGACACCTGCAGAGCTGCCGCAGGGGTGGAAGTGAGCCACAGGCTGTATGGATAGTGCTGAGAAAACTGCACGGCTGTACAAATCTGACGCCAAACTAGGGCGCTATTTTTGGGTTCCGTTCTGCTTTTCTGACACCTGTAGGTAAGCGTCAAGCACACACAGACTTCTGCAACGCCTCGCAGAGCGAAGGAACCATCGCAGGGAATGCGATCACAGTGAAGCGTTCTTGCTTAGCAGTCAGGATTAATTATAACCCAGGAATATGAACTGTAAATGCGCTGGAGTTGCCAAGGCAGGAGCTGGCTGCGTGCCAGCGCTTGAATGAGGACATCCCGTTGTGCCAAGACTCGCTGGGAGCAGCAGGTAAGACCCAGGTATGCACGGAGCCCCACGGAAGTAGATAGCCAAATGGCCGGGGGGGTATGGCGGGAGGAGAGTAGGCGTTCAACCGTTATTTTGGGATGGGGATGCTTATCTAATTCGATGCTTCTTTCAGTCAGCCTGCTTTCAAAATAGGTTATTACTATACAGTAACACACTGTATGATTTTTAAGAAAATTTTCACTTTGATGCAGTCTTCTTAACATGAAATAAATCCCCAAAATCTGCAAATAATGTGAAGCATAGGCAAAAGCTTCAGCCACAGTCCCTTCTTTGCTGCACCCAAACAAGGTGATAAAGACCATTGTGAGAGGTGAAAAAAGACAACTGAGCCAGATAACGAGTTTATGAAAACCACCCAGGATAAAACGGAATAACATATGGCATAGTCTGCAATAAGGCATCCTGTAGGCCACTTAAAGCTAAGAAGCAAACTTAACAAATGCTTTGATAGATAAATTTCAAAAATTGAAAAAATCTGCTTGAAGTGTAAGAAGTAATGAAGTGTAAGAAAACCACAAAGGTGAAAGAAATAGATGTGCTAATTACACAATTGCAAGACTATATAAGAAATACCTGTGAAGGGGGAAGCTTATGCTGTTTTGTTGTAAAGACTTCAGTGGGGATTCAACTGGATTGACCAAGCTGTAAGCTTTGGAAAAGAGTCTTCTTTGTAAATTAATGTTGCAATATTGTTTTAATGATCTGGCATATAAAGTAGTTGATGTGGAGTCAGTAGCAACCAAAAAGTTGTTTGTCATCATAGCTTTAAGGCACTTAAAAGTCAGTGAGTTTCCTGGTTGTGTAACCAGTTTGGGAATGTTACATTAATAGTTTTATGCTTTCTGGAAAGCTCTAGGTTCTATCTGCTGAACGATTTCTGATGCTGGTATATGGGGTTTTTTTTGTTTTTTTTTTCTTTCCTCTGCTAAGGACTTCTCAGAGTTGTAGAATACTACTTACTTTGAGCTTTTCTATGTCTAAGAAGAGTAGCTGTATCAGATCGTAAATGTTAAGTATTCAGTGTGTTGTGCTTCAAAGCTATTTTCTTTTGAAACACTAAATAGTTCATAAGTATTGGCTATCTCTGCTTACAGCCAGGTCACAGCCTTTAAGCAAGACCTGACTTAATTCTAGCATTGCTTTTATTACGCTTCTGTAAAGAAACCTAAACTTATACTATTGTCTGTCTGGGAGTAAATGTGCGGAGTTCTTAACCCTGATTTCTGATGTGGACGTACTGATTTTAAATTGATGTTACTCTTCTATCCAAGTATGTTTTAAGAATGTTATGGTATTGTTTAAGTATTTTGAAATGTCTGTTACTCAATAACTGTTACAAGACTGATATATTTTAGTATAAATTTAAATAATGATGTCTTTACAGGTGTACCTATTGGATGCTTTCTGTGATCTTTACTAGTGAATCTGCATAAGCAAGTCTTTCCTAAACTCACTTGAGAAACTGCATCTTGGTCTTTGTACTGCTTTAACTCCCAGAGAAATAATTACACTTAACAAGACCTTATTACCTACTGAAAAATATAATGACTGAATTCCTGGTTTGTTTTAACTGGTGCAATGGTGAACAGCCCCAGCCGGTAGGTAGATACAAAACTGCCATCCTTTAATATATTTTAAATTTTGTCTTTCAGTTATGTGTAAAACACTTTCATTGTCGTGTTGTTCTAATTAGTTTGGGTGAAGTAATACAAAAGCTAAAACCAGACATGTTAAGCTATGCACAAACTATGTGTGATTTGCCAGAAGCTTTGGCTGTATGACTATTTGTGATTCAGAGGTCCTGAATTTCCAACATTGAAGCAAGCTTTTGCTACAATTCAATTAATAATGGTAATAAAAGTGACTTTGACCCTCTCTTACTGCAAACAGTCTGAAACTTCAGCTGGGTTGCAATGAAGAGTCATTAGGGGTCACTGCTGATTGTCTTATTTTTTTTAACTCAGCTGCTTGTTTCTCTCTGAAAGCTGCTCATGCTTTCTGAAAAGACATGAGATGTCTTCTTTCTTCTAGAAGAGGCGTCGGAGACTGGACCGGAATATGATAGGAGAACCAATGAACTTTGTACACACTGCACACATTGGGGCAAGAGAGATGAGTAGTGACTATTCATCAGTAAGTGTGTGTCTCTTGGATATGCAGAAATCTCTACTCACTATCCTTGAGACCAGGTAGCTAATGAAATACTAGATAACTGCAAGACAGAAAAAATGACTGCTTTTAAACATCAGATTGTGTTGAAGGTATTCAGCAAGAAGTGCTCATTTCCCTGGTGTCTTAACATGTGATGAGAACCTTTTGGATAAGGATTCTGTGGATGCACTTGATACTAGGTCCAGATAACACATCACTGTGAAGTCAAAGCTGTGCCAGGGTGAAGGATTAAAGAGTAAATGGACTTTGGACAGCCCATCTCATGCACTGACTTAAAATAGTATTTAACAATCCTGGGTTTAGTTGCTATTTCTCCCTGCTGCCATTGGGATCCAGCACTGTAATATAGCTTACCTGCTTCTTCAAATTGATGATTTTAATAATTGTTCTGGCAATGAGACTCTATCAGATGCATGCTCTAATAAAGTTTTTTTTTTTCTTAGGCTATATCAATTCAGGACCATATGAAGTCTAAAGGTGGCTACACAAATGGCACTCCTGCAACCGTTGAGATATGAAAGAAGCCTTTCACTGAAAGAAGGCTGAAATCCACTCCATCTTGTGAGGATGTTCTGGACTGTACTTTCGTATTCTCTAAAAACCTTTTTATCATGGAGCAGAGAGAGTACCCAAATTATAAATAGGTCAGTACGAGATCTGGTGTTCTTAGCACAATAGCTTCTGAAAGAATTATTGTAAACTATACTTTAAATGGTCTGTCATGGTAGTGTTGTGTTAGGAACTGTAATTTGTATCTGTGGATGACTTCACAGCTGTGTCTCAAAAACCTCACAAAGCTGTCTTGCAGGGTGGGATTGGAACTCAGTATGAACTGTCTGGGGTTTTGGTCTCTGTCTTTTCTTGTCCTCAAAATGAGGATGATTTAATTGGAAAAATATCACAGGTTTGTGCTTCTTACGTGGGCTAAGCTGAATTGCTAACTAGGATCTTACAGCCTGTAATATGACTTTGGACTTGTTTTTTTTAGGTGGCTCGCAACCCAATGCAGAAACCTACTGAGCTGTACTTTGGTGGGGTTTTTTAATGTCTTTCATGGTGCATGAACTCTAACATAATACATTTAGCTGAGTCTGCAAAACCCAGTGAGACTTCTGCCATGCTATAAGAATGCTTTTGTAGCTAAAAATGGAGGTCTTGCAAACATACCCACTCTCAAATGAGGCTTGGAAAACAGACATTTCTCTCAGTTACTGGGTGCCTCCCTTCCATACGTACATTAGTGTGACTGAGGTATTACTACCGCAGAGCTAATAAGTACCAGTTAACTTCAAGTGCTGCTCCAGTGTGCTCACAACTGCGTATTAATTTTGCATGACTACTGTTGAATTTTAAACTAAACTTAATTAAGATTACTCTGTTACCTATCTGTAACACTAACTATGCAGGACTTCAAATGGTGTCTCTCTTGCCTTTCTGGCTTCTTAATTTTGAAACTGGTTTATTGGTTTGAGTGTGGGTTTTTTGGTTTTGGGTTGGTTTGTTGTTTTTTTTTTTGGTTTTTTTTTAATGAAACAAAATTTTTCTTGTATATGGTTTAAATAAAAAGTATGGTTTAAGTGATACAGCCATGTGAAGAACAGAAACTTAATTTTCACAGTATCCTTTGTATCCTTTTCCAGGAGAATGTTAAATGGAAACAGTACCTTGTAGAGTTCCAGCACTTAATAAGTATTTAAATTAGTAGCCATAAATATTTAGCCATGCCCAAACTACAGGTTTTTTACTTGGTTCTTATTCATCTTTCTATTAAGATTCATATCAATGACTAAACATACTCAAAATATATTCATCTTTCTTTCAAAATATATTCATATCAATGACAAAACTTCCAAAGTAAGGCTAGGTTTCTCTTTTACCCGATTACTGTCAACTGTTCCCCAGCTCAAAATTCTGAATAAGTACCAGTGCAGAAACTTAGGAAATCTGCTTGCTGTTGTGGGATTAACTAAACGCAAGTGTTTAAATTGCTGCCATATCAGCACTAGTTATGCTAGAAAATTAGAAATTTTCTAAAACTAGAAATTCAGTGTGACTCTGTCCTTCTTGGTATAGGCATAAGATCAGTTACGAATGTTTCTCCATTTAAAAAAACGTCTAAGTGTCAAATCTTTTAATTGGTACGGTTCTGTTTGTGACTTGTGATACTTCTCAAATCTAGGCTGCTGGCTTTGCTGAATTGTTAGGCTGCCTCTTCTGAGTATACTAGGGAACTTAAAACACAAAAGGTAGCTCTGTGTTTCTGTATGCATTCAAAATAAAACCCCTCTCACAGTATTTCATCTTTAAAGGCCAAAGAGGAAAAGAGAATGTTACTTTCTGTAACAGTCAACAGCTCATCATAACCTTCTGTAAGCGCGTAAGAGAAACCTAACATCCATGTCTTGCTAGATCCTTACTCTTGAACTAGAATGCATGATATTTTAATATATTTTTAAATTAGCACGAGTTAGCTGTACATTTAGCTTTTTTAAGTCTTTCATATTTGTCTTCTAAATTCAGATTTATTGCAACAGTCCAGTTAAGTACAGAGTTCAAAGAAGCCAAATCCTGTATACTGTTGAGGAAGCATAAAGTAAAAGGTCAAGTAGTTTTACAGAACCCATTTTAATTCATCTGCTGTTAAACTGACTTCGTACATTCACTGGTCCATACGTGCCCAGAAAATATAGCGGTAGGATGCTGTCATGAAGAAAATGGGTTGTATTTTGTTAACAATGTAAGGAAAAAAAAAAAGGAACACGAGTTAGTATTTCTACTCAGTATGTTTAAGATTAGTGGTATATGAATAACTAGACATAAGTTGTTGATTCTGTCAGTTCCTCTCTCTAAAAACAGATCATCGGAGATTATTTTTTTTAATTGAACTCTTATTTATTAAAAAAATCCTAGTTTTCATTACGTAAAGCAAGTAGTGCTATCGGGTGTAAAACTAAGCTATTTTCATCAGACTACATAGTATTATATGGACCACATTAAAGTGTCACATCATTAAAAGGAAGTGTTTTGCTATTGCACTAAGGGTACCATTACTTTTAATCTAAACAAACGTAAAAGTATACTTGGGTATCTTTTTTGGTCGTCTACTTAAAATCTTATTTAGCTGTAATCTGTCATGTAACTGAGTATAAACCTGCCTTGGTTATAATAAATCTGTTGAACTAGGCACTTGGGCTCTTTTCATACTGTGGAAAATCTTGACATTATCTCTGCAGTGAAAACCTGTTGGCCAAGTGGATGGATCGGCGTGGTTTGAACTTTTATTGCACAAAATCAAATTTCTCCACTAGAGAGCACAACTTTACATCAAATATTTTCTGTTTGTGCTATGCAAGCTATTACTCCATTGTGAGATTGGTTTATTTGGGGAGGTTAGAGCTTGACTGGAATAAAATACAGCAAATAAGACCAAAGGATTCAACTTCTTCATCTGTTGTAAGTTGTGAAGATCTTGTTTCATTGCTATGTTGCATCAGTATATTACTGCTCTGACTCGATGACATTTTCTGGCTTCCTTTTGTAGCAAGAAGTAAAAAAGCTTGCAAGCAGTGCAGGATGAAGTCTTTTATGTGTTTTCTGTCAGAGTCTCAGCACTGCACTGTATCTGTTTGCTGCCTTAACAAAAAAGAAAAAAAAATAATCAGGGTGTGAGAAGTAACTGTTATTTTAAATACTGTCTGTCTTATTCCTTGATGTCCCTGCTGGGCTTTACTGACTACTCCACAATACTGCATAAATGTGCAGCCAGTGTATAGAAAGGTATTTGCCTCTTTCACAAGCTGTTATGTCTTTTTTACCTCCTGTAGAGCAGCTTTATAACAATTATGTGGCGTCATGCTATGTTCCAAGTTAGCCTGTAACCTGATAACTTGCAATCCAGGCATGTAGCCCTATTCACTTGCATGGCCTTGCCATAGTGGTCTATCAGATGCTTCTGTAGCTTCCACTCCACATACACAAATTTTTGAAAGAAAAAGAAATGCCTTTAATCTTACTGTGCCTGCCAGAATAAGCAGTTTGACAATACCCAAGTCTGTGGAGGTATATTTATGAAACTCATTGTATGTTACCAAATACAGTAACACCTGGGGTGGGTGGGAATTCAAATCTGTCAGTGAAAGATGATCTCATAATGGCTCTTGATTATGTTTGAATTTACTATCAGCATTGTGACACTGACATAAACCCCCAACAGCTGAAGATAACAACTACTTGTCTGCATTTTGTAATTGCTGTGGAGGTAGATATGATGAACTACAGGAAGAAATGCTGTGGTGTTACAGTGGTGTCAAGATGTCCTGGTGGGTGCATTACTGTAAGGCTTCCAAATACTCTGTGGCTCTGCAAACTTGGGTAGTCAAGAACCTCAAGCAGTTGTTCAAAGCCCTGTACTAAGAAGTCAATCAGATAAAGTTAGGTGGTCAGGGAATAGGAGAGAGAAGCTAAATCTTCCTTCCTAGCATTTGTATCTTCTCCAGAGAACAAACTCTTCAGTGGGACTGATCACAAGAAGTGCTTGGCAGTACTTTGCTTTACTAGGTTATGGTTCTAGTTTATGGGTCCTTAAGGTAGACATGCAATTTTAAAATCTATAGGACACACTAATCACACACTAAGGGTCAATGTCAAAGCTATGGAGTCCTGAAATCAATCTAATAAATGAGTTTGTTTTTTTTTTATTTCAGATTTGCTTCAGGGCAGAAAGTGGACTAATCATAAATAGAATGGGGTTTTTTCAATATTTTTTGAATGAATCCTTCTTATTTATTCTTAAAAAGTGGAGACTTGCATTTTTTACTCCTTGCAATTGTAGTACTGCTCTTGCTATGCACCTTTCTGTCTTAATACAAGGACTGAATCAACAGAATTCAGACCCAAAGCAGCAGTCAATGATTGAAACTCAAAATTTTAGCTGCTTACCTTTAACATCAGCATCACAGAGCTGATGTCTCTGTGTGCCTAAGGAGGTGCTCTAAGTGGTCAGTGCTTGGGCTTCTGCAGACAAACTGCCCTTTCTTCATATGTGGTAATTTGCCTGGCACAACAGACCCCAGTTAATTACATTAGTAACTTTCCTGTTGATAATCATGTGGTTATAGTGAATATGTAAAAGGTATCCTAATCCTGTGCAGAATAGGTCCTCTCTAGGAACTGGCCTGTTGGACAGTTGTTCCCTCAACAGAGCATTAATCTGTGGAGTTATTTAAATGTTATCACTGCATACAGCTCTGAGCCAGTCTTCTACTTTGCTACATGAAAACAAAAAGTCTCCTCGTAATTGCTTTGTTCTTCATACTCCAGGGAAGGTGGTCAGAGAGGCCCATGGCCTGATTGGGAACTACAGAGAAACGAGATGTAGAAGCTGGGGAGAGGCAGTGTGGTATATGCTTATGAGGAATGAGCACACAACAGCATGTGCATGACAATGTTTATCTGCAATGCACAGGATAGCTTTGCTGATACCAATTGGAAAATATTCATAATGTGTGCATAATTGGTATATAGGGGAAATTAGTCACTTAAATGCATGACTAAGCTGGGACTTTGAGACACAGATTGCCAGTGTAACTTTAATGGACGGCAATATCCTCTTCTGCAGTGGTTTACAAAGCTGTTTTCAGAAAGTGTGAGCCACCCAGAAAGCTAACTTTGGTTTCAGCAGTTGCAGAGTGATGGCATGTATATATTTGGAAGACAAGATGGTGCGTTGTTTTCTTTTTTGTCCTGATGAATGTGAGGTTGCACATGCATGAGAAGTGCTAAGGCCTGTTGCACCCAGTGCCATCTCCATGGAACAAACCCCAAAAATTAGAGTTAATGCAAAATAGCAGTAGTAAAAATGTATTTGCCTTCAGTTCACTGTGCTGATAAAACTTCAGGGAAATGAACTAGATCCATCTGCTATTCAACTTTTTCAGCTTCTGGGTGCTGTGAGAGTATGGATGGATTGGAGATGAAAGGTCATGAAGACTTCCTTGTGCCTGAGGAGGTTTGAGTGATCTTTTCCTGGATGCTCTGCAGGCCAAGGAGGTCACTATGGCTGCACCAGACTTCCATTAAGACCTTCTCTTCCAATGGTATGTTGAGGAAGGAAGCATGAAAGAAAATAACAAGAGCACTTGAAGTAGGCAGGGATATTAATAGTAGGTGTTCTTGTGCCAAAAAAAAGCTCCCACCTTGAGATGCTTGATACTGAAGTAGGACTGTTGAATTCAACTAGAAACTTCTAGATGACCAAACTCATGTTATAATAATAAAACTGTGCCCTTTCAAGAGAGAGTGGGGTGACAAGAGCACCCATGGCATGATATACTTTGAACTCTGCATCACCTAAATCCAGCCCTAACTGGCTATCAAGCATTGAGTATGGCTACTAAATGCTTTGTGACTGTCGCTTGTTCCATACATTCTGTTTCTGTGCCTTTCATTCACATGACCAAAATCCTAACACGTTACCCAAAAATGTAGTTCAAAATGGAGGATGTTCTCTTAGCCTAGTTTTAATCCCATTTAGAAGAGAGTAGCAACAGATGGACAAGAACAACAGCTTTGAGGTGTCTGTTGAGACCTCTACACTAAATTACTCATGGCCACAAAGCTGTCTTGAAACTCCTTTACTCAGTGAAACTGAAACTATTATTAAAGCAATGTAAATGGGAAGAATACTCTCTTTATAACAAATTTTAACTTTACTCTGGTATTTGCATATAAATCCAAAGTGAACAAAATCAAGGTTAGTATTACTAAGGGCCCACCCTAATTCGGGGAGGGGGGGAGAAGTTAAATTATATATTTTGCTCTTTTAATATATATGTATATGTTTGGACCTTCATCTTAAGTAATGTGGAAGGAAGGAAATAATCCATTCTTTTAAACTGAAATTAGTATGATTACTCTGGCTTACTGGAAGTTAAAAAAAAAAAACAAAACTGACTTAAAATCTACATTTAAACTACTGAGAGGGAATTTGATGTGCTTTTAAAGCTGGCGTTGGCCTGTACAAGTGGATGACTAACTAATTTCAGATTCTTCATCAAAGAGCTAGAAAAACTGTCTTGTTTTCTTTTTTCTAATAGTGTATTTACATACATCTGATCTTGCTGGTGCTTAAGGCAGACATGTACATTTTACATAAGTTACCTGAGCTGAATCTAAAGGTGAATGAAGACTATACTGATAACCAGCAATTAATCTCTTCACATTGAGCTGTCTGCAATTAAGGATTCATAGATCAGGCAAAACAATGGTACTTATTCTAGACAGAAGCCTATTTAGAAAAAAATTCTCTAATATATGTAAGTTTGAAAGTCCAGTCTCAACATGCGCCGAAGCTGCATATTAATGGTGAAAGTAACGTGCTTTTAAATGCAGTTACCCTTGTTTACCCTCACAGTCTCTACCATCAGGAAATATTAAAACCTGACTCAACACCTTTGAGGGTGATACAAGCTTGAAAATACAATTCAAAAGTAAGGTTTACAGTCCGTCATTAATGCCTGCTAATGTGGCCTTGCTGCATAATGGCATACAGGGAAGGCTTTCACTAGTTTCTTTGAACTACTTCAAACATCACCTTTGAAAATGCATTTGAATTGGCTGTTCTCTTCGTTGCATAATCTCCAGTGAACTAGGGTATCTCTTCCTAGCGTAGACTGGTATTTACTGGTGTTCAGATAAGGCCGTTAGTACCTGGGGACAGGTTGCTAGATGTGTTTATATTAAATAGTCTTTCTATGTTTTGGATCATTTTCTTGCCAGGTCTTATCAGGCTGTTGCAAATGTCATCGCATTTGCTGTATGTGGATGCGTGGCAGAGACGGCAGGTTTCAGTACCAGTGTTCCTTGTGTCGCTTTAATCAGGAGTTTTCACAGTGTTACCCTCCTGTCTTGTTACACGCTCCAGCCAAAAAGCCATGGAAAATATGAAGCACTGAAAGAGATCATTTATAGGGTGGGGTAAAATTTTTCTTTCGTTAAGCTACTTCCTTTTCCTTGTCACCTGCTCTATTCTGCCCTATTATTCTACCACTACTGAATTTCTTAGAAATATATTGACTTCTAGTATTTGGGTCAGTGTTCTCTATTAGAACTTAATAGGACATATTAAAAATTCCTTCATCCCTTTGAAACTTGTTTATTGATTAATGAACCCAAAATCTCTTTCTTAGTCTTTTTTTTTTTTTTTTGTATGACATAACTGTCTAGTGAGCAAAATCTAGTCTCTTTTATAATCTTAGTACTTCAAAAATTATACAATATGTTCTTTTAAATACCTAATGCTGGTAGCCACCCTTCCAAATCTGCCTACCGAACAAGGCAGCTATTTTCTGTTTGTGGTATTTTATGCAAAATGGGCAGAATTAGACAGTAATTCAAAGTGAAGCTAATAGAAGAGCAAATTTAATTGGTTAAGGAGATACGGGGAAAGGAATGGAAAAAAGAGATTGGTTAGAATAAATTTACTCAAAAGCTGGGAGGCTGATTAATTTGAAAAACAAATAAAGTAGCACTTAATGCAATGGGGGATTTGGGAGAACAGCCTTGGAATGGAAGATGTGTTGGGTGTCTTTCCTTGTCAGTCAAATCATTTGTGTTGAGAAGCATGTGTGTATGGTGGAAAACAGGCAGGGGGAAGGAAGGGATAATTTCGTGACCCTTTAGAACATATATGTATATATACTATTATTCAAGCACTTCCTTTTCTGTTATTTAGATTCAATTTCTACTTTATAACTAACGTGCTCAGAGTCTACTTTAAAGCCTTTGTTCCTTAATATTTTGAAATGCTTCAGGAATGCCTGAGCTGAGTTAAAGATTTTATTTCCTGTTGATATTTTGGTTGGGAAAGGGATTTTTCCAAGAGTGTTATTTCACTGCTTCTCTCTGGAAATAATTATGGTAGTATAGAAAGGATGCAATTCTTGGTGTATATTTTCTGTATTTTACACTGATAAGGAGTACAAGCTGTGGTGTTCATTCCAAATAAAGAATTTCAGGCTTAAAATGGGGGGGAGAATCTTTTAGGCTTTTAAGTCACTCTTCAGGCTCTGAAGGTCTTTATAACCTAGTTTTCTTCTGCCTGGGATTAGAAATGACATATGAATAAAATCTGTTTTTTTTTTCTCATAGCGTTGAAATCTGAGACCAGATCACCTCTTTTTGTTGTTGTTGTTCTGGTTACAAGTTAAAGCTAAGGGTGAAAATTAGGGACTACCTACAAAGTTTTTATTTATGTCCTGAAGGTGAGCTGCCCACGTCCTGAGCTACCGCTAGGGCTCCTCAGTGCAGACACTTGTAATTTGCACAGATCTGCTGCACTGTGGGGAATGTGTTTCATGTAAGAGATGTTTACACGCTGTCTTTAAACGGGCATGGAGGCAGGGGGAGATCAAACCAAACATACACTTTGTGAAACAGCATTTTCCTTCAAATAAAAGGAAATTGTACTTCCAGTACGTCTCCTTGGCCCACTTTTTTCAGCTGCAGGATAAATGCTGCTGTCCTTTCCTGGGGAACACAAGGAGAGGGATTAGTATTTGGTAGGGCAGGACAGGCTGTGGAATCTGATCCTGTGAGCAGCTACGCACTTGCTATCCAAATTAAACACTTCTTCCATGCCTGAAATACACTGTCACGTACATACCCTTTGCTCTTTACAGACTGCAGAACTGATAAGATTTATTAAAGTAATCTGTATTAATCTCACCTACCTCAGGAGTTAGATTCCGAAGATGAGAGAGTAGCTGGTGTGAAGCGTTACTCTAGCACAACCACGAAATAGAAACACGCCAATGGACACGGTAGTAGCTGTTTTTTAAAAAAAATACCAATTCTGCATGGAATATTAATTATTACCTGGGTCATGCTGTGCCATTATCTTTCACTGTTTAAATGTGTTAGACACACTTTTGCAGCCCAGCAAGTCTGCAAAATGCGTAAGCCTGTCCTGTTGTCACTGGGGG
>VZRU01003449.1:0-123397 GCA_013398155.1 Pedionomus torquatus
GGCTTCGGGCAGCGGGAGTGAGGGGAAGCTGTGGCTGCCCTGGGCTTAGCCTCGGCCACACGGCGAGAACAAGTACCGGGACGGGGTTTATCGGCACAGCGGGGCTCGCACCGGGCAGCGCCCACAAGCAGCATTCGCCCCCTGCCCTGCCGGGGAAGGGCGCCCAGCAGCTGCCCGCGACCCTACGGGGCGCCCCAGAGCTGGTGTGAGAGCCCCTTGGCTGCTGAGGAGAGAAGGCGTCACCCCTCTCCCAGCCCTGTGTGACAGAAATGAGTCAAAGAGTTGCACCTCCTGCATCTCTGCTAATGGCGGGGGGGATGTTACAGCCCGGGGCTCATCCAGGCCCCGGGTGGGTGTAGGTGCGGGATCCCTCCCGGGTGCCTGCTGGCAGGAGTGGGGTGCCCGGGGGAAGCCAGGCCTCCAGGCTGTGCTGCTGTGGGAGGAAGGAGCAGGAGCAGCGGTAGAACCGCGCTGGGTGGCCTCAACAGGCCGAACGCAGGCGCAAAGACACACTTTTACACGCTATCAAATGGTGAGATGGAGCAGCCGTATGCAAATAGAGTACAAAAAAATAGTCGATTCCAAAAAGACTCTGTTTCACTATGCATTAAGCATTCATCTGCTTTTGGCGGAGGATTGGTAGCGATGTGTGTAATTCCCATATATTTACAGGCTTGGACGTAGGCCTCTGTCAAACACAAAGAGCATCTTCTTAGACAGGACTTAAAAAACATCTTGTGAAAGGAACAAAAAGCAACATACAAAACTCTGAAATTAGATGAAGTGTCGCTCTCCCATGAAATAACATTACAGCCAGCCAGCCTGGCGTGGTAACTGATTCAGAAGGGTTATTTTCTCCTAGAATTTGATATCTACCACCACACACACAAAAAAAACCCACAAAACAAAACAAAACAAACAAAAAAAACCTAAACAAACAAACAAAAAACCCCACACAAACCTGAAGAAACTGCATTTTTTGGACTTGCATACTGCTACAGACAATGCTCTTACGAATGTTTCAAGTTTCTTGACTTTCCTGTAGCTTCAAGATAGACTGACTTCTCCTTAACACTCCACATGTAGTACTTCTGCTTAGACATTAGTATTACCTTAAGAAGAAAATGTAATAAAGCAACTAAATGTATTCCATGTGAACACTTGATTGTGTGGTTTTGCCCCTGCTCATGCGCTTGTTGATTCCAGTAGGAGCCTGGCACGTGAACATATTCTCTTGATGACTGGCAATGTGAGAAGAACAGAAGGATTTTCTATAGGTGCTAGCTGAGGCAGATCTTTGAATACTAGTGGCCTGATGGGGTATGCTTGTTTACGTTACTTTATTTTACCCGATTGAGATTGCAGTCTTATTTTACCAGACAAAGGAATAAAACCTCAACATTGTCACACTTCTAAAATCAATTGTGTTGGCATCTAGATATGTCCAGAAATGCTGATTATAGCAAGTAAATATTTTAGTTAATTTAGCCCCATATTTTAGTACTTGTGCATTCTACCTACTTTTTTTGCTCGTTTGTGAATTAAAGCGTATTGTATGCAAATATGAAACAGGTAGCTTTTGACACTATGTAAAATGGTTGAGTACTGAGATAACAATGTGGTAAAGAGACCGATGGTTGTGGAAATTAGAGATAATTTTATCAATGCAGTCAGTGAAGGAGAAAATAACATCAGGAAATGTTGCCTTTGTCTGTCCCCAAATTAGACGGCTCCTTTTCAAAGTGAAAAATATGTCTGGGAGCTGATAAAGTTCTGCTTCCTCCTGTGAAGCTTATCAGTTTATGGAGTTATTCAGAAAAAACATCAACTTTCAACCCACCCGCTATTTAGAGTAATTTCTGTAGGTAGACAAGTCGTCACACATAAAATTGTCGCACCTGGAATCACTGGCACCACTTGCAGCTCGGAGCCAGGCATTATTTCAGTAGGGGAAGGTGCGTCTTTATTTTAGTAGTTCCCCAGCTCCGTCCTCAAATACTCTGGCTACAGCCAGGGACTAGGCCTGCTGGTTTTATCTTACGTACTTGAATATGTCATCAACCGACTGAACTCTGACCCCAGATCATTGCTTTTTTATTTTTTTTTTCCTGTGAGTTATAAGATAATATAATATGGAAAAGTTTTGAGTGGTAAAATGCAGAAGTTGGACTACTCATCCTGGAGATACCCATCTGTTTCAGTTTAGGCAGGAGTGGTTGTAGAGATGGCTCTACTTAGACCAAGGCAGATAATGCAGAAGTGGGGGATTTTCTGATTGTTTTTTCCCTGATTCCAACCAGCTGCATATGGATACTGCGTCTCAAGTCACAATATAAATTATTGTCCTATTCTTATTTTGAGAAAAACAGCCCAAATGGTTATTACAACTGGAACAAAAATATGGCAATATCAGTAACAGTATCATCTGTTCTGACTGTGTCCCACAAAATACGGTGTTTGACCGCAGAGCAATAGAAATAATTGAAACAAAGCTTCAAAAGTTAATCGTACCAGTGCAGAAAGGAAAGGAGCACCTCTTGTTCGTTTACGACCATATATTTCAGGATAACTTCACCCATGTTATTTTTAAATGCCATGTTACAAGTAACTGCACAGGTGTCCCTTGGGAACCTGTGAGGATGGACACGCAAACATGCTGGAAGCCACGACATTTCTGGTAATGTTCAGAATACACGTCTGCAGAAGTTAGAAATTTCCACAACACCCTTTTAACTGGGACGGTTTGTAAATTATTAGCAACGCAGCTCTCCTGAGGGCACGCTTTGGGCAGAGCGTGATAGGCTTTGGCTGCAGGGCTCCCATTAGTGCTAATGTTAAATCTTCACGCTGTAACTTACCCCACCGTGTGTAACACTACCCACTGCTTTAAAGATAGGACCATATGTGCTGCGCTGAAATACATAATGGGATCGAATTGAAGAGACCACAGAAACCTCACACTGGAGATGTTTTGTGAACTCATCTGAAATACGCTCATGTTTTATTTAGTTTGCCAGGAAGTCCTGGATATTTAGCTCTTTCTAGCCAAGAGTTTCAGCCCCGGTGAAGTAGGTATATATTCTTTTTTTTGTTGTTCTTCTGTGTGGGTAAACAGGCACAGAGGTCAATAGACTCACACAAGGTCATGGCATGAGTCACTGCTGTGGCTAGGAATAGAATCCAGGAGACCTTATTGCCACTGCCCTCCTCAAAACACTGTCCTGTACTCCTAAAGGAAAGCAGGACTGATTTTATTTTTACTGAATACAAGCTGTCTGAAATCAATATGATGTTATAATTTCCTACAGAGAGACACATTTATCTTTATGACCCTGAATCAGCGTTCCTCAGGAGCTAGTCTTCTGATGGAAATGCCACTCATTTTATAATGGTAGACTGGGAGCATCATCATAAGGGCTTTTACACACACTGGGACACATTTTATCCATCAAAATCTAAACAGTCAAGGTTTTGTAATTCTCTTCCAGAGATTACACTGGCTGTTCATAGTCACTGATTGTAATGGAAACATATTGAATATCATAATGGCATTGTCAATCAAGAATCATCGATTGGCATTTCTTTCCACCATTTTGCTTGTGGGTGCTCATTTGACCAGTTTTGTCCCTGTCCGGTGCAGACAGGAGGAGAGAGAACTCATGTGCCCTCCGTATTCAAACAATAGATTTATTATCTGAAGGAGGGTAGGGCAAACATGAGTGTCCTTTCTGCACTCAGCAACCGGCAGGGGCCTAGCCAAAGGGCAGCTCTAAATTCCTGTCAGTCATGTATTCTAAGGAAAATTCAAGTAGAAGAGAGAGAAAACAGAAAGTTAAGAATACAGAGAGTGAGGCAATGGTAAGAAATTATATTGCTTGCATTTTGATGGGAACAATGTTGTAGGGTGTTTGCAAGATGTTTGGTGTGTCCTTATGCTGCCTAGGTGCCAGTATCCCTGGTAAAAAATAGATTAAACAAGGGGCTACAAAGATGGCTTTTACACAGGTAGCTATTTTGGCTTGAGCTTGTGTATTAGAAATCATGTTCATTTCCTATTTCTTTAAGTAACATGCAACTTTTTTTCCCCTCCCCCATAAAATTAAGTATATTTTCTTCAGTAGGATAAAGCAGAGTCTAAAAGAGGCATAAGAAATGTGTAGGGGGCCCTAGGCTGACTTTTACACAGAGGAGAATTTTATCCCAAATCTTTTTATGATTTCTTTTGTTAATAAGTCTCAAAACTGTCCAAATGTTAATAAGAAGTTTTTCACCTTTGGGAATGTGATCATAAAAGACTGTTAATTCTGAGTAGCTGTAAAGCCAAAATGAATGTAATAAAAACTGAAGAAATAAATTGTCATTTTAAATGTAACAGAGACAAGGAAAGGAAAAGAAAAGACATAATTAACACATTTTCTAGTATTTGCACATTCCATGGTGACTCCTTATTAAAACACTGTGTCTATCAGCAGCCTTATACATTCTCACATCAACTGGAATTACTGTTTATAGGATAGAATGTTTTGTTATATATTTCGTTACAGAAACAAAATAGAATTTATTTTTTTTTAACCAAATATTCTGTTTTGATTATATAAATAAACACGTGCCTCAGGATGTCCTTTTTGCCGTGCTTATTATGCCTCAGAATGGACAGTATTGACTAACTGGAAACTCCAGTGGGATGTGATCTTGCAATTTATTTTTTCAGGCTTGGCCAGTTCTTGAAAGAGTAATATCCAAAGTGAAGCACAAAAGAGAATGAGTTTTGGTCAGTCATCTTGGCTAGCCGAAACCTTAATGCACCATAAAATTCTTGGGAGGTTTTACCTGACCTGCTACACCAGGATGTTTTGCATTTCACCAGTGCTCTAACAAAGTATTACATAGAATGCGCGGAAGTAGTGGAAGTATTTAAGTGGAAAAAATGATTTTCATGTCAGAAACAAAAAATAAAAGTTCTGACTTCTAATCAAGAAGTTTCTGAGCATCTGAACCCCTTACTTTCTGATGGCAGATGATGTAATTCTAACATCCCAGCTGACCACTTGTTTAGTTAGACAAGAGGATTTCTGTGCACATAAATTTCCTCTCCTGATGAGTTAGAGATGCCTCATTGACTGTACCCCGTGTTTTTGCTTTCAGAGTGGTTTGGTTTCAATTGCGGGCAAAGTGATTCCAGTGATTCTATGATTTCATCATAGAGCATGTAAGGGCCGCTTGAGTAAGGGAGCGAAGGAGAAGGCTTTTTTTTCAAAAAAATAGCCAGATTCCAACTGAAACGAGACCTGAAAATCAGCTACATGGAACACAGCATGGGCTCAGAAGGAAGGTCAGTTTGGGATTCTGCTTTTACACTCAATACTGCAGGAGAACATGCCATGAAAATGAGACAGTGTGTCCTGTAAAGAAGCGTGAAGATGAGGGAGAGCTTGTTTTACCAACAGCAACTGTAGTTGCTGCAGTAATGGTCATTTTTCTCAGCTCTCATCCTCCTCAGGACTGGAATATAAACCAAAATGCCACAACTAGACACATGTATTCTCACCTAGTAATGCTTTATTGCCTGCTGCCATTTTATATAAATGGCTATTACATATACAAATGTAGTAAAGCAGCTGCATCGCCAAATGGTGACAACCTCAGATAAAACTTTTAAGTTCGTAAAATACACTTACAGGCTCCTTAATTCCTACAGCAGAGAACATTTCATTGCCCAAATGTAGTGGAAGGATGATCGCTGTACATCCATTGTCAAGTAAAGATTCTGCCATAAAGAATACCCAGCTTTAAAGCTGTTTTTTTCTTGAAGTACATTTTTTTTTAATGCTTTGATGATGTACGTGCCACACAGATATGTATGTAAACTCTTCTCAGATAAATACTTTTATCATCTAAAGGAATAAAGGGCTTGAGGCAGAAGACAGGAATCTCTGGGAAATACACTACTGTGATGAATATATTTGTCAACCGAGTGCCATAGTGATGAATTTCAGGGAAGATGAAAAGCTTTTTCATGACAGCAAGAAATTTGTAACTCAAAGAAAAGAAAATGAAGCAAACAGTTTGCATTTATCTTTGCATCTTAATAGACAACCTTATTCCTGTTTTCATGATGTTGTCTTCATTCTCATGCTAAAGGATTTCCATTTGTATAAAATATTAAAAAGAAATGGAGTCGTACAGGTAAGGGTTAGTACTCTTGTCAGTCGCAGTAGTTAGAGAACCTAATATATGCTTATTTTAGTCTGAGGGTTTTTATTAGTACTGATTGTAGAGCTGCTTTGGACTTGGCAATTGACATGCACAGAGCGAATGCATTAAAACGCCTACAACTTCATTATTAATTACGATTTGATAACTTGCTCCCCCTGACCTCTCCTAGAACATATGCCATGACAAATGAAATCAGAAAGGTGTCTCAGCTCTTTGATAGCTGGGTCTCCCACTTCAGCGCTGGAATCGGTTGTTTGTTTTCTTTTAGCAGGTGCAAAGATTGAGCCCCAAATACAAGCAAGCTGCAGGCAGTGTCTTTTCTGTTCAGGATCCATACCAATGAGTGTGCTCTCCCTCCTTCCCACAGTTTCTTAATTTAAAGGGCATGCTGCATAGCCTGTATTTATTTTTTTTTTTAAATAGCAAAGTATGATACTTTCCTTGGAAAAGTGGAGAGAGTAACATCCAGATCAGCCAGCACTGGAACAAATGTAATTAAAGCTCTTTTTCCTGAAGATGTTAACACCAAATATTCCCTAAAGTACTGACTGTAGAGTTCTACATTGCCATGAGCTGAATTTGCTAAATTCAAATTTATATACACAGAAATAGCATAATTAAATTGAATTACTGGAAAAGTTCCATGTAACATATTTGGCAACAGTTCTGCACCAGCTACTGGTCTGTCTGATAGTGTTGATTTAGGGAAAGTCTTTGCATTTGCACACATGCCCATTAGTAAGTGAAGCAGAACGTGAACATGTGTTGAAAATGCTTCACACAGAATGGACTTTTTTTTCTAAACCACAGGTTTTCCAATTATATAAAATATTCTCAAATGAATTGATCAGGTTTCCAAGAACAATGGCATGCAATCATACTGTGGAACTTAAAACACCTTCTGTTATCACAGTAGGTTGCAAGTTGAATATCCTCCAAAATACAAATCTGGGAAGAGAATTGGCATTAGAACCCCCATAGGTACAATGCTAAGGAACATCCTCCTTGCATTTGAAATGTGGCTCAGGCCCCCCCACCCCCACATAAATATATGTTGTACCCATGTAAATATATATATATTTCCTTACTGCTGTCATTTAGAGCACGCATTTGGTTATATGTGGAAAGTTTCATTCTATTGCTATTGTTTGCATTAGTGCTGTAGCTAAGATTTCCCACCATGAGTTTCTTTTACAAATTTCTATAAATATCAGAGCAACTCATTTCCAGCTGAAGAGAATCTGTTTTGGTCATAGCCGCTGTATGAGCACGGAACAAAAAGGCAAGCCTGAGGCAAGAGGCAGCGGTGCAGGACGTGGAGATGAGGTGACAGTGGTGGCTGGCGTCAGCTAACGCGTAACCTAACCGGCGCTGGGTGCTCGCAGGTGTGATGATGGGTCAGATTGTGCCCGGATTAGCTTTCAGTGGGCTTCTTGCCACAGGCAGGGCTGCACGACTGCCAGTGGCTGCGGCAAAGGGGCAGGAGTGCCTGAACAGTGGGAGATGAAGCTTATGGGAGTCGCTCCTGCTGGGGGGTTGTACTGAGGAGGCTTTCGGCTGTGGCAATGCCCAGCTGAAGGTCAGAGCTGCTGACCTGCTCGGGTTGATTTTGAAAGCCTGAAACATTCCTGACAGGAATGAGGTCAGGGTGAGAAAATCTGGCCATGTATGTCCATCAGCATCACAGGGCATGAAGAGCCCCAAATCCACAGCTCCCTGGCAGCTTTCTGACAGAAGAAAGCAAGCAGGTTTGCTGCACGGTTCCTCACCCTGTGGTCCACCTTCCTCAGCCACCCAGAACCGCCAGCCGCTCGCCTTGCACTGCAGCCGGTTGGAAAACGGACCGGCTGCACTGCGGGGTCACATCTGGTGTTAGAGATTATTAACAACTTCACTTGCAGAGGCCAGCTAGAATTGTGCCTCTCCTTGTGCCAAACAAATCAAAATAAAACACAGCTCAAAAGTTCTTTTGCTGGCTAACACCTGTGAGAAAACCATGAGAAAACCCAATGCAAACCCCTTCACCTGATGTCTGGTCACATCTTCAGGGCTGAGGACACTGCAGCACCGCCCTCTCATCATGGGAACCCAGCAATGTCCTCCCCACTGACATGGCCAGATCCTGTGTGAAAGGGGCCGTAGCTGCTTAGCCTGTTGTTAACTCACAAGGTAAAGCAGAAGTACCATGCAAGGCAAAGCAATTTTGGCTGGGAATCAAGTATTCATCCACCTGAAATTGGTGTTTGCTTTCTTTCAGTAGGCTTTTGGACAGGCTTACGTGAGGCTGAGCTGTGTGAGGACACACAGGAGAGGAGGGGAGGGAAGGAAAAAGTTGGCACTTCAGTTACAGTAATAAAAAGCTGCATATCTCAATGCAGGACATAGATCTGCCTGTGTATATTGGCAGGTCTGCGTGTGCTGAGCTGCAGATTTTCCCCTGTGCAATCATTCTTGTGATTTCTCTTTTACTGTCAGCTACGTGGAGCTGGAACCGTCTCCCGATAGCCAATTTTCCAACTCTGTCAAGACGCTTCAATGGCATAATAAATAATACATATGGGCATACTCTGATCAGCCATAAAGCCAAGAGGAGATACACATAATCAGAAACTTCTACTAGTTCACGGAAGATTTTAATCTTCAGAGGGTTTGTGCAATTAAATCAGCAGGATGAGGGGAGGATGAGATTTACGAGGATAAATCAGAGGATGAGTATTTCCCGAGGATGACCAACTTCATAGTCTCCAGAGCAGGATGTGACCCAAATCAGTGTGTGTGACATGCCAGCGCACCGGTGGCCCAGGGGCTCACCTGCTGGCACTGGGGACCGAGCTGCTCACCCAGGGCTGGCAGTGGGGAATCATGGCCAGCCTCAGGCAGCAGGTGCCCACAACGGCAGCCTGGAAAGTGTTTATCTTCCAGCTTCATTTTTCTGATACGCAAGTGTCAGCTGTGCTAGGTAGATATGCTAGGCAGATGAACAGTCACCAAGATAAGGCTGAATAAATCTTCTGACCAGAACAAAAATCTTTGTTTATGGTTGTAGCAAAGAAAGTATCTAGTCCCCATGCCTGAAAATTCTAAGAATGTGTACCTTCCATATCTCACATATCCTGAAGTCTAAAGATAAGCTAGGAAATAAAAAGAATACCCCATTTTTTTTTTTTTTAAAGATCTCATGATTTTGATAGGCCTGACTCAGTATTTCTTAACACTTTATGCAGCTCCCTCGAGCCAGCTCTTCCTTGTCAGGAAATGCCAGGGTGGGGAAAGTGAGCTACTGTCTCTCCCTTCCCTCTTTCCCATTCCTCAGCAGAGGATTCTCACGGTGAGGCCGCATTTCATGTCAGCTGGCATAAGCAGCCCCCCACTGCTGCTGCGCCTCGCTGCTGAGGATGTGAGCATCCCCAGAGCCACCACCAAGGACCCGCTTCTGCTACCTGGTTTGTCAGGCTGAAAAATACCTTTTTTCTTTCTGCTTGGGTTTTTTTTTTCTTTTTTTTTTTCCCCTCAAGTGATCTTTAACTCGGGTCTGTCTGCTGAGCCAGCTCATTGCGCAGCCACAGCAAGAATCCTACCAGCAATGGTCCAGGAGAGCAGGGGACTGAGGACTGGGTGAGAGGGGTGGTCGCGGTTGGACTGCTTCTGCCAACCAGCTGCTCCCAAAACGCATGTGCATGAAAGTATATCCCATTAGTGGGGCTGGGAGGTCTCGGGGTGCCCACTGCTTGAACTAGAGAGCCCTTTGGTCCTTCTTAAACTTGTTTTTTTTATCAGTGTGGTAGACAGAGACTTTGAATTTTTTCTTCCTACTGAAAAGAAGCAGTGAGATAGCTGGTGACTGTTTGCGTCAAAACAAACACTTTTTTGCAGGACACAATACATTTCCTTTGAAACATACAGGACAGTGTTATTGATGACCTCACCAATTCCATGTCTATCTGGCTCCTTATTTTTGATCTGTAGCTATCCTGCTTCTGGTCAAATCATTGATTCAAAACATCAGGCTTAAGAAAACTCTGGAGAACAGACAAGGAAATCCTCACTATCTCTTTTGCAATGTAAATGTAGACTTTCTTTCCCTTCGTCTAAAACAAACAAAAAAAAAAAAAAAGAAAAAAAGTAAATGCCTTTTCTTATGTCAGTTTAATTTAGAAATAATAAAAGTATTCTATTTGCATTCCTGCTGACATATTTAGTGCTGTTTTTAAATACTCTTATTAGGTCTAATCTTCTTTCCAAAAATATATTTGCATTTAACAGTGTTTTACGGTACCCCGTAGCTTACTCTCTGTGATATATCAAAAGAAATATGGGACACTTTCTTTGCTGTCTCCCACAGCAGTCTAATAAAGAAAACAGAAAAAACAATTTTCTCCTCCAATATGTGTCCCAAAGACAGTTTAAGGGAGCCTGTGGTCTTTTCTGAGATTATATTTCATATTTACACTCAGTTTTCTAGTTCTCTTTGGGTTTAAGAAAAAAAAAAAAAAAAAACCCTTAATTTTANAAAGCCCTTAATTTGAAAACATGGCATATATTCAAATCATTTCATTGCACGGTCAAGGCATGAGAAGGGATAAATTAACTCAAGGATGGCAAGGGACAAAGGACTAGCTGAAAAACTACAGTTCTACATTACTATCACGTCTCTTCTAATTTGTAGCATGTGACAGATCTGGGTGTAATACTGTAGCTGCTAAGCCCTGTGACTTCAGGATAGATCCCTACAACTGTGGGTGACTGAGTGGCAGGTGTTGGTGACCTTTCTCCAGAAGGAAGTCAGAGCCGCCCTCCAGAACACGCACCTGGGTTTCTACCTGTGAACACAAAAGCCAGCGCTGGATTAGCTTTTGTCGTCATAAGTTGTCAGTAGGTAGTCATTGTCCCCACCCTGGACAAGGGATCAGGTCTCACAGGTTGTACACAGCTGCCGGAACGTGCATTCTAGTGCCAGCAAAGATGCCATTTATTATAATTTCACTATTCCTTATTGCATAATGTAAACACATTTATATGATGTTAAATCTGCATTGCACACATATATAAATATATATAATATGTGTGACTGTATATATATATACATATATAAACTTATATTTATCCAACAACTGAAATGGCTTCTAAAGAGAAAAAAAGTTCAAGTCAGGTTCTGCCATGCTCTTCAGCATCTTTGCACTGCCCTTCCAGTGCAAAATTATGCTAAAGCAGCACACCCACTTCTGGGTGCACCCAGGGGAAAAAAAGAAAAAGAAAGAAGTGTGGAGTCCTGAGGGGCTTATGGTGCGGAGCAGAGGCTGCCTGGAGTAAGGGGGTGGTTGGGACATCCTTGAAACTCCAGCAGTCTCCAAGTACAGGCTGGAGCTCTCAGAAGCTGTTGTCGTTGTCAGAAACTATTTGGCTGTTCTAGTCTAGATCCCCAGACTTGTGGAAAACAGAGCACAAGACTGGTACCCTGCTTGCTGGTTTTCCCCTGCTGGCTGCTCAGTGGAATTTGCTTTAAAAAACAAACAAACAAACAAACAAAAAAAAAAAAAAAAAAAAAAAAAAAAAAAAAAAAAAAAAAAAAAAAAAAAAAAAAAAAAAAAAAAAAAAAAAACAAAAAAAAAAAACCCCAAAACAAAAAAAAACCACCAAACCGAAAACAAACAAGAAAAAACCCCNAAGAAACAAAATCCCCAAAACGCTAAGAAAGCTGCTGCCAACAGATCCGTGTAGTTCAATATCGTTAGACAGCTACTATGTCTTATTTCCAAGATCACCTAGTAAGTGACTGCGTTTTGTGTGCCAGTAACAGAAAATGCTGAAGTTTGATTTCTAGGGAAAGAACAAACCTATTAGATGATCAAGGGAAGCTATAACACAGAACCGATCAGAATAAATCTAAAAGTACAATGTAAATCCATTAAGCTGGTAATTGTCTATATGTGATAACCTTATTTTAGATATGACGCTGTTCTTGTAGTAATACTAACACAGCACTATAAAATTTAGGGCTTCTTTTCATGTCTGCTCCATCCCAGTGGGATCTCTGCCTGAAATACTGCTCTAAGGGATGCAGCACATAATCAGTCTCTTTGAAACAGCTTCAGTAATGCTGAATCCATATAAGTGTGGATGCCAATTATGCTAATGAAACTGCAATGGGACCGTCTTTCTAGCCATTTTCTAACAGAGCTATAAAACTATTGTCATACTCAGCAACTAAATTTGTGTAGCATACGACCACATAGAGCACTGAAGCTTACTGTATGGTGGGGGCAATGCCAAATGTTCCCAAAAACTAAGCCTGCTAAAAATACTAAGAAAGCAACAGGTAACTGTGGAAAATGTGGGATTTTTTTTCCTATATTCACCTTTCCACTTTATCCATATTCACATCTCCAGAAGATGCAAGAGTCATGCAAACAGCATCTATAGTGCTCTCTTTTCTTGCCCCTTGTTTCCCTCCAAGGCCATGCTCCATACTGAGGAGAGGGCACTGGGAAACCATAGTGGGCTAGCAAAAGTTCAGGATGCCCTTGAGAATAAAAAAAAAAGCGCATCTTTAACATCTGTCCATTTTCTCTTTTGGGCCAAGAATGTTTCTTTCACGGATGCAGTATTCATGGCCTTGATTAACCCTGTGTGTTTTTTCTTTTCCGCTCTTGCATTGTTTCATGCAGCAGCTCCTGTGGCAAGGATTACTCTTCTTGCAGGTGAAAAGTGGGTGTTTAAGGACTACATATTGAAATACCTGCACTCCCCCTGGCCCTTAAAATGCCCTTTGTGAGAGCAGTAGCATATCATCCTGGTGCATCAACTCAGGCTGTAATTTCAGTTCAGATTTGCATATTAGATGGACAGTATATATTTTTACAGAGATGACATGCACACCTGTGCAGACTTAGAGTTTCTCCATCAACCCTATAAAAATGTCTTTACAGCCTGGAAATACTATAATCATCTCTGCAGAACACCATGGGTCAAGGTACAAATCAGCTTATGTGAACAACACTATTAAGGCTACTATAAAATCCTGCTGAGGACACTTTTAGGGTGTGGTGGGAGTACTTAATACAGATCATGAGAAGACACAGAGAGGAATATGGATTCATCACGAGTAAAAGCTTTCACACATGGTTGGTCAGGAAAAGAGAAAATGGCAAAGTAAGACTGACCTGTCTTTACATTATTGGGCTATTATTTTTTTTCAGGGGTAGAAAGCCCTTCCTCACTAGTTTTCTTTCACATTAAATCCTATCAGCATCAGCATGGTTCCAGGACAGCAGTGTTTAGCAGCCCTCCATCCATTCTTCATGCACGCTTGTTACCGATACTACAGCCTCATGGAAACAGCTTTGAAATCACCATTGCTGTAAATGCATCTGCCCCCTGTTCTGTCACCACTTTGTCGACCATGACAATTGCTGTCTACAATCTTTTTGTAAGAACCGATGAAAACATACAAATGTTAACCTTTGTGCAGTTTATAAAGCAATAGTGTTTTGTCAATTTGCCATTCTCTCAGCTTTGAGAGGCCATCCTGCTAACCACGCGGATTCCATGACAGGTGAGGGATGCTTGGAATTACCACTGCAGTTAAAGGCTGAGAGCCTTTTAGGGATAGACTTCCTTCTCTGTCATGCCTGAAATCCAGGCTAATGGTCCTCCCTTATTTCACAGGCTGTTGGTTGAAAGGCAGAGGCAGCCTACAGTGGGGAGGGTGGTGGTGGTGGTCCTTGAGTCCCCAAGCCACCCGTTCTGTACCCGCTCCACAGACTGCAGAGCTGTTTAAGAAGAAATTTCCAAATCCTTGCCATTTACAGCCAGTCGTTTGAAAAATGTATCTTCACAAGTTTCAAAATGAGGTAGAAATACTAATCTTGTCAGGTGTCTTGACATTTACTAAGATATTACTGAGATATTTACTAAGATCATGAGGCTGCTCAGATGCCCCAAACACAAAGTAATTTCCAAAATTAAGTTTCCAGGCACTGACATTACCACATAGTGCTGGCAATGTTCAGAAGACTAATATTTATTTCTCTCCAAAAAACCCACCGCATTTTGAAAATATTAAACATACTTAACTGGTTCTATATTATTATTTCTCTCTTACATACAGCTCTATTTTAATTTGTGTTTGCCATCTGCTCAGTACTCCAAGAAAGGATTTGTTTAGTAAAATAGAGCTGCCTTCTGTACCACAAGTAGCTTTGCCTTTGACTCCAGAGCAAAGGGGCAAAGAGCTGTCAGTACCCAGGGGAGTCCTGAGAAGGAAACATCTTCATTTGAAGAACAGGAGCGAGGACAACATCCCATCTCAGCAAGGCAGACCTTTCCCTCTGCATTCCACTGGAGGCTTCAGCTTCCCATCCTCAGCCCTGAACCAGCAGTAGATGCTGTAGGAGGGGTTGCTTGTGCAGCCTGGGCTTGAGGAGTTTGCTGAACAGCAGACAGCCAAGAAGTGTTGCATTGCTCATGTGTT
Organism: Pedionomus torquatus; assembly: GCA_013398155.1. Taxonomy (NCBI): domain Eukaryota; kingdom Metazoa; phylum Chordata; class Aves; order Charadriiformes; family Pedionomidae; genus Pedionomus; species Pedionomus torquatus. The sequence continues at coordinate 14,687 of VZRU01003449.1, forward strand.
TCTGAGGATCGCGCTGTTGCCATGTGTGACCTAAATTGATAAAATGCCTTCACAAAAACTTCATACGTCATACCTGGAGTCGCAAAGGTAAGTACAAGGAATGCAGAAATGCACAGATGGGAGGAAGCAACAAAAGGTATGTGGAAAACTCAACAATTTTATTGAATTTGCCCTTACCTTAAGCTATTTGAAGGTTGAGTATCGATTTCATCATTCCTTGCTTACTACTCGCTGCTGCCACCACGTGTTACCACAATATTTTTTTTTTCTGAAATAATAATGCCATTTGAAATAGAAATGTGTATACTGCTGAGGGCAAGAAGGACCTGAAAATTGGTAAGACACTACCCAAGAGAAAAGATATGACATGGTCAAGCCATTCTTTGGAAGACTAGGCATTTCTGGAAATGGTACAACGAACTTCAGAAGAGCTCAATATAAGCAAAAGCATCAAATTCTGAATTGAGGATTCATGCTATTCAATGCCAGTAGATTTTATGGATGAGTGTTAGGAAATGCCAGGCTGCTGCAAGTACGTACACTGACGGTCTCTCTCCCAGGCCTTCCTCTTGCACTTGGATCTTTTGTCCTGCTTTTTGCGAATGACGAATGCATTAGTAATGAATAAATGTGGACTATGCTCAGCAATGAAGTTTCTTCCTAATTCCCATGATCTCGTAGTGTGCCTGCTCCCTAAGAAATGAAAGCTAGTCTTCCAGTTTGGGTCTGTTAAGTGTAATTGTGGATCTTTTTACTGTCAGTACAAATGACTAATTAAAAGGTTTTTAATAGTTGCTGCATCTCCACAATACAAAATGTGGGTAATTTTTACCTAAGTCATTACATACCGTGTTAAAAATGAACAAGGCTCAGATCTAGTAGGACAGCAAATTCCTACAATCCAATTTTCCCCCAGTGCAGCTTGATTCTCTGCTAAATTTGTTCCATTTTAAATGACTCTTAAAGGATGACATTTAAGTGATGGTCTGTTGATGGCCAATGACAAGCTTACTGCATATCATTTCAATGGAATATCTCGATACAAGAGGTGAGGTTCACGCAACAATTTGCTGGTTTCTGGTCGTGTTGAGGGAAGCAGGGAGCACATGCACAGCTTAGCTGTACTCTCTTCCCTCTGTCTCATAAGGTCTGAAAGCACATGCCTTCGTAAATGCAGTGTTACCAGTTCTCACACCGGTTAATGTGTTACCAGAATGGACTCCTGCGCCAAGGAGTGATTCAGAATATCAGCTTTCATTTAAAACACAAAAGCAAGTTTGGTTTCCAGCTTTCGTGACTGAGAGGAAACGGATGGATAGTTCTGGCTCCAAGAGTGACACTGAAGATGTGTATTAAATCATGTGATGTTGTAGCCACTCAGGTTTTCTGAGAGACTGCTTCTGCATATGACACTGCTGAAAGTCTGTCTGAAGTCAGTGGTCCTCTACACATGCGTGCTTCCAGCTGAACCTGGGCTTGTGTACCTTGCCTGGTCAGCATGGTAGGAAACCACACGGAGATAGTGCTCAGTCAGCACTTGGTAAAGAGGAGAGGAAATGGGAGGGACACAGATAGGAGAATCTGATCTTGCTTTGCATAATATGGAGACTATTTAGGAACTAATCCTGCTTTTGCCCAGATTTTTAATTCCAGTGCCTATAAAGAAGTTTTTGAGAAAACAGAAGCAGGTTCTTCACAGTGGTGTATTGCAAGGGCACATGAGAAAAAAGCTGTAGCTTGAAAGAGGAGGTTCTGTGACTGGACATAAGGAAACATGAGAGCCGTTGAGCATGGGAAGGCACTGCCCAGAGAGGTTGTGCAGCCTGTGTCACTGGAAGTTTTCAATACCTGGGTGGATGCAGCCCTGAGCATTCTGATCTGCTCTCGTAGTTGACCCTGCTTTGGGAGGAGGTTGAACAGGAGCCCTCCCGAGGTCCCTTCCCACTTGAGTTGCTCCATGATGCTGTGGTACTATGGGCCTAAATGCCAGCAAGAGCAGTCTTCAGCAGTGTTGAAAAGTAACCATCATGCACTGAATTAAAGCATATATGTTAATAAACAGGATAGACTGAAGTAGTTAGTCCGTGTTTTCAAGAGTCGTTTTTTAAAAAAATATTAAAAAATGTGGGGCTCACATTTTATTCTGTGGGGCAGAAACACCTTTATTGGTGGAAGAAGAGAATGGAAGGAAATTCTGACTTGGTGTTGTGTCAGTGTAATGTTAGTGTAGGTGTCATCTCTGTCATCACGCTGTGTCCTATTGAGATGTTTTCAAAAATACAGAAAGTACAAAGTCACTTCTGTAATAGGAACTAGGTCCCTCAGATGGAATGAAGTTCATTATCTTGAGTGCCAGTGCTCTCCACTGCCAACCCTCCTTGATGCGACATACTCTTCAGATGTGGCCCAGTTTGGGGCCTGATGGCAGACACCTAACAGTCTGGGGCTGTCTCCGATATTATGTAATTAATATTGCATTTTCCCCCATTCTTTCCTCCATTCCCAGCACACCATCCACTATAACATATTCACCTATTCCTTACTCCCCAGCTACTGGCCCTTAGTGAAGCGAGAAGAGAAGTGAATGCAAACACCAGGGCTGTCCTGTCATTAAAAAAAAATGAGGTTGCATTTGATTTCACTTTCTAGAACAGTGGCAGTAAACCAGTACTTCCTTAGCTGATGAAGTCATGACATTTTCTACTTGAGGGACAAGGAGGAGGAGAATTTGGTCCTCAGTCCTGTGCTATTGTCTCTCACCCTGTGATGCTATGATGACATATATTCTTTTGTGTTTGGCAGAGGAAAGTGCTTGTGACTCCACTAATTTATTTCAAAGCTGCTCTGGGTGTCCTGAGTGCTCTATAATCTTGAAAGAACCAGTGTTGCCTTGTTGGAGCTGTCACTACAGCATTTGATGGAAAACAGAAAGGGAGAAAAAAAGTGTGTATTTTGGAGGATGTGAAGGGATTCAAATCAGTTTAGAAGGATAAATAAAGGCAATGTTTCTTTAACAGGATAATCCATATGAGATTTTCCTACCAAGTACAAAAGGATCTACATCAGCTACCTCTAGGGCAAGTCTTAAAAATATTGCAAATGATTTAGGCAGTCATTAAATATGACCTTTGTTCTTGGCAGCAGCACAAGGAAAGCAAGAAATAATTAAGCAAGCGACTGTTGAAAGCACTACTGACCGATTTCAACACTGAGTTTGTTTTCTGCTGTGAGTTGTTTTTGCCTCTCGTTGTTTCATTTTCCCATGTTGAAAGTAAGACACAAATGTCATCTTCGCATCTACAAATCTAGTTATGGTAATTAGTGTTATACATTTAGAACTGGCATCAATTATTTTCATACATACTGCAGCATCCAGCATTACTATTTATATTTTTATGTTTCTAGGTTATGAATTTTTTAGTAATTCTCTAGAATCTGCCAAGTACGGTACAGTGTATTGCTGAGTTCTGGAAAAAAGACAGTACTGCGCAGAAGACTCCTTCAAGGCATAAGAAATGAATAAGACAAGGCTTTCAGTGCTTTACCCATTGGTCTCACTGAGAAGAACAAAAACAATTTAACTGCTCAAAGAATAGCCTTGGACATCTGCTCTGACTACTGACAGGTGCTAAAAAGGCTTTCTAAAATGCCTAAATATTTAGCTACCAATCTCTTCTTGGTTGTCTTGAAATTAGGCAGCTCAGCATTTGGAAAAACCCACAAGGGTCCAGATACTTTAAGATATTTAAGCCGTTGTACAAAGATTCAAATTCTTTTATCGTGAGAACCCAAAAGCATTTTATTTTTAGACATCTACTGAAACAAACTGATACCTTTTCTCTTACCCTAAACACTTGCAGTGAGATGCAATACAGCAAAATACACAAGGAACATCTTTAAAGCAAGTATATTACAGGCTAGTTTACCTTGAATATCTGTTTTCTCATCTCAGTTTTTATGAATGAGAGAGATTATTTCTGGGTATTAGAAGAATCACAAATCTGATAAGGCTTTGAATCTTCAGATCTATTACAGCAGACCCTCAAAAGGATATTGAGCTCAGAAGATGATGGCACCGTCTACCCTGATAAAAGATGGCAGAAAACAAAAATGTGTGGGCATTAGAAGTTGCAGGAATTCAAGTATTGAAGTAACAATAAATTCTTTCTATGTAAATACTAAAAACTGGACAGAAAGTTCTAGTGGAAAGTCAACCAAAAATAGACATCTGTTGTGTACAATCACTTCTATTCCATAGTTTACCTGTCCCAATTTCATGCTAATAATTGCAAACTAGTTAACATGTGCCATTTCCAATTAAAATATATCACAAGTTGAATAAATATAAATAATGTCATAAAGCTGTGGAAAGTCAAACATTAGTCTTGGGTGCTGCAAGCACAGACTGAGAAGAGCATGGATGTAGTGCAGAAAGCTAAGCTCAGAGCAAGGAATAACACTATGTTATCAGATGCTGTGTTTTATAAGCACAGATTAAAAGAACTGGAGTTACCTGGTCAAGCAAGGAGAAGAACTATGGTGGGATGTGATACTTCTTGAGTATGTGAATGGTTAGAAAAGTGGAATGAACTACTATTGGACTATTCTCTGTGGAGAGGATGCGACCTAAAGGGGTTCAAATGCAGCAAAGAAGATTTAGGTTAGGTATTAGGTGACAAAATACTTAACCTTTAGGGCCAGTTGAAGACAGGTCTAGAAAGCCTGGAGGGGCTGTGCACTTTCCACCACAGAACAGCGTTCATAACATCTGCTAAATGTGGGAAAGGTCTGGCTGGCTCTGCCACAAGGCAAAAGGATGGACTAGATGAGTTCTTGGACTCCCTTCCATCCCTCATTGTTGTGATCCTGAGATTGTTCATGCTGGAAAACCTTTCTGTAATTATGTCAACCAGCAACATTACTTCCTGTATCAAAGCCATTTTATTCATGGAATACACGAGCACATGTGGATAGAAGTTCTCTGAGGAGTGGAGCATTGCATCCATCATTTCATTATCATTTGTTTCTGAGTTATAACACAGTGCTGTGGTCTAACTCAAGAGATTTGTGAGTTATCAAGAGCCCTGTTAGTAGAAAACATCTGTTTCATTTCAATGTTCTGAGGTTAGAGGCTAGATGCTCAGCAGTAGCTTAATTTCTGTGGCCTGAAAGGTCACTAAGAAGTTAGCTTATGCCAAAAAAAAATCAGGGGTTATTATTTTTTCTTAAGATAACATTAAGAGAGTGATTTTTATAAATCTTTAAATAATGAATGAACTTTCCTCCATTATTTTGCAATGTGTACCTCATAAATAACATGCCATTATGCTAGTCACATCATAAAATTAAACTGATTAGAGACAAGTTAAATAACTGACAGAGCTTAATAGTCCATGTAAGTAAAATACAAATTGTAAGCAAATAACTTTAATAGTAATAAATAGGTCTAATAATGACATGGCATCATAATGAAGCTAATTTTTAGAAACACAGGTGACAATTTTCTTAAAAAAGCAGTTTAACCTTGACAGCAGATATAATTTCAAGCTAGGCATGGAGATAAGAAGTTACATTCCCAAATATCTATGTGGCTTTTTTTAAAATGGTGCCTTAAGTGCAAGGGAATGCCTCCCCAGCATCAAAGTCTGACTCAAAACCAGTGTCATCTGAAAGGGAATACCTACATGTGCACATACTGATCTGGGGTTTTCTTTGGTCTTTCAGCTATGGGAAAGCAAGAACCTGAGAAGAAATTTAGTTCTCAGAAGAGCTGCTCTACGTGTTGCTGATGTTCCCCTGGATCCCAAGAGTAAGCTACTTCACCCAAACATCCATCACTGTGTATTTTCCTTGAAGAGAAGTCCTCTGCCACTCTTACAGGAGTTCAGTTTCCTATGCCTCCACCTTCCTGAATATATCCCAGTTTAAATAAGAAAACTGTTATGTGCATTTCCATATAATCAAAACCAAAGATTTCTCATCTTCCTTTCTACTGATATAGTTTATCATCCTCCCCTCTGCTCCCTGGAGAGGCTGAGGACAGAATAAAGCCACCTGGGCAGTTCCTTGCTCTTACTATATGCAGTCCTGGTAGAGAACAGTTTGGTGCTCAAACACCAATGCAGAAAGAGCCCTTCTCAATGTTCCCAAAAATTTGGGATGTCCATCTCAAGAGTTCTGACCCACCACTTCCATTCTGTCCCTTGGCATGGACTGTGTCTGCCCCTCCCTGTTCTTACCTGCCATGGGGGATGGGGTCATTATATCTTATCTTTCTGCATCTTTTGATTCTGCGCCTCACGAGCACTCTTTTCTGCAAATGGCTGGTATTTGCAGATTGTTTTTCCATCAGCATGTTGGAAGAGCTGCTAGCCTGTGCAAGGCATTAGCTGGGAATATAAGAACATCTGATAAAATGCACTATGAAGTCCATTAAACTCCCGTTGTCATTTGTCCTCTGTCATTAATAAGGTTGTTACTGCACCTCATGTTTATCATCACACCCTCCTCTTAAAAGACCTGTCTGGAAGCATTTAATACTTTTACAGCTCATCTCTGAGACTATTTTTCCATTTTTCACCAGCTATTCCAATTCTGTTATGCGCAGTAGCACAATAAAAAGGAAGTCCCCATTACGATTTACCAAAGAATGAGTGTGAGAAGCAGCTAGATGTCAGAGTGTAATCACTGATAGCTCTTTAAGGGAGCAGTAGGGTTTATTCTGTTCCTAGTCAGCATTTTCAGATTCTTGGGTAAATAGGTCCATTGGATCCTATTGCTCACCAGAAGCTATAATCAGAAACAAAATTTAGATAAGGCAAATTCTATTATTCTATAGTATGTAAGGTTAATGTCCTGTACTTTGAAATAATTCTCATTTCATTTCTAAAGGGCTTTAATATCTTTGCCTAAACATAAAATGTATTATATTCACTGCATGCATTAGTAATCGTATTATAGTATCTTAAAGCAGAATCATCCACTTTTCAGAAGAAAACCCCACCAAATCAAAGCTATGACAATGAATACAGAAGGATAATTCAAGTTACACTTTTTGTTTCTTGCTGCCCTGGCATCCTTCCTTCTACTCTCTTCTGTTCAGCTGAAGTGATTAGACTTCCTAAGCCAATTCTTTCGCTAAACTAGTGCTCTAATTTTAGGTTTATCATATGGCCTACAAGACATTTTCTTTGTGCGATTCTGCATTGTGGTTTCCATACAGTCATTACTGATTTGGGGGTCAGAAGAAGAACATTTAGACTCCTTTTCTAATTCAATCCTGTGGATATTTGCAAGGAATTTAGCTCCAAGAAAGCTCTAAATAACAAAATGCATGGCCTCACAACATGCTGCAAAGTGCTCATTATTTGGTATCCTAATACACTCTGACTGCTTTTGCAAACAGATGCTCCAAATACTGTTCTTAATTAAATATCAAGGGTTGGATTCAAATGTTGGTCCATGCCAGCAGAAGGTAGTACAAATCTTGGCACCAGGCCCCAATCCAACAAAAGGATGGTTGTGAATGCCTGAAACGCTTGCAGTCTCCCCGTCTTGTGGACAGACTTGCCAGACGTCAGGATATGATGCAAATAGTCTGGATCTTGGGGTGTTTCTCAGGTGTCAGGGTGGTAGTGCAGTCCAGATGGCTGCTTGACATCAGGACTTGTGTACGCTTTGGATATGCTGCTCTCCAGTCAGGCTGGAGAGAGCTGCTTAGTCATCAACAACCACCACTACAAATCCTTGAAACTTTTAGTGAAGATACAGGAGGGAAAAAAGGAATTAAAATCACTGAAGGAAGAACTACAAACTGAGCTTAAACAATGGCTCTCTTTTCCCTATCACCTTACAGGATTTTTTCTGTTCAAGAATTGATGTGCAATAGTTTTTAGATAGTAGTGGAGACAGTAAAATAATAATTTTTGAGATGGGAAGTGGCTCAATATTTAGATTTTTGATGTTCAGTCTTGATAAGAAAAGGAGATAAAATGCTTGGAAGAGAGAGAAAGAAAAGGAAAGCACATGTAGCGAAAGGACCTTTTCTTTGAGCTGATGACTTCTGAACCATGCTGACATTGCACAGTGTAACCTTTCTCAAGAAGACCAAGCAACTTTGGAGAGCACCATGACTGCACACCTTACTGATCTGGTACCAGAGATTTTATAAATTTCCAAGTATTCAGCTTTTCAGATTTTCAGAGATGTAGCATTTATCTGCAGTGTCAGGGCTGAAGAAAGGCAAAGACGTAACACAGATAATCCACTGCATAATATATACTAGTCCAGCTGAAGTAATTATATTGGGTTTTAGATAATTTCTTCTCATAGGTTCACATGTCTTTTGGAAAAGGGTTTAGTCTTGGACAGCAAGGCTAAACTCTTTAAACAAGAGGCACATATGACATGAGGAGGGGAAAAAAAAGGAGCAGGAAACAAAAATAAAAATGGAGGATGAGGCAGAAATATTATTTTGCCAACTTACTTGCTTCTTGGTTCCCTTCACTAGCTTGCTGGTCAACTTATTTCTTTGGCTTAACTGGGCCCTGGGCTCAAAGTCATGGCTAGCCTGGGGCTGAGGAGCTAATAGAGCTAGAAAGCTTTCCAGCCCTGTTCTCCCAGCCTCTGTGTCAACACTGTTAACCTCCCCAAAGGTCTGTTACCTACTTTCCAACACACAAATTTTAGTGAATTGATTATTATCTAAGTCTGTCCATTATGTAGTGTGAATTTGGGTTTTTTATTTTTAACTTTGCTGTCCTTTATGTACAACTTCAGAGAGCAAACTGCTTCAAAATTTTGTTTGCTTTTTAGGTCTATATACCCTCACTGAAAACTAAGGCACCTTGGCCTGCTGTCTGCCTTTCCTCAGCACGCATAGACAAAATTCCTAGGGCAGAGAGACCTGAGTGATGCCTCTTCTCCCTTCACTGTTGAGTCTTAGAGGAAAACTGCGAGGGCAAGTCAGACTGAGGCTCCAGCTGGTGAGAACAACCAAAGCAGGGCTTCCTGGATGCTCAGGCAACATTTTACTTCTGTATCACTCTTTCTCTGCTGTGTGCTGGCTGGCTCTGGTGCTGCCTCTCTCATGATCGCTTCACCTCTGTATCACTCATTCAGCAATCTGCCCTTTTCCCTTCTTTCACTTTTTCTATTCAGAATCATCCTAATTTCACAATTTTCTTTCTATTTATCTGATTTTCTCCTAATTCAACCCACCACAAAAGAGAGGGAAAGAGCACCTGTGGAGTAAACATACTAATTTTTGCCATCATTCCAGTGAACTTCATTACTCTTGCATTATACCTCTTTTTCTACCTCATTTATATCTGACCTACCTCTATTTCAAGCTGCATAATTCCGAGACTGCTGATAACTTTTCATTTGTATGAGGATGCCTCATTCATATTTGTCATAAGTCATGTTCATATTTGGTCCACAGTCAGCATTAGAATAACTTGTTCATGCTTAACACTGAATCACATAGAGCCAAACTAAGTAGGGCCAGCATTGTAGGACTTCATGATATTCTAAAAAAAACCATTTGTATTATAATCCAAATAATTCCAATTTTACTTAATTAGCTCCTTAGTTTCAGACACTGGGAAAAATCTTTAGTGGCTGCATTTTACCAATCTGCTGTTTGATTCCATACTCAAGTGTAGTTTAGGGCTTATGACCCTCATGGGAAAAGATGCCCCTGTTTGGTGGAAGGCTGGATGCTTAGCACAGCAGAAGCAATAACATCCAGCAACTGGGGATGCACGCTCGCCTATTTTCTTCCTGAAAAAATCACACTGATCCTGTCTCCTTGAAAAAGAATGGTCACAAATAGCTCGCAGGTCATTCCTGCTTGCAGAAGGCATCTCTTCCTTTTCCTCACAAAATCTGTTGTGTAGAAATCCTTGAAGAAAATTACAGGCACCGCACTAAGGTGGTAACCCATTTTCTCCTGCATCTTCAGGGGCATCTTAAAAATCTGGCATTTTTAAGCATTGTCCCAGACCTTTTACCAACCTCATCTATTCTTCTTTATGCCACTTCTCTGCAATGTAAGAGAACTAGAAGGCTTCAACTGGGAGACAAAACAGAGTACAATTATATACTGAATACCATGGCATCCTAGTGGAGTTTCACCCTCCACTAGGGTGTGTTTTCAGCAATCTTCAGGGGTAATGCACTGTCCATTAATAACTCCCCATCAGTAAGCCATAACCACAGTTAAGGAATGGGGGTGATCCACGCTTGAAAGGTTTTTGGCAGCAAGGATACAAACACATGTGTAGACCTGACAGATGCTACAGAGGAATCAGCTATAAGATAGTGCTGTCGGTGCATGAGGTTGCTAAACATAGGCTTGAACCTAATTACCTTGGACTGAAAGGGCCCCTGGAGTCCAGCAGCCAGCATCAGGTATTTCCTCACCAGGATGCAAACGCTGAGGAAAGCAATATGAAGAGGAAAAAAAAACCCCATGAGCACACAGATTTATAAGAACTCCAATATGTGATTATGCAAAATGCAAGGTGTGGCTGGATGTATGTGTTTTCTCATTAAGATGACTTTCACATGATTACAAGCAACCAACCAGAGATAAATCTGTCATCATGCAATCAGTTTGTCATACTTTCCTGGTTTTGTGCATCTCTGTCTACCTGCAAAAAGGGAAAATCAGATGAGGAAAAGGCAGCATGTTAAAAACTGATTGTATTTCCTCTAACAAAATTTCCCTTTAACAACAAAAAAAAAGAATCTAGTGTTGATATGAAGCTTGTTACTACCACAGCCAGGTAAGAAATTGCATTCCTGACAAGCATTACAAGACAAACTTTTTTACGTGTCCAACTTCATGGTGTGTTATCAGCAGTAAACTGCATTTCTAGTGGGTCAACAAGAATTTTCAATGTGCAGAATCAGGACTAGTTTTCACAAGTCCACTCAGAAGACAAACACAACCAAGATATTCAGTGCAAGCTGCTTTGAGCTGTCAATTGACAGTGAAGTTTAAAATCGTGAGGGGTTGTTGTATGCGCCTCCACAATGATAAAACTGTTGCTTCGTATGTCAGTTATTTCTGCCTGTACTTTTCTCTTTCCACCCAACTGGTTTGCACGTCCAGCAGAGTGCAACTAATTGCCTTTTTTTTTTTTAGTATAAACAAGGTCTTAATTTTTCTCTTCCTACGCAGAAATGAAGAAAAATATTTATTATATCAACTTGTTACAAGAACAAACAACATGACTGGCAGAAAGTTTTAGAAGAATTGTGAAATTTCGCGGCATCAAAGAGCCAAAGCAATCCTAGAATCTGAGTGTAGTGGAAATGACCTAGGAACTTTGGAAGGATTCAGCCCTTTGATTCATCCTTGCAGTGTGCATCCAGAAATGTTGAAACTCTGCTAAACAGACTCCTTTTTATCTGCAAAAATGTATTACTCGAGTGGCTGTGACAGTATTGACATGGTTTTGCAGTCTTATGTAGTATTATCTGCAATTCTTTTTGAAGGAGAAAAGTAAAATGTGATTCATTTAGTGTGCCCCCTTCCCCGAATACATACAGTGCCATTTAGCTGATTTTTACAGCGCAACATACAGAAGACCAAATCCCAGTGAGGTAGTTTCAGGAATTTATCACTTATGGCAACAGCTATGGTATACTGTAGCAATTAGCAGTTTGCAAGAGTAGAATCTCTTTCCTTCAGAACCCCATGGTCATGACAATGCATCAACTATATGAGGACATTACACACTTTTATAGGCACAATTAAAAGGATTGAATGAGTTTGCTGAATATATTCTCTGTATGGGGTAATGCTTAACTGTAATCATTGTATATTGAATGAAGCATGCAAGTTATCTTGCGTGACCTGATTAGTCAGAAATAGTGTTTCCAGTCTTTGGAATGAGATAGTTATCAGTTGCAATAAAACAAGCAAGACTATACTTGATGTGAACTGTGCACTGTTAGCATCGTCGAGTCTTTGAACTTGTATATAAAACATTTGAGAGAATAACTCTAAGAAATTGAAATGGAGGTAAAGCAAACAGCTTCACAACCTGGTTACGACAGCAATGAAGATATGAGATAACGAACTTGTTTTGGGAGAGCCACTGGCAAAACTGCTTCTCAAAGAAAGAAGAAGCATTGATTTTATCTGTACCCTAAAGCAGCCCAGTTTCAATCTGATTACTTTGTCCCCCCTTTAAACCAATTTCTGCAAGGTATAGGGCAAGTTCTCCTATCACAAATATGCCAGATCCAAATGTGCTTCATCATATGACTGTTTACTACACAGAGGTACCCCCCTGCCAACCTCTGATCTCAGCTTATGTTTTGCTTTGATTCATTTATACAGGGCAGTTGCCAGAAGCTGGAGCCTACCTCCTGTTTGGGTTGGGGTGGGCTCCCTCTCCCAGCTATCCCTGCACCTGGAGATCCCATGCTGCTTCTCCCATCTGGGCTGTGGACCTTCCAATTTTCCCATTCTGATTCTAGAAAAATGGTTATTTCTGGGAAAAGATCTTTCAAATGTCATTCCTTCCTCTTGCAGAGGAAGCTGGGCAGTAGCAAGCACAGCAGGAGGCTTAATCTGACTCCTTATGCCTGTTTTTTTGCTTCTGTCTTTATCCTCATTTGAGGATCTTCTGCTGAGCCTCCAAGGAGGCACCTCATAGTGAACTCTGTCCCCTCAGATTAAACCTCTTTCCCAAAGTTGGTGCCTATTATTTTGATGCAGCATCTCTGATTCTCAAGTGTAAATGATTTCGTATCACAGAGGTCTCTGGGTCCAGGGTTTGGCTGCCCTGTCCCCTTCCTCCTGTCTCAGTCACTCCTGATCCACGGGGTTCAAGTACCTTCTCATCCCAAAGGCTTTATCTAACATCAGCTGTTTCTCAGTTTCACAACTTTTCAGCCAGTACAGCTGGTTTTCCATCCCCACTGTCCTCCTGCCCCCTCCAAATACCTTCGGGATTGCCTCTTCCAACCGCAGCAGTCCAAACACAGGCAGATATCTAGGATACTGGGTGCCACCTGCATCACCCTGACCAAGACCTTTCTTGTCTGTAATGCGAGGCAGTCCTTTCACACCCATCAGAGACTGCTTTTTGGCCACTTCACTTTGCTGCCAATTTATTCCTTGGTATCTCCTCCCCCTGGAAATCCCTACCATGGTCACTGTTACTCAGGCCATACATTTACCTCCACAGCTTCTCCGCTGTGTTTTCTCCTGCCTTTTGTAGATTGCCATTTACCTCCCAATGCATTTTTCTTCAGGGAAGACCAACTGTTCGGAGGTCTTCCTTGCAAGCAGCAGTGTATTATTCAGCTATGGTGGCTTCTGATAGTTCAATGTCTCAGTAAATCAACAGTTCAACAGTTTCAAGAAAGCAAATCCAGTTCCAGCATCACATTTTATGCAGAATCTGTTTTTTTGCAGATTGCCAAATCTTTCACCCTGTCAGCCTAGTGAGTCACAAGATTTTGCCTTGTGCCCATCTGCTTTTCCCACCCTCGCATTCCAAAGACCCAATCTTCATTAAAAGTCAACCTAAATGTCTCCCAAGTTCTCCTTCTTGACGGGCTTTCAACTATTGCCTCACAACTTGTGACATCTGGTTGCTGGCAGCACTATTGCCTACCTGAGCCCAAAGTCATATGTTTTTTACCCAACTCCTGGTCACACGTTGCCTGGAAGCAGCAAGGGAATCAGGCAGCCAGCTTGCAAAGATTAAAGTCTCTAATGCAGTGCCTTCTGGTTCTGCTGCCAATGTTAATAAACTGGTAAAAGAAGAGTCCTCTTTAAAGATAATACTGATTAAAAAAATAACTTTCACAGATGTGTGCCATGAACAAGAATAAAGTCTCTGTCACAGGACAATAGGGCACTAACATCTGTTCACTAAGTTCACCAGGAACTGAATACATAGCCAAAAAATAGAACAGAAAAATAGCCAAAACGTAGACTAACAGAAATATAGCCAAAAAAATATAGCAGAAATATAGCCATAAAGAGGTAGTCTTTAAAAGGTCCATGGGTCAAGAAGTTCCTGCACAGCACATTGCTGGCACCTATGTGAGTATTTTGGGGAAGATTGGCTGTATGGCTGCCCTATCCCATTCTTCTCTTGGCTTGCATTATTGCCACCAGTCAGAAACGAGAGACTGAACCAGCTGGACCTCCACCTGATCACCTTATAGCATTTGAATTTTCTGTGCTACAAATGTGTACTTACAAGCGTTAAATACTTCCAGGAAGTTCTTGGATGTACTAAGAAAGCAAAAATGAAGATTCAGAGGTGTCTGCAAGTTAAAAGCCTGAATGACAGAGCTGTTGATTACACATCAAGAGCGACAAAACAAAAAGGACTAGAGAAAAATTTGAAAGAAAAATGTGTTCATTTTTGGTCTCTGTAAGACGAAAGGTTACTTAGGGTTGTTTACTAGAAGTAGTTTCTCTGGTCTTCGGTTTCTGATATTGAGATCTGACAATTTTGAGACTTGCTGTTAATTAAAAAGCTGAGCTAATACAGAACTAAACCCCAGAAATTGGGAGGGAATTTAAAGACTTTGCAACTACCCCTCACTTGTTTGTATTCCTGAGACAAATTCGATCAGAAATGTTAGAAACCTGTTTTCTGAACCAGCAAAGCATTGGAGTTGAGCGCCTTCTAAGCCGGACAGTGCCGAGACAATCTCTTTGTTGAGAAAATCAGAGGAAGCAGTTTATAAGAGCCCGGTAGCCCGGCTTGTACAGCATTGCTGGCTTAATTAACACAATTCTGCTCCTGGGCTGGAGGGACCCTCAACACTGATAGGAAGAGCCCCACCATTGTTTTCAAAGCCACCAAAGTGCCACCAGCTCAGACGTTTGACCAGAGGGCTAGCTTGCATCACAGGCTGCAGCTTTCCCTTTTTACTCCAGTGAGTACCTTGGAAGGGACAGCAAGTCTGTTGCCAGATAAAGAATGACTCACACGGGGTGTTTGGCTTCCCTGTGCTCTGTCGGTGACAGGCCATTTGGCTGTGTCTTCCAGTGTACCTTTTGTATACAAAATACCTGATATACATACGTGATTTGGGTTTGCTCTTGCAAAAATGTGCCCAGCACCAAGCGCAGCTAGCTTGGGTGACTCATCGGGTGTCGCTAGAGCTAACTAGAAGGAGGAGGAGGAGAAACTAGCTAACTAGAAAAAGGAACTCAAGGAGGATGTGTTCAGCTGACAAGTTCACGTCTAAGTTTGTCAGAGGCATAGCAGCTCTGGAGGAAAAGCTGAAATTAGCCTAGATGAGAGCAGTGGCACGTGTCTGAGCTGGGGCAGAGCTCCTAGCAGAGGGCGCAGCAGCAGTATCTGCTGGCCAAAGCCTGGCCGGCTCCCTCTGCCCCACCGCTGCACATAAGCTCTCCTGCCAAGAGCCCCATGGCCCTGGGAAGGGAGCGAGCAACAGGTCTGGGGCTGCCCCACAAGCTGGAGAAGAAAGGACTGCTGACGCTGCTTCCTTCAGCGGTAGAACGTGGTCCTGCTGTCAGCTGGGGCTGCTTCAATGAAAGGAATTTTACAGAATTTGGGTCAGTTTGTTTTTCTGCACAGAGGATACAAGCACTCAGTGCTTTACCTGGGGGGGTGATACAGACAATCCTTATATCCCTCTGAGACAACTTGTTGTGAACAAACTTGCTGTATTGCTTTGGTGTGCTCGAGGCTGTTGTTTTGGTTTTAATTATTTTTATTTCAGCAGCACCTCAAAGACCCTACCGCAACCAGGGCACCATATTCCTAGCAATACAGAATGTAAAGTAGAGCCTTCCCCAAGGAGGTGGTGATCTCAGTATGTCTTGGAGGCTTAGGGAAGACATGAGGGAGCAAAGGTGGGATGCAGCAAAGCTCTGGCTCGCAGGCATCCACCAGTTTAATGGCCGAGTGGAGACTGGAAGCCGGGTTTCCTGGCGCTGTGGCATGCACCCACTTTCCCAGGCACCCCAATCATCACATCTGCATTTCTGGTGATTAACGTGGAATTTGTCCTCTTGCCCATGGCGTGTAGAAAGGGCAGGCCTTTGAGGCCGGGCAGGTTGCCTGAGTACTGCTCTTTGATACACATCAAATCAGCCCACCTCACAATCAGGATATCACCACGCAAATATTCATGTAACACCTAGTCCAGGGCAACCACCAAAGAGCAACTTCAAGCCAGATCTGACTCCATAACCTTCCCCCAAATAAACATGCCCTGATTTACAAACCCTTCAAATCCTGGGCTTGAGTGAATACAACTAAAAAGATGACAGCTGCATCTTCAGAAGAGTTTGGGATAGCTCTGCAGTGGAAATTCCTTCTACAACAAATCCAGCGAGAGAGAAGAAGAAATGTGTGGTACTGGCAACAGCTATCACTAGCAACATCTCTGCCACCCTCTTCCACAAAGTTTTGACCTCAAAAAGGGAGAAGTGCCAGACACTCAGAAAATACTCCCTATACTGTGGACAGCATTATAGGATACCCAAGGTTGTATTAGGAAATGAACTACTTTAAAGTGAGGAACTGCCATGTGAACTGGCAATTACATCTCATTCAGCATGCTGTTATTTATCTATCACTAGAAGCACACATGGTGTTTAGCAGACAAAGGAAAAAATAAAAACCCTGCAGCATGAGTTTGTTAATCATAATTAGGCATAATCAGATCGGGAGATACTTTGTCAATTATTTTTGTTTTAATGTGCTGTGTTATATTTGTTGGAAGAAGCCAATTTATTAAAAGGGAAAGATTTTGCAGAGTAAGATTTACATAAATTAATTTCCCATGCAACTTTGTTGAAAGAAAACGTTCATACAAGGAAATGTTTTAGACATCTCTAAATGAAAACATTTGCATGTGAAATTAACCTTTTTCTCTTACATGGAAGCTGATATGTGTTAAAAGCACATCATCAGTTTTAACAGAGTCAATGAAAGGTTGCAGAGTGATTACAAGTAAGCTTTGTGATAATTTCTCTTACTGTAGACTGTAAGGGTCTTTGTTTTACACCCCGCTTTGGTGTATAACATGTTCTATAAACTGCATGTTGTCGGAATTTTTTTAATAATGTGATGCAGTGAGGTATGAAACCATATCAAGAACGGAGGACAGGATAGTGCTTGGTGGCGGAGGCTGACAGAGAGAATCACATAGGCTTAGAAACACAGACAGATTACAGATTGTGTGGGCTGAGAGCAATCCAGGCAGAGCAGCAGCATAAGAAATGTCACAGAGTTTCTCCTGGAAAGAGACCAAAGGAGCCTCTAGGCTGGGTGAATTGACAGGGCTTCGGGGAAGAGGGGCAGCAGGGGAGCACAGTACGATACAGCGTGCATTGCTAAGGAAATGGCTGAGCCAGGAAAGGATGTGCTATAAGGAAATGTCAGCATGAATATTTCATATGTTGACCCTTTTTGCAGTTTCAGCATCTTAAAAGACAGTGACTATAATTGACGTTAGACTCTAGGTAGAGATGTAATTCCTATCCCAGGAGATTGACATAGATTGCCCCCCAAAATAAAGCTCTTGGCTATGTTCTGCAAGGTGACATGCATTGCTACATGTATTCACGGAAGGAGCATCATCATTATCTCCCTGAACCTTAATTTCCCAAGGAATATCACCCCTCCACTTTTTTCTTTCTAGCTAATGTTGCAGTTTCATATATAAGGGCACTTCTGGAACAGAAAGGTATAATAAGACTCAGTAGATGCAGGTTGAAACGAGTTCAGACTACAAATTAGCTAAGGCATTTTTGCTTATCAGCAAAGGCAAGTAAACATTAACGAGGGCTGTAGTGGATTTTCCACAATTGGAAAACTTAACATTATAATTGGTTGTTTTTCTAGCACCAAACACTGCTAATGAATTTTGCACAGGAATTAAGAGAGGGGCTTTCTTTGGTCTGTGTTATGCACGAGACCAGACTAGACCCTTATAGCCTAAGCTGCTGATTACCCTAAAGCAAACTCTCCTGCTCTCAATAAGAAGAAATTTGTGAACTGGAAGCTAACTGTATATGCCTCAGGTTCTAGTAAAACCCTTTTGCAGTAAAAGCTATTTCCCTGTCTATAGTCCGTATAAAATAGCATCCTAGGTATAGGATATGCATTGAAGCCCTTTACATTATATACCCTCTGGTACCAGATGCAGCGTCTAATGGACTTATCTGTTGTAGGAATGAAAACAATACATGCTATGAAAAGGTTCATGCCCAGACCCTAATATAGGTTAGTATAGCTTCTTTTCCGTATTTTGAGATCACAGTCTCTGCTGTCCATACCCATGAAATCTCTCAAGCAGAGTTCCCGTCTGTCTGCACCCCAGGCTCCATGGAGGTGCCAGGACCTCACATTTTTGGAGAGCAGGACTGTGGCTCTTGCTGCTCTCTGGGCTGGCCCTGCCTGAGCTGTCTTACTGTTGGAGAAACCTTTCGGTGAGAAAGTATCGCCAAGACTGGCCCTCTGCTCCATGCCAACAGGCTTTACTACCAGACGTATTCCTTGTGCCAGTCCTACAGCACGCAAGGAGTGCATACAGACACTACCGAGCAGATTGACCCCATGGACACCCATCTGCCATGTGAGCTGAAGAGCCTCCATCAATTGCCTCACCTGTTCAAGCAATCCAAGACACGAGGTACATGTGCCAGAGGCTCATAAACTGAGCCCTGCATACAGGGAGAGCACAGAGCACTCTTCTGAAGTGGCTGGGCAGAGAGCATCTTCTAGGTGACCAAGAAGAGGAGGGTTTGCCAGGCAATCTCTGCTGTTGAAGACACACCTTGCTGACCGTGAGCAAGGTTGTGTGCTCTTTTCATCCACCCAATCACCTGGGGAGCTGTAAGCGCAGGGCAGTCACAGAGCACTAAAGGACCTGCAGACTATTCTTGTTGCTGAAAGTTCAGCACTTACTAAAGTGCTTTGCTGGATCAAAGCCCTTGGACTAGAGAGTTCTTCATCAAATAATACAACGTCATTGTCTCATGTCACACTTTACACCAATCTGTGCAGCCATTTTCTCTCTAGGAGATACAATGAGAAAGCCAATATGTATCATGGAGAATAAATCCCAAAGTTTGCCTTTACCTTGCTTTAGATTCATAAAACTCCTCTTGTTATCATCAAAGAGAAGCTGTTTGTTCCAGGTCAATTTAAATATTAATATAGGCTAAAATGTAGGATAAATCAAAAACAAGGAAAAAAAATTACTATATAGTCTATGTATAAACCAGACAGTGCAAACTGTCGACTGGGAATAATGCTAAATGGGCACTTAAGCTGCTCCGTGGAATGCGAGTTTGATCAATTCAGTCCAAGCCACATTAGTCTCATAAAAGCTGAGAGTAGCATTTTCTCCCAAGGGTTTCCTTTGAGGGATATTCCTCTCAGAGTGCAGTATCACAGAGGCAATTAAGGATGATAATATTTTTTGCATATACTAAGCAACGTATGAGTCAACATTGATCAAGACATGCTTTCATCATTATTTTTTTTAAATGCACTTCGAAGTTCAGAGTGTAGTTGTTGTCACCGAGCTGACAGAAGCAGTAATGACTAGTGAAAATTATTGTACCACGACCCTGTGAACTATTTTTGAGAAGCAAATACCTTCCAGGAAGCAAGTACAGGGAAAAAATATGTTCTCATTAATAGTCTGTGCTCTTATTCAGGTGGAAGACAGGGCAGGTATGCTGTGAGACTTTCTAGCATCATTGCCACATTCTTACTCTCCCCTCCCAGATTAATTGGCATTAATATTCCCAGGTCTCAGCGATGGTTACAGGCTCATTACAGGTGCTGCTTTGCTTGTATATCATTGCTGTCCCGCAAGCATATAATTTATTACTTAGAAAGGATTTCTGGATATTTTCCCAGATGTAAAATCACAGAGGCTTATATTTAGTGCTCCATCTGACGACAATCCTACCTGCATACATTCTCTCTCTCTCTCACACACACACATTTGGCTTTGAACTCTGGCATTTACCTTATGTCATGAATTCCTTCAATTAACTAACACAGTGCATTAGTATAATTGTTAGTTCTGGCCTGAATTCTCTTTTGGAATAGCTAAGCAGAATTGTAGCAATGTTGTTGTAGTTTATATCATATATACAGTCTACTAATAGGCATTTAAGGAGCTATTGGTGAAGGTCTTGCTATGATCATGTTCTTGCTTCAAGGTTATTTATGCAAAAAGGAGTCTAATCTTTGTAGAGAAAAACTGTCCGTGCCTCTGTGCTTCCTGCACAATAACATGACGCATTGCCTTTCCCTCTGAAGTTATCTTGTTTTCTGTACATAAATTTTCAGCCTTAATTCAGGCCTTAAAATGAATGAAAATATAGATTCAAAGATATCCTTGAAAGTGCAGGGCCATAAAATGGGAACAGAAAAACCTGCATGATCAGAAGTAGTTCAGTTCTGGATTCATTGGCTTATGTCAGACTTTTTCACGCTTTGGACACCAAACTGCAAGATGATCCAATAGTAACTAACGTTTCGGAAACCTATGGCACCACCCACAAACAAGCAGTCCAGAAGAGAGTGAAACTCCCATCTTGTTGCTTTCAACTTCAGGGAGAGAATTTTTTTCCATGTGAAATATGAGGGGATAAGAAGGACCTGGGAATGCTACCAAGCACCACTGGATCATCACAAGTCAGGACTTACACCAACAGCTTTACTATCGGTCGGTCCTAAATGGTTTAGGTTACTATGCCTGAGTGCCCACACAGCTGTGGATGATGGTAGGGACAGAGTGCGTACCAATATTTTTTTTGGACAATGAGCCAAGAAATCATTTTTCACAGTTGATGGAGCAAGGATTTTCAGAGCAGCAGAGTTCTCATGTCTCCTGTCTTAACACATTGCTAGGAGAGCCTAAGAACTCTGCAGGACTGTCTGTCTTCTTCGTATCAATCCCTGATGCAGCAAACACAACAGGGAAACACCTGTAATTAAATAAGCACCCACCCTCAAGTCCATCAGTTACTACCAAATCACAGCTGTTTGAACACAAAAATAATGTTTTGTCAGATGTTTTCACCAGTCTTTTCTAGACAATCCAGTGTTGTTTTGCATGGAAAGGGCAATGGACTTGCTTGGTTAAAGTGACTTATTCCAGATGTGGAGTATTCACACCCAGAGCAATAATTAACATGTTCTCAAGAGAGCACAGGGGGCTGGGAGACTTTCCATTGCTCTGGGATAATAGCCTTAGTCACACTTTACAGTACTGTGCCATTTCCATGAATTTAGCCATAGCGAATCATTTGTTTCTGTGGTGATTCATAGCCACGGCTGCTTCCCCTCTTCCTGGGGGCTTTCTGCAGCATGAGGCTTCTCACAGGCTCAGCAAGACCCATGCCTGAAGAGGGCTGTCACCAGCATCCAGCCCAGGCTTCTTTTCTGGTAAGACCGGGCGATAAGGGTGGCAGGCTGAACAATGGATGCTCCTCCACAAGCAGATTAGCCTGGCCCTGCAGAACATCATGTATCTTTGGAGGGATGCTGTCAAGAAGAAAACGGCGGGTCAAATCCTTGGTGAGAGCAAATTAGCACGGCTGCGTCAGCTGCACTGCGGCTGGTGGAGTGGCGCCAGCTGATACGAGCCGAGGATCTGACCCCGGCTATCGAGGAAAAACAGCGTGTATCTGGAGCTGAACAATGCTGGAGAGGGGATTACTGGAATCAAAAGGAGCATAAGCTTTTTTGCTCACTTTTCACCACTTGTGCTGTTTCCCATACTCCCTGCTGGAGCGCTGATTCTGGGCAGGTCTGGCCTCTGTGAACATATTTTTGTCTCTCCTGGGATTGCAAAATGACCACTGTAATGAGGCTTTCTCACTAAGATTAGAAAAAGCTGCAAAAAGGTTTGCAAGCACACTGAATTTCTATTACATGGAAGGATGTATCCCATCCCTCCTCTCTTCAGATGGAGAGGACTGGATGCTGAGAAGCAGCAGCAGCAGAATTTGCTACCCTGTGCCACCCCAGCCTGCTGGCACCCACCAGGAACCCCCGAAGGATGGGATGCTGCTGCAGCTCTGCTGCGGGGGTGGCACAAAGAGAAGGGGACAGACCCTGCCCCCTCCTTCCCCATGCCACAAACCCGATGTTCTCTGCGGGAACATCAAGTGTGTTATGAGGACTGACAGAAATGTCATAGCACATCACAAGTGCTTTCATCCCCTCACCAGAAATAAAACACATGTCAGGTCACAGAAGGCTATTTTCGCTCTTACCAACAGTGCCGGCTGTTGTCTGGCTGTGCAGGACCTCCCAGCCCCTCCAAAGGCATTTTGATGCCAAGGAAACAGCATCTTATGAAAACATTTTCCTCTCCCTCCCTCTCAGAGTGGTTTTTTTTTTTTTTTGGTCACTCAGGCCTGAAATAAAAGGTCCAGCTAGCTGGAGCCTGTTGCTTCAAGTACAGCTTAATTTGCTGGGGTTTTGATATCACTTAAAACAGGATTTTTCTAGCTTTCATGGATTGTGGCTAAACTTTTTGCACAGTTGTTCTTCAGAAGTTTCCAGATGTCTCAGCTGACACTTCCCTGGCATATATTTCAGGGGAAGAAAGATGTAAAAAAATAGCTGTCACACATCTGACTGGATTTTGTCTTGTTACAGTGCTATAATAGTGTTGATAAATACCGAGGGAAATTGGCATCGGCTCCATCCCTCTCCCTGATTGCCAGGACACGTCCAGCTCCTGTTTGCTGAGTGATCTGAAAACTTTGTTGGCAGGTGGCCTATATGGTTTTGTCCACAGTTTTGGCTTGCTTTTATCACACTCATTTTACCTCCAGAATCAAGAGGGTTCCCCAGAAGTTGTCTTTGCTTCTCTGACTTTGGGCAGACAAAGACTAATGATCGTGTTTAATAGCAGGTATCCAATTAATGCTTCGTATTCAGTGATCCTGTTGCCAAAGGCTGTTTGTTTTATTAATTCTGTGGAAAATCTGCCCTGATCATTTGCCTGGATCTATTCAGTACTTAAACTGTGAAATCGATTTTAATAAGACTCAAGGGATGTGCACATAATCCTCCATATGTCCCCAAGTGTGTCTGATTCCCAAATGTGGTAAAACAGGCCCATTAGTCTGTAGCTAATATTTTACTTGATAAAGTAGGTATCATGCATTGATGAACCAGAAGGCAAAGTGTCTTAAGTTTCTAGAGCTATGGTTAAGAAACTAAGACGAGCAGTAAAACAGGTCTGTGTTTTTGGCAAATCAGCCAGAGACGTCTGTCTCACCCTGATGCAGGTTCGTATCAGCCTTCTGCCTCCAGATGCGTTTGATCCTAGAGATATCTGAGGCTTTCCACAAGAGTGTTTCTGCCTTCCATCTTGCCTTTGAGCTTACTAAAGACCCTACAGAATTGCTTACAGATGTAGAGGCTTGTCCCATTGCTTTCAGCCAAGCATTTTCTCCTCGCTCTTACCAAGTATCCAAATATTGGGACCTTTAGCACCTAGGATTACCGACCAGCCTTTGCCCAGCATGACCAAGTTTTGATGCCTGGCTGGAAATCTTACACACTGCTACTTGAATACTTCCCTCACCGCAGTGGTTTTCCAAGAAAAAGAGCTGCATTTCCATGCCTCCTGGCTGAGAAGCTGAAATCACCCTTTAAAGTAATTCAGGTGGTAAGAGGTGGTGGCAAATTAAGACTGCACTTATTATGCAATAAAATGGAGAGGGCTTAGTCAGAGGAAGGCACCCAGCTGTAATGTTAACCATTTTTCCATTATCTCCATAATCTTTGTGTCTGGAAGCTCTCCAGGGTTCCACATAGGTGCTGCAATTTTTATACATTTCCTCCTTACACACGATCCGCAGAAACACATGTTTTTTGTAACTGATAATCTGGTTACCATAAGAAAGCAAGCCAATGCATGTGGGTTTTATTTTATCGGTAGCTTTTGAAGTGATCAGTCGCAGTTTCCTAAAGACTGCCTCAAATGAGCGTCAGTCCCACTATTAATAATTTGATTTCAAGGTGAGCTCATGGGCATGGCAAGTCCCCAGCACAGTAATTACCTGGGGTGCTTAAGAGCAATGAGAGCTCCTGGAAAATTTGATAGAGTACTAATTATAACAGAAAGGTTTTTAATGATTACTTTCGGTTCAGAGATGGAGGAACAAAATAAGGTATATATTCTGCTTACATCCTGAGTGCTTGCAAAGAAATTTTGCTTGCATGAGGGGCCTTATGAATGCTCTAATAAGAAATTTCTCCGCCCTCACGGGAGCTCTGGCTTATTCAGGGTCAACAAGCGACTGCAGCTCGGTTGTGGCATTACTCAAATTCTGTATGTTTCCGTGTTCAGAGCCTCAGTTTCTTTCTCTTCACCTCTCAACACCAACAGAGTACCGATCTTTTTCTTAAACAACACTTTCTATGCCAGCTGTCAACCCTCTAATCAAAAACTTTCTTTTTTTTAATCTGTTCCGTGTTCTTTCTGTGATATCCACAGGTCCCCAATTCAGTCCTGCTGTACACCTGCGTGCACCTTTGGTCATGCTGGAAAATTAAGCAGGAATGTGGAAGCGTTTCCAAGATCAAGGGCAAAATAATCTTCCTACTCCAGATGGGCATTGCTTAGAATCATATAATCATTCAGGTTGGAAAAGATGTTTAAAATCATTGAGTCCACCTGTAAACCTAGCACTGCCAAGTCCACTGTGAAACCATGTCCCCCAGTACCATGTCTATGCGTCTTTTGAATACCTCCAGGGGTTGATAACTCTTTCTGTGAAGAAATTTTTTCTAATATCTAATATAAAGAAATTTTTCTAGTATTTCTAATATCAATCTAAACCTGCTCTGGAATAACTTGAGGCCATTACCTATTGCCTGTTACCTGGGAGAAGAGACCAATCCCCACCTCGCTACAATGTCCTCCCAGGCAGTTGTAGAGAGCAATGAGGTCTCCCCTCAGCCTCCTTTTCTCCAGGCTAAACAACACCTGCTCTCTCAGCTGCTCCTCACAGGACTTGTTCTCTAGACCCTTCACTGCCTTTTTCTGGACCCACAATGCCTTTCTTATAGTGAAGGCCCCAAAACTGAACACAAGGTTCAAGGTGCAGCCTCACCAGTGCCAAGTTCAGAGGAATGAACACTGCCCTAGTCCTGCTGGCCACACTGGTTCTGGCAAGCCAGGATGCTGTTGGCCTTCTTGGCCACCTGGGCACACTGCTGGCTCGTGTTCAGCCAACTGTCAGGAAACACCCCTAGGTCCTTTTCTGCCAGGCAGCTCTCCAGACACTGTTCCCCAAGCTTGTAGCGCTGCATTGTTGTGACCCACCAACAATTTGTTAAAGACTTTTTTAAAATAAACCAACCTTTATCCACCAAAGACATATAAACCAGAATATTTCTGTGGACCTTTTTAAATTTTACAAGGTGCTAAATTTTGCATTTTTTCAACAACTGAGTTTGTAAGTGCACAGGAACTTAGCAAATAAATCCAAAGTCAGATTATTGTAATTCAAATGCATCAGTGTATATCATCACATAATATCAGGAAATGAGCCAGTCCATCCATTTTAATTTTTCATTGAAATGAAGGTATGCTAATAATACTATCAAAGGTAGACCACAGAGATGCTGGGATGTGATGGATTTATTAAGATACAGAATGTACTTTTTATATGAAAAATCTTCCAGAATCTGTGAAGTTTTAACACATTCTTGTATTATAAATATAAATTATTCATAAATAATTTCACTTAAAGGTTTGATGCTTTGTAAAGTATAATTTCCAGTAAGATGAGCATTTTGAGAGGATTTTCTCTTTGAAGAGAAGTGTAAATAGCCACATGTTGATAATGAAAAACCGAGCCTTTTGGTGTAGTAAAGGCACCTGGAATCTAAATCCTAAATTTGCCCTGTGCTTTGAAAGTATAAGGAATATATCCCTTGCATAGCAAATATTTTAAGGCCCAGTTTATAAGACCCTTTTTAAAGTCTTTAAGTCACCTTCCCCTGTCTGAGGACATTTGGTGATGGATGATAATCAAACAATTTCAAATCTTCATTCCCAAAGAAACCTCCTAACTTTGATATGATGGTTGTCATCTTGTTCATGGCATTTGATAAATGGTAAGACCAGAGAGCTCCATGTTTGGTCTTCTGTAACCAGGCACCTTGGTCAGTACAAGGTGCTTGAATGAACGACCCCGTCCACACAAGGGCTGAGCTCATTCTGCAGCAGCCAAAGAAAACTGCAGCAGCTCCACTTGCTTCAAGGGGAGCTGGAAATACTGGACATCTTCTGAAAAATCAGGCTGTTCGTATCCAATGCTTATGTGTAGGCTTGAAAATTTTGGACAGTGTTTTGATTTGTTTTATTCACCTGTACAACAGGCAACAAGCAAGACTCTACCACAAGGGAGGCAATTGCACAAGCTGCACATTTGTGCAAGAACAACCACAGGAAGAAACACCTGGATATCACCACTCTCAGCAAGCCATTTTCATACCATCAGTGGGGTTTTTTAAACTATAGATGGACTGCAATTATTAAAGAGAGTTCCTTCTTCCCAGGCAACAGTGTTTGAAATGCTGCTTGCTTCTCCAATGCTGTAGAGCAGATTATTGATCAATACACTAACATGTCCCTTGCTTCCTACAGCAATTTCACATCTATGGACATTTCTGTCCTATCGCCCTCTAGCAAACTTGGGTAATACCCACAGCAATTCTAGCACCATATCCTATAAAAAATAGTAATGTGAGCCACATGTTATGGGGACATGAAGCCTGTTCACTGTGAAGCAGAGAGGGCCAGGGCAGCAGGACAGAGCAGATCCCACCAAGGAGCCCATTCAGGTGCTGGGAAGGGACAGCCACCCACAGATAGGACGTGGCCTCCTCAAGGCCAGGAGATTTGAAGCTCTTAAGTAACTTCCTCAAGTAAAATATGTCGCTCTTCCTTGCTTTAAGACAGCGAGATGTTCTTTAGTGCTTAAGCACTACATCTATTGTCTCTTTTTTGCTCACCTTATCATCTTCTTTAATAACCACAGTGCTGAGGACTACTTCTCCTTTTTTTTTTTTTCCAATAAATAAAACTAATGACTGTTTTAATACATACTTATCTAAAAAAGTAACAAAAAAGTCTCAAACATCATTCTTGATGAAACAAATTGTTTAGCATGCTAGTCTGCATTGAGTATTTTTTAGAAGTGAAAAAATCAAATTCCCACAAAAATAAAATACTGACTGTCATTTCTTAGTGACTGTTTTTCTTGACTTAGAAACTAGATTAAGTAGAACAGATGGGGCCAAATTTTGCTCTCACTCACATTAACCTAACTCAATTTAATTGAATGATAGCAGTTCCTAGCACAGTTATAAGAGATGCCTCTTTCTGGAGCTTCTGGAACACCACAGCTCAATAGCAAAATGAAACCAAAAAAAGCTTTCAAACCTCTTTGGTTAGATACCCAGTAAAATGAAACAATATAGGCAACATATGGTCGTGTCACTTTCATAAAACATGTTCTCACCAGCAGGCTATGAGGATGGTATGGAAAATGTGAAAAAAACAGGGAAATAGAGTAAATAAGTCAGATGGTAGTGCAAAGAAATGGACTGGGAACAAGGAAAGAAGCCACATAGATGCAGCAAACAGAACCAGCTACACACCTCATGCAGACAAGACCTCTTGTTTTAAATAGCAAGCAGTTTCTTATGCCTCTTCAATATGAACAGAAAATTTCTACCAACGTGTGTATGTGTGTGTGTGTATACACATACATGTATATATGTAATTAGCTCCCTATCTTAAAAATGCAGCTGCAGTTTTAACATAAATATTGTTTGATAACTAAATGTCACAAACCAAAGCCATTTATTATAGCAATGTTTGTGTGGCTGATCTTCTGAACACATGACCTACACACAGCTGAATGATATATTTTGTTGATGTTCATGTTGGCGGTTTGATGCTTCAGGCTTGTATCTAAGGACAGGGTACCTGGGGAAAGCAAAGATGTGGGGTCAGAGGAAGAACACAGAGGATTTTAGAAGCTTGGCACAGGAAAGACAGGGAAATTTGCAGGATTGAGGATATCTACTGTAATTTATATGTACTTTACCAAGCCCAGACGTACAATGCAAGGTTGCAGTGCAGCCCAGCTCTGCCTGAGGGGCCTCCCAGCATGTGCAACAAGGATCCATACTGCTCAGCAGGGATTTATCTGGGCATGTATGGCAGGTGGCTTTCCAGGGTGCAAAACAAAACCATTAAAAGAAGAGCAGCCAGTTGCAGTGAAAATACAGGAAGAGTCCCATGATCTCCCTAGGAGCAGACTTTAACCTTACACTATGGAAGGCTCTCGCATCGTATTGCAGGATGGCCTACACCATGTCCCTTCTCTGCTGATGAGCACTGCCCTGGACCCCTCATACTGGGAGCACCAGCATGAAGGTTCACAGGAGTGTGATGGGGCAGTGTTGTTGGGAAGTACGTGCCCCTGCAGCACAGCAGGAAGAAGTCACCATCATACGCAGAAGAAGCCGTCTCCATTTATCAGCTGAGTGACTCTATTAAAAAAACCTGTTTCTGGGGAGAATACACTCCTGCCTAGGCAGTATTCTGTTTGCACACACAATTTACCAGCTGCACACAGGTATCTTTATTGTCCTACTTGCGCTATCAGCATCTGCCTCACCTCCAGCCAGAAAAACCCTTAGTCCCTCCACTCATGTGGAGGGAAAAAAGGTGGTTCCCCTCCACCCGACCCACGCTGACATCGAGGTGACCTGGTTAAGGGTTGTGGGATGGGTTTCAGTGGAAACAAGCTTCCCTTATTACTCTCAGTTCCCCTCTGCCAGCCACAGAGTTTTTTTGAGTTATTTCTGCCTATTATTAGCTGATATGTCAGCCTGTAATTTGTTTCATGATGTGAGCCCGTATGTTCAAGTGATTCTGTTCCTCTTTCTTTCAATAAAGCCAGTTCATCCTCTAATTCAATTACAGCCCTTTTTAGCTGGCTTCCTCACAGATCCCAGCAAACCATTCTCTTTGCTTTGCAGATTATAAGGATACCAGCACCCTCAGATTCTTGAACTCATTTTTTATGCAAGCTACAAAGACAAGGGGACCCTATTTTTTCAGTGATTCTGATCCATCCTGATCCTCTGAGGTGCTGAGCTCTTGTTCTGCTCCAGAAAAAACCTTTGCTTCAGAGGAATGAAATTATCCTCAGCATGAGCTCAGCACCTCACAGAACCCCGCAATTAAGTCATTTCCTGAAGGCCATGGAGTGAATCAGATGCATCGCCAAGAAATTAACACAGCTTCCTGAGTCCATCCCCTGCTAACCATGAGCACAAAACCATGCTCTGTTTACACAAATTTAAGTACACACTGAAGCTGTACTATTGCATTATTATATCCCATTTGCAATTAATTTTTCTGTCTGCACTCTTTTCGACACCCCCATCTGGAGCATTAATTTCCCCGTTGAAGCTGCATGTTTTCTAGAAGCCTCAATGGAAGAATTGCAGCCACTGGCCAGATCCTGGTCCCAAAAGGCTCTCTGTGCCAGCATCCTCCCCTCCTGCAAAGGAGACATCACCTCCTCCAGTCTCTTTTGTCTTTCTCCTGGATGCTGCGCTGAATTTGTCTGTGGTCCTACTGTAGGTGAAAGAAGGCTGAGAAGGAAAGGAGCACAATCTTCTTATCTCTCCTTGCAATAAGGATCTCCTAAAAACAGGGTCTACAACCAAGACTGGTGGCTGCTCTTAGGCAAAATCATCTCTGCTCTGATAAAACAAGGCAAAAGAAACATCCCTCAACGCAGCATCTTCCTTTTGCAGGATCTACTCCCTGGAAAAAGTTAAGATTTGGGGCTGGGGAGAGATTTAATGTCCTGCAGTCCAGAAATTGGACTGGAGTGACCTCAGGTATCATGGTCTAGACTCAAACAACGTAAGGAAATTCTGCTGAGCTGCTGTTTATGTCATTTGCACCCCCATCTGTCTATCATATGGCCTTTCCTGCTCCTGTCTGGTATCAGAACTGATACTGGCTATATCACGCTCTTAGAGGGCCTTTTCCTACCCCTGTAAATGTTGACTTTTTCCTCCTATGGCTGCTCATACTGTACTGTAAGACCCCTGCTTCTGACACCACACTAGCTTGCATGCTCCCACCAAACTGGAAATGAATCCACATCCATCTGTTGGCATCTGCTCCGTGTGCTGCTGTGCTGGGTCCACTTTGTCACCCAGTGCACTGCTGCCATCCCTTTGGGGTTGCCATCTCTTGCAAGGGAGCACAGGCTGTGGCAGTACCCAAATGCACGGTGTTGGCTGGGGCTGGGAGTTCTGTGCAGCTCACTTTAATACACTGTCTGCTGGAGATTCATACCACTTTCTGCCTCGGGTCTGCATGAGGTCTCAGAGAACTGCCCACATTCTCTGAGCTTCACCGCAGGTCAGGATGTTCCTTTCAGGCTACGTTTTAATTACCTTGCCAAGGGTTTAGCCTTTACTGAGTGTTTTGCTCTACTCTAGCCTCAGCCTAGTCTCTGACCAAGACTACAACGTTGGCTCATTGGGCCAAACATGCATTTCTCTGTGCTTTCACCATCCTTCTGGTTTGCCACCTAAAAACATACTGCTCACATTTCATGAGCTGCCTGTACCCCTCAGGCTCCTGTAATATGGCTTCATATCGAGCCGCATTCTCACAAATTAAATGGAAAATTTCACAACCAACAAATGCTTTAGAAAAAGCAATAGGCAGAAATTAGACTAGTTTGTCTTAACTATCTCTATTTTGGCACCTATTGCTTGCAGTTACAAACTGAGCCCCTGTTTAAATTGTCTCTGATAGATCTTTATATTTCTGGAGAATTTTGGCCCTGGAAGGCTGAAAGATTTCACATTTCCTTTCAGGGAATAGTCTCACTTTCTTTTAATCCCAGTTCCCTGCACTGCTCAGCAATTTTTCCAAATCCTGAAGCTCGTGGATTGCTTCCTTCCCAGACTTGGTTATAACCAGACACAGTCTCAAGCCTGACCCAACGGGAACCTCTTCCCTGCATGGGCATCAGCTCTAACTGGCTGTTACATGGGCCACTTGGGATTGCAGTGCCCTCACAAGAGCAAACCCACAAAGGGTAGTGAAACTCCCTGAAAAGCAGAGAGACCAACAGCTTTCAGTCTCAAGGGAGGAACAAGGGACCTTTCTCACAGATTAAATACAGAACAGTGAGTAGAAATTAGTAAGATTCTGTACAAATAATTGTTTCCTGTTCTCAATGTGGAGGAAAAAAAGAAATTATTTCCAAGGAGGATATGCCAGTATTCACAACATCATCTCTATTTCAAAGAAATCTTCCTAGGTGTCAATAAATGCATTGATAAGACAAAATTCAAAGCCAAATGAAACCCCCAAATCCATAGATAGTTCTCCCCTCCTCCTTCAAGAAAATAAAAAACAGTACACACTGTACATCAATCTGTTTCTTGGAAAACTGGCATATTGCAACACCCAGGGTTGGCTCAGATGCTTCCATAGCAGCCAGACTCTTGCAAGCTCGAGCACTGATTGCTGAGGATGGCATCAGGCTTTTCTCCATGGCGATGCAGACCACTTCTGCTCAGCCATCTGTCTTATCCATCACCTTTTAAATTTCACTGCTGTCCTTGTCCATGCAATTCTGACATTTCATATGTAAGCGTGCTGCATACAAATCCCCAGTGCCGGATCTCTCTGTAAAATTCCAGGTGCTGTTCAGAGATTTTATTTAAATGAAGGAACACATGTATTATCATCACAGTGGAGATTATAAGAAGCTTTTNAGCCAGTGCAATTTAATTTAAGAATACTTAAGAGATCAAAAATGACAGGCTTACTGAAATACATTCTGGTTTTCTTGCAGGCACCACTCAAATTGTTAATTCTGCTCCTGGATGCTAAGGAGTTACATAATGATAATAATTACCTTGCATTTCTATGGTATTTTCATGTCATGAGTATGTTCTACAAGCTGTACATGGAAATAAGTGGAAACGCCACTGTTTCTAGGGTTTTTACAGCCTCTGCCAGTGCTATGTAGATAATAAGGCATGATAACCTATCTAGATTATATACTTTCCAGGCTTGCCTGGAATTCAGGCAGCTACAGAAATGCAATTTTTGCATGAAAATTTGAGGATTTACTTAATGCTTCTGGTCTTGAAGTCATGGGATTACAAAGTTTCTGCTGGAAATAATCTCTCTTTTGATCTGCAGCTTGGAAAAAATTGAACATAGGAAACTCAGAGGCTTGAAAGAAATGAAAACAACCCCTGCTATATTTACTTTGAGGCACCGATATGATTTGAGATGGAAGGGGAGGCCGCGCCCTCCATTTTCAGTACATGCAGTCAGCAGGCAGGGATTTTCATATTATGCTGACTGCAACTTGTCACAAAGACAAGATGCAGCCTACATTAATTAATAGAGGTCTGGCAATCTCTATTCCCACAGCTTCTAGTAGTCTGTATTTTCAAAGAACAAATCTGAGTCTGATCCTCGCTCTGAGTAACGTATCACAGAATACCTGAAACCTGGCAGTATAAAATACATGACTCCATTTTGTACGGCCTCAAGGCCATATTGTTATTAATTCTTTGCTTTACTGATTGTTCACATTAAACTTCTGGTCTACCAAATGTATTGGAAAGGCTTTCTGGGCCCTCAAGAAGCAAAACATTCCCTAGATCTGCCATAATCAAGATTTCTGGATGTCAGGATATATGGGAAAATCCATCCAAATTTATCAAAGATTTGAAGTTTCAGAGGATTCGTTTAAACTCCCATCAGAATGCTCCTATCTGGAGTTAAACTAGTTCATTTTCACTGAGTTCACTTCGTCTCTGAAGGAGTTAAAGTAACTCAGGGTGCAGCCACTTTAGCTGAAAGTAGGACTCTAGTGTATGGATCAGAGCAGGCTCAAATCAGTTTCTTTCTCTCCACGAAGAATGGCCCTTAGTGTGACAATCCACATGGAAATCCGTGTTCTTCCACAGCTCCTCCTGCAATCTCAGGGCCCTTTTCTTCCCTCCCTTCCTTCCTGGAAAAAATAGTAAGTGGGCCAGGTAGCCACAAAAGACACAGCACCTGAACACTGAAAACGAACATCTCGTTTGCCTGCACATCACCAGCTGACTCAGCAGCTGGACAAGGAGCCCTTTCTGTTCACTGTGTTTATTTTCTCAAGACAGGGACACCACTGCTTTTCACACAGGAGCATCAGACTGCTCAGCCCTTTTGCACCCCTCACCATCTTGGACATTTACGAGTGGGCAGAGTCCAAATGCCACCACCCCATTCACAGCCCCTCTGAAGGGCTTTAATCCAGAGGATGGACCGACTTTTCACATCTGAGCTTCCTCTGAGCTTATTGGCGTAATTCCTGACAAAACAGGACAAAGGGAAAGGAGGAGCGGGGGAAGCCAGGAATTGCAGAAATACTGGCCCATTGTGCAGAACTTGCAAATGCCAGTCAGGCTTCAGAAAAATGCAGTAAGTTATGGCTGATCCAGCAGAAAGAGAGAAAAAGATGAAGAGAGCAAGCAAAGTCTGTCTTCTCTCCAAGCTGTGTGCTTTGTCTATTTTGTCAGGACCACTGACATTTTAGTCAGTGGAGACTTTATTTAGTTTTTACACATAAAGAATGACTTGGCAGCAGGGTTTGATTTGAATAAAGAAATGCAATTCAATACAATCTAGATTATTAATTCTATATAAGCGATAGTCACTTAAACTGTCAGGCTTAAAAATTCTGAGGGTGTCACTTTATCATTTATAATTATCTGATGTTGTAATGCCTTTTCATTTACTCTGCTTGCTGGTTGAATTAAACTGGAATCCAAAATTTCAAAGCTAAGCCATTTGAATGGGATTTTTAGGAGGAGGGGGAAGAATAGTTACACCTGAATTTGTTTGTTTTGCAGTCAAATCCAAACTCTCAAAGACCTGACTCTGAAATTCCCATTTAAAAGAAACTGACATCCTGAAAAAGCAAGATGTGTTAATGTTTTAAAATCTGAACATGAACCACAGCATTCATTTGACCTTGAGTCTAAACCTTTAAATCTTCTTTGCCTCAGCCCATCTCCATGCGCTGCACATTTAGCCAGTATCTCTCCTGCCACAATTCTAGTTTTGTGTCTCATTTATTTTGCTTTTCCAGCAAATTATCTTTTTTCTTCCCTATCTATCAAAAGGTCAAAAAGGAGAATTACCATGCATAGGGAATCAGCATTATTTCCTTTTGCATTTGCAGCCAGCTGCCAAGCACAATAAACACATCCAGTCGCAGCTAGGCTCCCTTCCCTTCCCACCTCCCTCCCAGACCTGGTCAAAGAAAGAAGAAAAGCAGCTAAAGAGAAAATATTCTAGAAACTGGGAGAGGATGCCTGGCTTGGAGTGTGCTGTTTTCTGTGCTGAACAGCAGAGGGGGGCAGCAGAACAGTCTGTCCGGTTGCACAAGGGATGCACAGTCCAGTCGCTGGAGAAACCCCCACTGGGGAGACCAGCAATCCTCTCACACACAGAAATTTAGCATTAAATATATTTCCTCAATGGCTGTGAGGTGACTGAACCTCCCTGGAAATAGACAATGCGTCTTCAAGATGGTGCTATATGGATTGCCTTCTATTAGCTCTGTGTTACACCCTTGATGGCCCTGATCCACAGAGATGTCAAGTGCCGAACTCCCACTGGTTTACAGTGGTCCCCACTGCCCTTTGAACGTGTATCAGCTGATATTTCCCAAGGATAAATCTTTATGAGTGAATGGCATAGCCAATCATATTCAATCAGATCCAAACTAGCATATAAGACACCCTGGAAATAAATTCAAACTGAGGAAATTTGGGAGTTGAACTAGATAATCTCTAGAGGTCCCTTTGAACTCTGACAATTCCATTATTCCATGAAATTCTATAGTACTTGAGCATTCATATCTGTCTGCAGTGTCTATATATTTCATAGAACTGATGCCAGGAGAGATGTGGGCACTGACCCCCTAAATGAAAGCAGGGGCCAATTGAAAATGCCCCTCATTGGAGTTGTAAGCTGTGCATGTGAAGTGTTAGGAGGTACTCAACCTGGAAACAGCTTACAGGAAGGGCTTACATTCATGAAACAAAGGATGAGGAGGCCTTTCAAGAAGGCTGGAGACTGAAAATACCATCTGCCTCCCAGGTGATAATGCAAAGGAAAAGATGTTTCCTTGAAAATCACCTCGTCTTCATATGGACCAGCACATAGATCTCTTAGCTGCCAGCTGAATAGCCTTGGCATGATACCAACCTACATGTGCTCTGTAAGCAGGAGTCTAGAAAGTGCAATAGGTTTGCAGGCTGTCCAGACGTGGGGCTCACTATAACCAATGCAGGGTCTGCCACATGTTCACATCCACTGCGCCTCAGGGTACACCTTGATTTGCAATACAGTACATGCCAGTAAGCTGGGGAGTCATGGGCCACAGAGGACATGACTTAGTCCCAGACTGGCACTTCTTTGGGGTGCTCTCCTTCAGACACGAGTACTGAGCAAGAGGTGTCATGTGCCTAAGGAAAGCCATGCACTGAAGTTTTCTTGGGAAGTCAGGCAAAGGCCCTGCTCTATGGAGCAGGTAAGCATTTGTAGAAGACCCTAAACCAAAAGTCTAATTTTAATCAGACAGAGCTGACTACAGAAAGAAAAGTGACCACAGGGAATGGCACTTCCTGGAACAGCAGAGAAACTTAGGGTCTTAGTGCTGTTCTGCTGGAGTTAACAAATTTGGAAGTGCTGCTAGGGAACTTGTTGGACAATGGTAGCTGAAACAGTTGTTCTGGATCTCCTAGCAGAGCACAATCCACTGGCTGAACAGCCACAAACTGCAGGCAAGGACAGGCAATGAGATGTGAGGGGCAAAAATCAGGCATTGGGTTACATCATCTAGACTACACGTGCACATGTGCCTCTGTGTGTGCATCTGCACACATGTACACGTTCGTGGATCTAGCTCAAATAGTAGCTGAGATGACAACCATACATACTAAACAAATTTGTATTTTAGAAAAGAAAGAAACGCTGAGCCTAAGCAACAAAGACTAAGGCAAAAAAATTCCCATCCATTAGAAGTGGATAAAAATACATCAAACCTGTAAAAACAGAAAGCAAGTAACAGCACTTCAGCACCAACAGAGAAACGGCCTCAGCTCCAATGAATTTGCAATTAATATTTGGGAGAAATGTAGACTAAAGGGCAGATTGGAGACTACACCCAACATCCCATGTTTAATTTAAGTAGTTGAGGAACCCAGCCCCAAATTTTGAGAAGCCTTTGGGATAAGAAGCTGTAGAAGTTCTCATTTCTGCAGTGATTCTGTGAATTAAAATGCAGAAGTTACCTGATGGGTTATCTTACCTGATATTGCCCTTTAGTATTTCAAATCCTTCAAACATACTATGCTGGAAACAATAGCACAAAATTTTATTTAAAAAATAATAAGGCAGTTAAAAAAAAACCAACAAAACACAAACCAAAAACCAAACAGAAATTGCATTGGCCTTCCTATTGTGGGCAATGTTTTCCTACCAAATTGTGAGATAATTTGTATAACAGGGGTCTCCACACTAGAATCCTAGTCTGATTTCATTCATTCAGACTTCCCATATTTCCCCTACAGTCTTGCTGGCCTGGCTTCCTGCACAATGATAATATTACCATCCTCTAAAAACTCTGCATACAGGATTTCAAAATACACTTGTGATCTTTGGAAGGAACAAATGCTTCTTATCACAGTGAAGTGCCATGTCAGTAAATATGAAAAGCACCAGACCTGCTAGTAACAGTAGCTATGAAATAAGGGCAATGCAAACTGCCTGAGCATTAAGGCTGTTGCTTTTTTGTGGAAAGGGAGTGCCAAAGTAGATTGCATCACTGGACAAATTGAATAGAACAAAGAAATGACCCACTAAATTAATAGCTCGCTGACTATTTTCCCCATAGTAATTATCTATATTAATTTACCTCAGAAGGATAAATGTATAGAGGCTGACAAGGGACGTGGCCAGAACTAAGAAGAGGGAAGAAAGAAGAGGATACGCTCATGGTCAGAGCGTGGTGGGCATGCACACTGGGCAGAAAGATGTTTCAAAAGCACTTACAACAGCTATGATGCATGGAGGGATTCAGTTGTGGAAATAGTCCCAAGACATCTGTCTCTGCTGCCAGAGAAAGTGAGAAAATACTGAAACCCTGTGCCCTGTCTAGGACCCCGATGGGTGTTCCTCAGCCCAGGGAAAGCCAGGTACAAACCTGCAAGAGGCACTTCAGCCTCTTGGACCTGCAGAGGGAGAGGGAAGGTGCCAGGTGAGGGAGAGGTTCCAGGTGCTCTGCAGCATCCAGAGCCTTCATGGAGAGTGAGGAGATGTTTCCCAGCTCCTGAGGACAAAACTAGTCTGTCACAGCTAAATAAATCCAGCTTGTGGTTGCAGTGGAGTTACAGGCTTGTAGGGCAGGGCAGAGGTACTGAGGTGCCAGTCAACACAGCTGAATAAAAGCAGGATCTGGAAGCAGACATAATACTGAATGGAAGGAAGCTAATACTGAATGGAAGGTAGCTAGAGAAGACAGTTAACAGCATCAAAGCTGTCCTTTATGAAGCTGGGTTGAAGGGGAAATGCAAATATGAGAAAAAGGCCTTCACTTCATGAGTGCCTGTTGCTGGCCATACATCCTCCCTGCGCAGGAGGACCTCTGCTAGGGGGCTGTTAGTGCAGACAGGGATAGCATAGCACTGCTTTTTATAACAGAAAGATTTTGTGCACTGGGTATTTTGTCACCTGCCACTGCATTTTTGGCAATCCTGAAGTCATATGTAGCTTGTAAAACTTTTGTTTTGTGGTATGTAATGATTTACAACAGGATCTCGGAAAATAGGTATTGACATTTGGTCAGGATACTGGGTCACGGTGAAGGATTTTTAACAATCCTAAGCAGACATAACCTCTGTTTTATAGCTTAGCTAAAAGATCCATATGAAGGCAAAGAGCCTATAATTAACTTTATAACAATACCTAGCAATGCAAGCACATTGCTCAGGCTGCTCCCCAGTTAATCCCAGCGGAGCACCAGCTCTTTCAGTGAACAAAGCAAAATCACTTGCTTTCTCCCTAGATGGACAATAAAATCAGCCTGAAAAAGACAGAAAGCTAAGACAAAAAGGAAAATTGAAAGATTTAAGGAGAACGGACAAACAGAAGGGGAGAAAGGAAAATGACGACTGAGGAATATTTGTCTCGCTTCCTACTATTTTTGTGTGTTATGGCCCTATTTTGGGCTGTCACTGTTAATGCAAGTTCCTTTGCCTTTTCCTAGCCACTACAACATTAAGAGCCTGATACATTTTGCTATAAAAGGCTCCCACCTCTGCTTTGAGTTTTGCATTCAGCAGCAGTACACAGTTGTTTTTTCCCTTAGCAGAATGGGTGCATGTTGGCTTCTCTGCTTCCAGCAAAAAGAACATCCAAAATCCATAACCACACAATAACATCAGGGTGAGGTTAAGCCAGCCACAGATTGGGAAACTGATTTCAAACACAGGCAGTAGGTTTTCCATCACATATAACTTTTCTATTTGTTTTCACACTTAAAATTCTCTGAAATAGTTCAGCAGAGAGTCACACAAAGTGTAGTAAGCCTGCATGGAGCCCAGGGCATACAGCAAACAGAGTGACATTTATTAAATTTTTTAATGTTAGAAAAGCATTTTCATTACTCATATGTAGGAAATGATTGCTTCGCCCAGCTGGGGCAGACAGGGGATCTTAGTTGGGCCGTCTGTTGGGTGGGATGGATGGACCATATCCAGGAGCATCCCTGCTGTGAGCATGAGTTTCTCAGGAGAGGGAAGAAACACGCAGGACTTCAGTGTAAGATGAAGAGAATGACTCAATACATATTCTCTGTAGGCTACCTTCACGCAAAAACACTGCATACACCAGCAATGACTGCTTGCAGTTACACAGCTCACAGCCCTTCAACACCTGAAATGTCTCACCCAGCAGTGGGTATTTTGAAACAGGAGCAGCTGTTATGGCTAGTAGCTTTTCCTCTACACCATCGCTATAAAATGCTGGCTGTACAGATGATAGTGGAGCACAAATCAATTATTTCTGTATTTCCTCAGTATAGTCAAGGCTAACTAGCTCAAAATATTTAGTTATGATACAAAGAACCTACCATATAACCAGTCTTCCAGGGTACTTCTTTGGTAGCCATCAGTGACATGACTACGCAATCTCACCCCAGCCCTGCATAAGCAAGTATCTCCAGTATATTAAGTGCCATCCCACTAGGAAGTCACCAGCACCATCCTGGCTGCCTTAGTGGAATAAACTTAGTGGAAATGAGCTACTAGAAACATCAGGCCAAGCTCAGGTATGCTATATGCAGGTAGAAATAGAGTTTCAGACGGTGGTATTCACTTACACCAAGGTTGGTTTTGCCCTGTGCCCTGAAAGCATTAAATGAAGAAATGTGTGATGGTGGATTGAGCAGATACTATGTATGTGTCAGGGCTAAATGCAGGGTACTGGCTTCTAGATCTGTCTAGTCTTTCTTTGAGAGGTGAACTCATTTAAAGTTGAAAATTCAAAGTGATCTAAAAAAGTCAGATCCTGTGATGAGAGCATTTCTGGAATGTAATTTCAGTCAATATTGCTCTCCACAAAATACGTCTTGCTAGTAGGATGGATGCCACAACTGAACTGTCAGAAAGATAAGAAACACCTCCCTTTTCTGGTCCCCTCCGATGCGGGTGTGATATTGCAGGGATGCTGCAATAGCAATGTGGCACAAGAGCATGAAGTGTGCTACATCAAGCTTGCTCTTGGGTGACAACAAATTTAATGGCCACAGAGGACAAAGCGGAGTCTTGGGTAACTGTGCCTCAGGTAGGCACAAGCTGTGGCACCTTGCAACCAAGAAATTTCTTCGTGATGGAAAAATATTTGACAGAAGAACCTTTTTTTTTTGTTGAATCTAGCTCCTATTCCAGTATTCTGGGATTTCTAGGACCAAAAAACCACAGTGTAGATCTTCATCAGGCTTAAAGAGAAATGCAGCCATCTATTATTCAAAGTCCTTTGAATAGTTAGTTTACTGTGTTTTACCATGGGTACAAAAACAACTCAAGAACGGCTGCGTCTTGTGAATGCGCAGGCAACCACAGACAAATTCAGCATAGAACCATGATTAGACATATATCGAGACAGATGTATTTGTCTGTTGAGGCCTGGGAATTTTTCAAGACACATTCCAGCAAGTCCTTTTGAAAACCAACTCAGAATTTGAAAATATTTCTCTTCTTTTTATTGGCTTCCAAGCAAAAACCATCATGGCTTCCCCATGCTGCAAGCGTGTAGGAAATCCACCCCACATCTGGACAATTAAACTGCCTGGAGATGATCCAGCTCTGGGCTTTGAAGAAAACAATTTAAATGTTGAAAGAAAACACTGATAAGCCAAAAATAGGGAGATGGGTGGATTCTATCAACTTTCATAAATCCAAGATCACGTACATATGTATTTAATTGCAGAAGCAGTTTCTGTTCTGTTTTGAATTGCATTAATCTGAAACATTTTTATTGCTCCTCGCATTTACACTCTGAGATCCTGCCCTGATGTGCTTGCCTTTTTTTTAATTAATAGGATTTCAAACTACTGAGATAACTTTCAAGCAAGATAATTGTTGGCCTGTACCACTACATACCATATCCATCAGTTTATCTATGAAAGGCTTTAATAAATAGCACGACATTTCAGAGCTTTCCTCCCTATGGGAAATGACTATGCACCATATTCCCTTCCTGCCCCTTTTTAAAATTGCTCTTTTGGCTTCTTGGTTTTGCTGGAGGGTTATTCGCCCTGTTGTGAGTGCATGCTGTGGTGAGAATGTTTTTCCACTCTCTTTGGTGTGAAATTCCAGGTACAGTATTATGTCACATCAGATCTCTGTGAAAAAATGTATCTTGGCTCCAAAAAGAAAAGATTAATGGAAAAATCATTCTCAACCTGCCAGGAAAATATTTTTTTCCCCTTCAGCATGAAAACAAAGCGTAGAGTCAGCTGAGGGATCTAAGGATTAAAGGGAAAGTAATGTTCTGAGCTTTTCTTAACCTCTGTCCCCAAATTATCTAAAGGCTCTTGGAGGAAGTGGAACAAAATAAAGAAAATCAACTTTGTTTATTCCTGTATGACAAAGTCTTGTATCGGCAATGTTTTACATTGGCATAAACATTAAGGTTGCTTTTACCAGCAGTGTTATTTTCAGCAATTATATCTAGCAAAAAAAGCTTTAAAAATACCTGGATAATACAGAACACCACCTTTGGCTCCAGAGCCACTCTGTCCTTTATCTGTCTAGCAGCCACGGGAGGTTTTTAGTGCCAAGTAAAAACAATGAATTATAGCATAGTCAAGCCTAGATCTTTACTGTCATATTTTATTAAACTGGCTACAGTGCATTAAACCTCAGAAAAGACAAATAAATGTGGAGGGGGAAAAGGGGGGAAAAGGACTGACACAGCAAATTCTATGTTCTTGCACACGAATAGCAAGTACTTGGCTAGAAGGGTGTATTCGGCTGAGGGACACACGGAGAAAATTTGAATAACCTGCCAACATAAAACAAAGGGAGTAGTATAGCACAAAGATCTGCTCCAGCACTTACTGAAAACAACAGGAACCTTAACACCGCTTTGAAGGAGAATTTGATAAATGCCCAATGTAGAGCTGACCAAGGAGAAATGAAGTGTGGCAGCCAGGTTTTTTTTCAGAGAAAACGAATGCTACAAAGCGTGATGCCGAAGCAGAAGACAATAAGGAGTTAGAAGGCTGAATACACCAACAAATTACAAAAGCAGCCCTGCACCCTACCCTTCTCTTTTAAAAATGTCCTTATGCTGAGAGGCAGAAAACTAGGGGAGCAAGTAGGGGTCAGAAAAGAGAAATATTATCCCAATCCTAGGAGAGATTCCCATCTTACCAGCACACACACACACACAAAATCTTGGCAAAAGACTGAGCATTTCAATTGGATAAATTACTTCCACATTTAATCAGCCAAGACTGAGCTGTATTTATTAGCGAGCACAAAACTTCTGGCAATTTAAGGAGGCTGCTTATGTCATTGTCTTCTCTAATATTATTAAAACATCTCTACGTTATCACTATGGAGTCTGACAAAACATTTGTTGTGTGGAACAGGACTCGAAAGTCATTAATTTTAACCAAATTTGGATGC
This sequence comes from Pedionomus torquatus, assembly GCA_013398155.1. Lineage (NCBI taxonomy): Eukaryota > Metazoa > Chordata > Aves > Charadriiformes > Pedionomidae > Pedionomus > Pedionomus torquatus. Next base: position 57,031 of record VZRU01003449.1, read on the forward strand.
AAGGAGACTGTTTTTCATAATTGAATTAAGATGCTTTCTGTGATCTGTCAGGCCAGTTCCATAGTTCAGCTCTTACCAAGGTCTCTTCTCACTGTTTGACTTGTCAGACTCCTGGAGAAGGGCTGCACAAATAAGAAACACCTGGGGCTGACAAGTGAACCCTCAAATCAAAGGTGTTATTTTAGAGTAACTTGAAATGAAACATGGTAAGTTTTGCCAGAGAAGCTAATAACCATACTGTTCTGTCTTTGGTCAAACATATTGTTTTGGTCAACCTGAAGTGAGATGTTTCATTTTGGGAGTGCAGGAGGTGGTAGGCTCTTCAAAATGTTCCCCAGCTATAGAAACTAGATTTTGTTTCAAAATAAGAAATGGATAGTAGGAGAAAACTAACACTAAACATCTAGATTTCTTTTCCAGCCAGCTTAAAAAGCTGGTTCTATGAATTGACAAATTCAGAAATCATTTTCTTTGCCTTGAACCTGCATTTTTGGTCACATTTGGCCAAAAAATACAAAACCATCACCACAACCCACCCTTGAGAAAGTTTCCCATATAGAATTTAAGTCAAAAGGATCCATCCTCAGTGACAGGAGAAAAGACCTAGATTTCTCCTTTCTCAATTTGGTCATTTGCTTCCATTTTATTTGAACTAGTAACAGAGTACTTTAACAAATTTTCAAGCTAAATTGAGCCTCAGTAATTCAGAAGTTCTACTGTGTAGTGAAGCAATGCTGTAACTGACAGATCAGTCTGCATTTAAATTAGCTCCTGGGAGGATTAGTTACGTGGGGATTAAAACCTTTCATATCTGACCCAAATTCCCCCCAAATTAATATTAGTTCCCTAAATCAGCTGGTTTAAAATGTACTTTGATCACCTGGGAAACTTGTCTCTACCTCTGACTGATAGGATTGTTGCATTAAAAACAAACTCATTGCTCTTCTCTTTGACCTAGCCCCAAAAACATGACATGAGCCTTGTACCTCCACACAAATTAAGAGACTCATGTTGTAAATCTATGCAGCTCCATATTCCATATAAACCGCTTACCATCTTCCTTTTTCTTGATTTATTTGAAAGCCAAAATACAGGCTTCTTGTCTTAAAAATAAAATAAAATAAAAAAATAAAATAAAAGCAGAATATTCCAGGGTGGTCCTAATCATCTCATCTTGAAATTATATTTTCCTATGTCAGGGATGGAACATATGGGCAGAGTGGAATGTCAGACAGGCAGAGTATTAGGAACAGACAGAGCAGCATAAAGCAAGCTACCTTCATGTAACTAATTTACTACGTGTTAAACTGGATCAAATTCCTACAAATGTGATGTTAAACACTTACGTATGGCAGTATATTTTTATGGAACAGGATTAAGAAATGATGTAAATTTCCAAGCATAAAATTTTGGCTAATCAAAATCTTTTGGCAAGTTAGCCTTTTTCATTTTGAATGAACACTCCGTATTACCACTTTGTCTCCAGAAAAGATCATATCTTCAAATAGATTGCTTGAAAATTGAATGGATAATTTATTTTCCTGATTCAAAGAATTTCCATGTATTACAACTATCTCAGTTTATTTCCATATATTTTATTGCATAAAAATGGAGCTTTTTTAGTAGGAAAAGACTAGGAAAAGTAGGAAAAGTGTGAAACACAAGCACTTAACTAAGTTTCCTTAACTTCTGACCTATTAGCAGCAAAAACCCGTCAAAAGATCCTGCAGCAGAGAAACATTTCTGTTTAAAGAGGAATGCCAACACCTGACCAGATGTGCAGATTTGGGGGGGGGGGGTTACAGCAGTATATAGCAGATCATAGCAGTTTCCAAAGTTATAGGTGGAGACTACATCATCATCCAAGTCTCTAGTAATGTGTTTCAAGATGAAGAAAAGAAGGTGATATTGCATAGCTCTGGCTGTGCTGTTTCCTCTTGTCTTCACATGACTCAATCCTCAGCTGCAGCAGGTGACGGGAGTTATCCCTTTTGATCTGACCAGCTGAAATCCAGGATCTTGTCTAGTCTAACTAGAAGGAAAAGTGGAGTTGGACGGAGTGAGACATCACCAGACTAACTTCCTTTATGTAAAAACACATTCAAATCTTATTTCTTACTTGTAGGAAGCTTTGAACCACTCACTCACAGATCTAAACATCTTTCAGCCTGCTTTTGGACCACATGCCTCCAGATCCAAGTGCTCCGAGTCAGAAGTGACACCTCTGGCCAGACAGAGGCCCATAACTGATCGCTCAGTGACATCCTTCCCCTCTCAGGTTGTGCAGAACAACATCCTTGCAGAGGTGCAAGGACAGCGCTGCCATCCTGCCCGGCTCCCAGCTGTGCCAAGGGCCACGCATACATCTGTGTGAGGCTGAGCTTGAGCTCACCTATCCCACTTCTCAAAATCTGATCAGGGGAAGTGAAATTCTGTCCTTTAGCAAGACACATTCCCTTCCTGTTTGTCCAACTGTCCCTTTTCTTACATTTACGTGCACAGTCACACTCTCATTATCTAATTCTGGCCCCACTTTCTTATTGATTACAGGAGTAGACTTCCCCAAGGGCTTTAGTTGCCAGATGGTAACTGATCTTATACCATCCACTTTTAAACAAATCTGAGAAACCCCATCAACTAGGGAACCAACTCTGAACCACTGGGCCCACCTAAGGTAACTAAGAACCATTGTATTTCTGAGCTAGGATCTTCCACAGTACTTTTTGCCTTGAGAAAAGCAAATTATGGTAAGTCTTTGTGTAGTTGGCAAAAAACATCCTTGAAAACCTCCCTATGAAGCACAACTGAGATGACAGGGTAGGCATAGGAAGCGACCCAGAATTGATATTGTCACACTTGTAGCAAGATGCAAATGAAACCACCAGCTCTTCGAGGTGCCTTGGTCTGCCATCACACACATCATCACAAAGCCCAGTGGCAGCAGAAAGTATAGGGAACAACGCCAACGCTGCTCTTGGTCCTTGAGAAATTTTTTTTGAACAGTCTCACCCAGCCAGTCCATCTATTGAGTCTGAAATGTAGGAATAGAGGGGCAGTGCTGCTTTCTGGAAGCTGGCAGCACTCCTGGAAGCAGCATCAAGAGCAAAACAAGGAATACTTCTTTGTTTTGGAGGAAGAGGAGGAGGAGAAATGGTAGGAAGAAGTTGGCTCTAAGGAGAACCATATGAGTGGGAAGGAAGGAATCATTTAGTTTTCTTTACTGTCTAATTAAAAAAGCATGTTACAAACACTTAGATTATGAAGAGGGCCGTGTCTCTGGGACTGCCTATTTTGACTTGCAGAACGCTCTTGAGCGTGAAGGATGTACTACAGGCAAAAGACTCAGTGACTTAGAGTCACACCCACCACATGACATTCACCAAAATGTCTGGGCACACAGGACATGGAGAGACGTTATAAATCTGTATTGATGGGCACAGACTGCCTGAAAACGCACTGCACTGACAGCTCGCTCATACAAGCCCAGCAACAGGGAAAATGGAGGCGGGTGGATGCGCAAGGAAAAGCTTTTGTTTTGCAGCAGATGTTTTCAGCCTGCTCGGATGGAGGCTTCTTCCAGCTTACAGATCAGGGAGGCCAAGCTGAGGGGACACAGAACAGTTCAGGAATTCATAGTCCTGTAAACTAATTTTTCTACTGGGGAAACACCAGGGTGCATTTGCTTGCACTTTGAGATGTCTTACTTCTCTCCTCCTCTCATGATTTTTGTCCTGTGAATGTTTTTACTGTTGCCAGTTAATGAATTCACTTTAGCCCGGCAACTTATCTGCTAGTGCAGTTTGAGCAGCAGATAGTTGATATTTACCAGGCTAGAGTTAAAAATAATTCACGTGTTACATTTGAATGTTGAATCCAAGGTAACCAGTCAACACAAGAGCATATTCCATAAGCAAGAACAGATGCACAATTAACCTGATATGTTCTTTTCAGTTTCTTTCCCTGTGACTCTTCTATATTTTCTGCCGAACTCTGGCTCTTCTCGTCTCTTCCCTGCTGCAGAGAATGACACCTGCATGCCAAGCTCATGGGCAAAACAGCCTTCATTGGTCTTCCTACTGATAAACACAGCAAAGTGTTCATCTGTACCTCAGTCCCAGGAGTCGCTGTAATGGCAATATTATGTGTGACCAAAGCAGTGCCAGGAGGTGCAGGCCACTGTGTGACTAGAACAGGACATCCCTAAGCGGCTGATGGCCAGAAAGTTAGAGTGCATAACACAAGAAACACTGCCGTATGCCTCAGTATCTTTGCTTTGCCTGCAACAGAAGGACTTTTGTTTGATCTACCACGGCAGTTCCTATGGCTTTCTTTACGTTTTTATGTTTTCTTACCACCTATTCACACAGCAATGCAGGCTGCCAAGGGGGAATGCCCAGAGATATATTTTAGCTGGACTGGATTAAAAATTCCTTTAAGCACCATACTGCCCAAGTGCTCATGACTACGCTGTAAGGGGAACGTAGCATAGCAAAGCAGATAAAACGGTCCCAGACATTCCCCAGCCAAGTTACCCAGCCTTGGTCATCTGGTGTAGCTGCTGCACAGCCAGCTCCAAGGACTGAGTGGGGAGTCCTTATTGGCAGCAGTGGTGAAAAGGGTTCATCCTGCTCTAAAGAGACCTATCCCCTAAGAAGGCCACTAGGCTTAACACTACACTCTGATTTCTGCTGACTGGTGACATCAGAGAGGCTGGACTCTGCAACTGAGAGCCCAACAGCTGTTGATGGGGTTCCTACACCCATCGCTTTTCTTGCCCTGCTGCCTGTTTGGAAGGGTTTAAAAGGTTTGGGCAGCAGGCTATGAATAGGGTTTATTCTTTGCCCTGTAAGGATGTTTGTAAAGGTGGTTTAGAGACATGCTGTGGCAAGCTGACTATGTTTATGTCTGGTCTTAATAGCATCCTGGGAGCAGGCCTGCCATTTTGACACCACAAGATAGGGATTTCACAGTGGAAGGACATAAATCAGCATTAGTTACCTCAGAGGCTGTAAATCAACTGTAAAATATACGAGGCTCTTGGCTACCAAAATAAGAGCACCAACATGCCACCATCCACGCCACATAAATTTTGGGCAATTTAACTTGGTGGGCTGTTACTAGTGGCTGTGGAGGCAGAGAACTTTGTAGGCCAGCCTTAATTCTGGCAATCAAGAGCTGAGCTAGCTCCTGGAGCAGTAAACAGCAGTAGTGGTGATGAATCTCCATAACATCCATGTTACACCAAGTGGTGTACTGGTCACCCTTGCATAGGTACTAGGCACAGATTTCCTGGAAGGGGTCAGGGGCCAGATGTCCAGCCCTCCCCAAAATATAGGCTGAGAAAAAAGGGAGGGCCAGTAGGGATCCAGGGTGATGTAAAAGAGCACAGCTTGGAAGGTGGTGGAGCTGTCAGCATCAGAGCTGCCTTACCCCTGGGTAGGAGAAAAAGCTGTGTCAGCTGTCAGTTAGACAGGCTAACATTTTCCCTTGGAGGGAAGCTTGTCTCTCCTTCACTGTACTGTCACTGCACCCACAGGGGCCAGAACAGTTCAGTCTGGTCCAAAGGCGTCCCTCCACCCTTGTAATCCACTCTCTGTCCTCGGCTAGCTTTCTGCAGTCCAAGAGTGGCTTGACCTGCCCTTTATTTCTGTCCTGCAACCTGGACAGCCAAGAGAGGCAATTCTAACTATCTCAGCTAGCTGGCTTAAAGGGTGCCTGCTGTCATTAAGGAGAGGATAGAAGTGGCTCCATAATGTCCAGAGAGAGTTTCAGCAAGTGCTTGAAGGAATGTTTCCTCTCATTTTCTAGGTCACATATCTGAAAAACACTCACTGGATATTAAAAATATAAACATTTGTTAGATAATAAATCCCAGACTGTACTTTCTTGATAAACTAGATGATTTTGTGAGGACTCTTCAGTGACTGAAGGCAGATTATTTCTTGGTGTTGTCATTTGTTTTGAGCTTTGCTCTTTGTTACCTGGTTTTGCCTAGACCCTGCTCTATGAATGAGAAAAAAAAACCCTAACTGTCCCAGGTGTAATCTTAAGGAAGAAATTCAAGTAACTGGCAAAGTAATAAATCCTTACTACAGATCATCACTCATTTTTCCTATGAATATATTTAAGATTTTTACCACTGGTTGAAGTGGGACAAAGCAAAGGTTAGTGCAATTCCTCTGCTTTGTTACCACAACAGACTGAAAAAAAAATTTTAAAAGAAAAAAAAAAAAACCCACAAACAAACAAAGAAACATCCTTCTCTCTATCCAGCTATTGCACTAGTCCAAGTCTATGTGGGACTGTGAGTCATGTCACCAACAGCTCTGCAAGTACAGAGCTATTTCTACATCCTAACAAAAGCAATTCTGTTGCTCAGGATGACAAATTGACGAAACATCTGTGAAAGTTCATGAAACAACATGCCACTTTTGGACAAACAGACTTTCTTCTGAAGTCCCACATTTCAGTGAAAATCTCTGCTTCTCAGCCTATGCTGCCAAAAATTATATTAAAATATCATACAATAAAGAAAAAAAAAAAGTTAATACAGCATAGTGCTGGTTTACTTAGTTTTTTTAGCAACCTCAGAAAGGCAGTTGTAATATTTTAAAGGAAACAGCAAGCTGGCAGCCAGATTTTAGCATTCTTCACACTGTGCAGATGCTCCTTGCATCCAAGCCAGATCTGCTTTTTACCCATCTCTGCTGTCCCTTTCCATCTCTGCATAACCTGTGCAGCCCAGGGCCTCGAGGCTGCATAGTTTCCATATCTCTCCCTTTTCACTTCTGGAGACTGTTCCCAACAAACCAAGACAGCTTTGAGGGTGTCTCCAAAGAAAACAGGCTAACTGGGGGTAGGGGTGAAGTGAGGGGTGAGAAAGACCCTTTGGGCAGGACTTGAAACAAGCTCAGGTATCCATGTGCCCACTGGGAAGGGAAAATCTGCACCGTTTGGAGAGCAGAAAGAGAGATTCTGCCTCTGGGACGAGTCAGGCTGGGAGAGGTCTGCAGATCACCATGTAGCAGTTTCCAAGTAGAAATCCCCTCCTGTGGGTTTTAACACAGGAGGGGACAATCTGGTCCAGGTTTCAAAAATCCTTTTAAATCCCTTGGAACATAGTTTTCCTTTCTGTTTTGTCACTTACAATTAGAATTATAGGTGTTGTTACTGCTTCATCCATTGTTACACCAGGCTAATACTTTCCACCATACCCACCATTTCCAGTTGCTTATAACTTTGTCAGACCTTTAACTTCCAAGGGCTGAAATCTTCCATGCTCTTTGTTTGCCTGAGTTTGATCAGGAAACATCCCCAAAAGGCCAGATGCTTTCCAGAACAAAAGCTAGCAACAGAGGCAGATTTCCCCACCCACTCATGAAAATTACTGCAAAGGTTCAGAGCAGGAAACTGAAATTTGGCAGAAAGACAACAGTCAAATTAGAAAGGTGTGTTGCACCGTCTCAGTGATCGTTCTTTTTGAGTCGGTTGATGTATCTTGATGAGTAAGGTACTAGTGCCTGGTCCTCCTGCACGCACAGTTAGGTTTGGTCAGTTCTCAGTCTCAATGTCATTGAAGCAGAGCGTGGCTGGTGGAAGCTGAAGCTCCTGCCACACGCATCCCCAGCTCCAGTGAACCTGGTGCTGATCAGAAGGGACTACGTGGCGTTCTCATGCCATATGGGAGAGAGACAATGTGGCACACACTATGCCAAAATCTCTGTCAGGCTTATGCAGTAGCCAGTGCTGCAGTGGGAGAGCAGCTCTGCATTCCCAAGTCACCAGGCAGACACAGGTCTGAACCATCTCGTTTGTGTTACTGCCACAACCTGTCTGTAAAACTGGGGAGCATGAACATCACAATTTTATCAACCATTGCTGGAGGCACAGCACGCTCTTATTTTAAGTTTCATCAATACCAGCCTTGCCCAGGTCTTCTCTAGTGTACAGTGGGATCCCAGGCCTTTTGCACAGTGGGAATATTTGTGACTAGCTCCTTCAGAGGACTGCCTCCCCTCATGACCTTCCAGGTCTAGCTCCCCTCCCATAGAAAGCATATTGTCACTGACTGGGTGCACTTTACAGAGTAAGCCATGCAGCAATAGATATTCCTGAGCAGGGTTTTCATGCTCTCATTTCCCAAATGAACTTGGTGATTAGCCAATGACCTGTTAAGGGATGTAACACTCGTTTTCTAAACCCTATCGCTAACATGTCTTATAGAAGTCAAGGATGGGATATGCCCTTCATACTTATGCAGTGGAAGTAAATGGAAACTATAAGCAGAGTGTAGTACAGTTTGGGAAAGGAACAGAAAGCTCCAGGCAGACCCCTCCATGGGCTTGTTATTTGAGGAGCTTTCAGTGAAGCCACTGGAGTAGAAACAGCCAAAAGAACTCTGGCTCACAGTCCATAATATTTCCTGAATTGCTTTGACCTGAAGGACCGAAGGACTAAGCCCACCAGCAAAGGCATCAACATCATGCAGCTACAGCATTCCTGCCAGCTTCCAGGAGGAGATCTGTGGCTCCCAACATCTAATCTGCCTCCCAGCATCGGGTCTGGACCCAAGAGGGGAAGGCACCCAACCTCTGCTGTGTTCAGGTTGCTTTGTGCCACTGATATGTGGACGAGGCAATGAAGCAGAAAAAACTCACTCAGATAAAAGATGCTTTTAATGTTGCTGCTTCATACATGTACATTTGGACACATCAATCATTTTTAAATAGGATTTAAACAAGCTAAATAAAAAATGCCCTTTGCAAATGTGAATGCTCCAAACATCTAGGACTGTATGCCCCGTTAACTTTTAAGGAAATAAAGGCTCATGAGTGCAAATATTATTGTTGAAAAAGAGATCTAAGTCACTTAGATCTTACGCACAGCTTTCAATTACATGCTCGAATCATTAAAGCATGTACAAAAATAACATTATAAATGTGTATAAATAACTACTTAATAGGCACACATGTTCACATGTATTTAATTTAATTTTAAGGTGGCTTTTGCATACTATTTGCTTCCTCTGTTTGTGGCTAGGACTGAGCTAAGACATTGATTTGGAATTTCCTTGTCTTCAGCTTCTTGTAACTTTCTTCTTAGGGTAGGTGTTTGCCCACACCTCAAAATTGCAGTAAACTCATTACAGATTGGAAACTTTCAGCTACTTCTTAACATTACCCAAGCACTTTAAAAAAATTACTCCAAAAAAAATACTATTCAAAAAACTAGCTTGAAAATAAGGGTATTTTTTGGAAGGAAGAGATCTGCTGAGAAAACTGTGCTTTTTAACAGCCAGATATGTAAATCTATACTCATGGACTGCTTGGAGTGGTAGGACTTACTCATGTACAGGCTGAGACATCCTCTCATATACAATTTTCCCACCTCTCAGCACTCATTACAGACACATTTCTGTTGTTTCTTAAATACACTGTAGTTTATTGAGGAAAAAAAACCACCACAACACAGTAATTCATTGTATGACTTCTGAAGAGAATAGATTTTAAAGTTTTTGAAGCAAGAAGATTCTGGTTTTTTTCTGTATTTGACCAGCACCGACAGCAGTACAATCCAGCTCAAAGACTCGGCTTTCACGTTGCAATTTACAGGCTACCGAATAGACTTGACATTTGAGTTGCAGGTAATTGAATGCCAAAGAAAAATGTGATTTTTTTTCCAAGAAAGATTTATATCTTTATAAATTTTGAAGCCTTCCCGTGCATCAATATCTATTAGGCCTCACTACTGACTTGTACTGTAAATATTATACCTGCTTGTATATTAGACAATTACCATGACCAGGGAAGATTTTAATTGCATTTTTATTCCTAGCCCTGTGCTTGTTTCTGCAGATTGGACTGATTCAGAAGCTGGTGACCTTGGCTAATTTGCAAAGGACAATTAACACTCAAGCAGAAGTGTTCCAAAAATCCATCTACCCATTAACTTGCCAAAAGAAAGGACAAAGTCATAAAGTGCACATTAGAGGTAGAAAATAGAGAGAAGAAAAAAAAAAAAAAAGATTACTTCAACCCTGAGGAAGCAAAGAAGACCAAGAGATATTGGAGCAGGAATAAAATACCTAAGCAGTGAACTGTGTTCTTGAATGCTTGGCAAACTTGCGAGGTAACCTGGAAATCAAGGAATATAGGGAAAAATAAAAGCTCCCTATTTATAGTTGCTTAAAGAATAAAAAAGGCCATGTAGGCAGCAAAAGAGACCAGGTGAAATATGAAAAGCGCATTATGATTCAGCACTTGAGCCAACATATTCAGAATATTGGTAGCATAAGCATTTGCTCACTGTTTAAGCTGTAGCAAAATTCTAGGACTTCAGTGAGAAGAATTCGTCAACAGACCCCCAACCTCAGCCCACCTTCCCACCACCACTAAATGCCTTTTGGAAGCCTAACTTCAAACTTTACTATCTCCATGTTTGCTAAAATTATTCTACACCCTGATTTTGCCTCTGCTACTCTATTAGAAGCTGTTAGTTAAATCGGGCTGCTTTACAAAGTACTTACACTTGTCTATCCTATCATTGACAAGGTCTTGGAGATCATCTCATTGATTATCCTGTTGAATGAGTCAGGCTCAGAAGTTTTGGTAGGGGATGGGTCAAGGAAGAGAGGGACAACACAAATTCTTTTGTGTCAGAAGAGCCATAATTTGAATCATGATGTGGAAAGCATTCATTTCGTGTACCAGTTTTACAAACAAATCTCTCTGGATGACAAATCCTTCCCATAAGTACACTACATCTAGTCAAAAGCACCCCCACTTTGGAAGATTATAAATACTCTGAGACTGGTTAGAGCTACCTACATATTAACATCATATGTTACAGTATTTTTAAAACAAGTGAGACTTTCAAATTACACTGGCTGGATCTTTTTCATAGCTAGTTGCAATGTGCTGGAAGTGGACCTTGGAGAGCAGACACTTTGGTGAAGAAGGCTTCTGTGAAGCATGACCTACTTGAACTTCCTTTCTTCTCTTTTTTTTTTCTTAATAAGCAGAATTATCAAGATCATCCCATTACATGATGCAAAGCTGAATATATGGTCATCCAGGGCTTTGTCTGTGGTTTTCAACACACTCCACAACGGAAAGCGGACCAGCATTCCCACTTCGTAAGCAATAAGAGGGCAGCACAGAGTGCAGTGACTTCTCCAAAACCACGTGACAGTTTGGTAACAGAGATGGAAGCAGAATCCACATCTCTCTACTGTGCTTTAATGCCTTTATCCTTACCAGAACAAGTGAGCAAATTGAAATGCAGTGGAGAGGAGCTTGCAGTGACAGCTACTCCTCCTTAAGCTGTCCCCTTATAATTGCCCATTAAACTTGGGGCTCAACAGCTGTGGCAACTGGAGGGGTAAGAAGTGAACTGCAATTTAGGGACTTGGTGTTGACAGAAAGAAAGTAGCAAAGATGTGCTGACTAATCTCAAAGCCTCCCTGGGCTGAATTGTCATTCAGTCAGGGGCTTTGGCAACAGCCTCAGTCTCCAATGAATGCTCATGTACTATAGCTTTATAACCTTGAAGGGAAAAGCTACCAAAAGCTTTTAAACAAGCCACAAAATCACTCTCTGATCATGACATTCATAACCCTGCTGAGTACCAAACCTGGTCTGCAGGAGTGTTAAAATCATGCAGATCAGAAAAAGAAGAATGAGGGAACAACATAATGAAATGTTTTCTGAAAAAAAAGGTGAGAGAGTATTAGAAAACATACATGTTTTTTTAATGCTGCACATCTGTCTCATCTCTTTGGCCTTTTTAGCAGTTCAGTTGCAATGAGCAAAGCTGTTCTTTTAGCCCAGTTGAACTGCTACCCAGTTTTACTCACAGCAAACCTGAGGATATGGAGATTTTGCAAAAGAAAAATTAACCAAGATACCAAGATTTTGTATGTAATCCCAAGATGGAAAACCTACTGGCAGGCTTAACATTTTTTCCCCCTTTAAAAACCTGGGCAAAACACTTCCCAATTGGCAATTCAGTCTTACTGTAACAGTTGCAGAAATGGTGACTGAAATTGAAATTATCCTTATTTTGAATCCTGTCTTATTATTCAAAACTATCTGTGTCTTGCCAAGCAGACCTAGGAGCATGTAACTTTCCTAAGATAACTAGACACAATGCAGGTACCTCCTCTACCAGTGGGTTAGTGTTATCACTCATCTATTAAATAATAAATATTAGCCTTCTTTTTTAAGCCCTGAGCTTTATCCATGGTTTTATCCAGAACACTTCTCCGTTTCAGTTTCCAGTTTTTGTGCTCCAAAGGACTGAGCAAGTTGCTGAAGTTTTCCTCAAGCTAATAACCCAGTTGGCTCGCGCAAGTGAAGAGAAAAGTCTTGCATTCGTATGCAGCATCTTTAAAACTAACTCACTTGCAAGGACAAGAGCAATCACGAAACAGTAACTTAGCTCAAAATAGGTATGCAAATGTTGGGTGTACTGGATCACTAAGCCACCTGCTAGAGAGTCATTTGCATCCATTTAAGCAGAACAGGGTTTACTGAAATACAGACTGCTTTCTTAAACATCTATTAGGATCAAGACAGGACAAAAATAATTTCTTAAGTAAAAAGGTCAAATTCTTCAATCCACATGCTAACGAGAATTTTGAAGAGCTATGAATGACCGTATTAAGAACACTTGTGTTCACATAATCAAATAAGTCTCCAAAATAAATGCCAAGATCACTTTAAAGACAGATGCGTTATCTAACATGCTTGTATGTGGGAACGCAGCTCTCCCTACACAAGTTTAACACCAGAGCATGCAGCAACCATTCCAGGTGAACAAGCTTTCTACAGAATTTGAATCAGAAAGTTTTATCAAAGCAAAGATTTTTTTTTCTTCCTTCAAAGACAAAGACTACACCCTGAAGTGCGAAGCGTGGCAGTTTCTATAATGTAATAGATGTGCCTGCCTGTGACAACCTCTTCAACATTTGAAGTCTATGTATTGCCAACTGTCCTGGTTTGAGGACATACCACAGAAAACATTAGATTGAACTGAAGTATTTTCACTACGCAGGACTGTGTCTGGCCCTGAATCCTTTCCAGTGCTTGTTCATGCCAGCATTGCAATACATCCACTAAAAACAGTGGAGTTGCAGCAGCATAAACCTACAGTCTCCCTAACTCCAGACGACTCATCTATTAAAACAGAGGTCACCTCCCTCTGCCAGTCACTACTAAGACCAACGGAAATCTGTACCTGCTACTGAAATGGAGCCAATACCTTCACTGGGTGAATCTTTAATCAGAAAATTACGGGTGTGGCTAAACAGCTACAGCAGAGACTTTGAAGCAAGTACCCCTTAATAGAATTTTTCCATAAAATTATCATGGAATTGTCAGAGTTAGAAGGGACCTCTAGAGATCATCCAGTCCAACTCCCCTGCTAAAGTGCAATTGCCCAGAGCACATCACTCAGGACTGCATCCAGGCAGGGCTTGAAGGTCTCCAGAGAAGGGGACTCCACAGCCTCCCTGGGCAGCCTGCTTTAGGGCTCTGGCCACACTCACTGTAAAGAAGCTTTTTCTCAGATTTGAATGGAACTTCCTGTGTTCCAGCTTGTGCCTATTGCCCCTCGTCCTGTCACTGGGAACCACGGAATAGAGTCTGGCTCCATCCCCCTTCAACCCACCTTTCAGATACTTACAAGCATTAATAAGGTCTCCCCTCAGCCTTCTCTTCTCCAGGTTAAAGAGTCCCAGCTCTTCAAGCCTGTCCTCATAACGGAGATGCTCCAATCTCTTAATCATCTTTGTTGCCCTACACTGGACTCCCTCCAGTAGTTCCCCGTCTCTCTTCAACTGAGGAGCCCAGAACTGGATGCAGCATTCCAGTTGTGGCTTCACCAGTATGGAGTAGAGGGGGAGAATAACCTCCCTCGACTTACTGGCCACGCTTTTTCCTATGCAGCCCAGGATTCCATTGGCCCTCTTGGCAACAAGGGCACATGGCAGGCTCATGGAGAGTTTACTATCTACCAGGACCCTAGATCCTTTTCCTCAGAAGTACTTTCCAGCAGGTCCACCCCTAGCCTATATCAGTGCCCAGAATTCCTCCTCGCCAGGTGCAGGACCCTACAACTTGCCCTTTTTGAACCTCACTAGGTTCTTTTCTGCCCAGCTTTGCAGCTTGTACAGGTCATGCTGGATGGTGGTACAGCTCTCCTAAGCGTCAGCCCTCCCAGTTTGGTATCATCAGCAAACTTGCTGAGGATACACTCTGTCCCCTTTCCTAAACTTTCCTTGTGGGTATCATGATGCACCATTCTGTGCAAATACCTCAGCAGGACATGATTTTAAGATGCTGAAGTCAGATGAGGTGAAAGGAGTGTATGAGAGATCCTGGACACAACCAAAGCCATCTGAGACTTTGCTCTTCAGTGTTGACTGGAGATTCACAGGGATAAAACCACTACAGATTGTAACATCAGTGCAGTAAAAGGAAAGTTAAATAAATAAAATGCTACCAAAGTAAAAAGTAAATGCCAGTAAACACCAATCTAAAATGGAGACAATTTAAAGAATGCTTATTAGATGATGTAAGTATTTACATTGCTTGTTTACATACCAGTATGTTTTTGTTTCTCTATCAATATTTTTTCTGCAGCATAGATATATCTGCACAAAATCTATTCAGCACATAAGACCTAAAAGGTGGAACATATGTGTCTGATAAACAGCCTGTTACAAGCTTATTGTATTTCAGGATTGTTCCACTTCAGTTTACAATTTGTTTTATGTTCTTTTGAAACTGCTTCAGTAAAACTGGGATTAATTTAACACACATTTTATTAAAATTGTTTGCAGCAGGGTAAGGCAAAATTATGAAGTACAGCAGACACTGAAGCACTGAGCTGCCTATAGCTTTTAGGGCAACTAAAAATAAAGCATGTCAAACTACAAATTCCACAAACTTCCTGAATTCCTGGCCCCTGTCACCCTGTCTCAGATCCATGTTAGAGTGAAAAGTCTTTTAAACAATTCAGCCTTTCCTTAGACAATATGATAGGTATATCATTAAATTATTTCCATGCAGCCACTGTGTTCAAACAATAAACTTCTCAGTCCAACTCATTTTGTAAATATGCTATAGCTGTTCAAGGGCTCTCGCAGCTCATATGATTGGATTGATGGCCCTCAATGGTCAAAAGAAGGAAAAATTATCTGCTGGGATTTTTCCGTCTGGTTTACATTGCAGTTCAAACTCCATGGATCAAAGAAAAAGCATTTCTCTTACACTGTGTTATCTATCGTGAGCCAAAGTATTTTTGGGTCTGTTCAGTGGAAAAACAACAGAGGATGACTTTATAGAAACTACCCCTATTTTCATTAGTCTCAAGTCACTTTTTACAGTCATAATATATAGTAATAGACATGGGCACCAGCCATGTGAGTGCCGGTACAGGGGCCTAACAATAAAATCTTTGCTCAGTTTTTATTTTGTCCTTAAGAAACACTGTGACACCCATTCCTAGAAAGCTGATCAGATACCTGAAAGTTTAGAGGCAAACATAAGCAAATTTTTGACTTTTTGCCTCCACAAATCAACAGCAGAGCTACCAAACTGTAATCCTATCTAGACTGTAATGCAGCAGTCTAGAAGAACCAGTTTAGTTACTGATACAGAGTTGAGACCTGGAGCCTCCAAAGGCAGACATGCTCTGCTGTCTTTCCCTTTCAGGCACTTTAATGCTTCTTAGTTACATCACCAGCCTCTTTAAGTCATATGTTCTTGTGCTTATTTCTTGCTAGGTGACACCTAACCATGCTGCCTACTTAGCAGAGTTGGGGTAGAGATAGAAGGTAGCCTTTTGAAAGAGAGGAACCAAAGAAAAAAAAACAATGTGCAAGAAACACGGACAATTTTGCATCCTGAACATTCCAGGAACGTAACAAATATAGAAGCTTTGAACGGGGACATTCTTTTCATGACCGGGCAGTGACTTAAAAAACAAAAATAAAACAAAAAACCAAACCACAACAAACAAAACACAAACCCCAAACACCCCACCACAAAACAAAAAAAGTATAAAGTAGCCATAGCTTTGTCATTTTTGTCTTAAGCACTAGAGAGACCTTTAGTAGCTACAGCTTTACAGAGAAATGAAGGATGTCAGTTGTGCAAACACTCAGTGTTCTGAACGGCTCACGAAGTCTTTTAATCATGTCACTGTTTTAACCAGTAGGTATTAGAAATCCAATACTTCAAGACTTGCTGGAGTTAAACTTAGAAGAAATATTAATTAGATGTACAGAATGCACCCATTGGATCCTGGTGAGAAGACCCTAGACAGCAAGTAGCACAAGCAGCTTATTCTACAAACTCTGTGAAGAGCCCAACCTTGCAGGAGGTAAGAAACACACATGGCACCAAGCACAGACATGCTGAGTGTCCAGCTGTTGGAAATAACTTCTGTCCACAGGAAAATCAGCTATTTTTACATCAGTCTGTGAAAATAAAAAGAATATACCCCAGACTAGTGCAAAACACACATATTACAAATAAAAGAAATTTCAGCTATGGAAAGGAAAAAGTATCAAAGAGCTAGGTACATCCACTGAGTGGAATATTACACTGGATTTAGATGAGATGATTATTACAAACAGGACATGAATACACTGATGAATGTGACATCTGAATCTAAAATAAAGATTTTGCAGAGAAAGTTGACTCATGTGGAATACAGATGGGTACAGTTCAAGGCATATGTAAGGTAGAGTATTCTCTGTAAGGAGAAAAAGTCTTCAGAAATAAAAAATTTGGCAATTGCCTACAGAAATGGAATACCTGTTCTTGAGCTGAAAACATATCAGAACATACTGTTCATTTAAAGACTTTATAGTGCAGAGAATGAGAAAACCTTGAAAACAGAAATATTTCTATATAGAAGAAGAAAATAGAGCACAGCTCTGCATGAAAGCTGCCATGCTCTAATTGTGGGTAGACACCAAGAGGGGAAGGCCAGGTCCTTCTCCATACCCCTTTGGGGCCACAGCATCTGCCATCCTCCCATGCTTCAGCCCAACTCCACATCAGTTCTGCTTGCTCATCTCCCCCAGAGCCACTTGCTGGTGCTGGGGGTTTGTCTGGTGCTGAATCCCTTCACTGAACCAGTTTCTGCCTCAACCAAACATTTGCCAGCCGTTTACCATAACCAGGCTGTGCAGGAGAGAGAATGGAGGGAGAGCGGGACTGCCTCTTCTGGTGGCAGGCTGCAGTTAGGCTACATTCCACAAGGATGTAAAACAGTATATGCAAGAGCACACCAAAAGAAGAGACAAGTTGCCAGCAAGTAAAGAAATACCATAGACACTGCATTGCTGTCTGTTTTTACTATTAGAAAGCTTTGTAAAAAATCAACATTGTTTAAAACTTACAACAGAAAGGGCAGAATGTAAACAGTCTGAAATTGCACACACACAAATACATGCACGAAAATGTTAAATCCAGGGTACAAGTTGGGCCCGGGAGCATTTGTTGACATTGACTCTAGGTAGTAGTTCTGTATAACCCTTGCCACTACCCAGATCTCCTTTAAAGGATATATTATATGATCTCATCTATAACCTCCATATTTAATGCCTATGGCAAACTAGCTGAGGGTCATGACAAACATTGGATCACAATTTGATTATTATGTTTTGTGACAGCTATGATTTGAATGACCTTACTTCATAACCAGGGAATTACAATTAAGCTGTCTTATGTCAAACAGTGACAATATTGTTAAAATGACACTTTAAAAACCTGCTAAGTTAAGTTTGCATAGGTAGGGAGTATTAACCCGCAGGGCAATACAACTGGGACTATCACCTGTTGAAAACCTGCATAATAGTAGCCTTAGAAATAACACTAAAAATAAGAGTATGGTATGTTCTTGCAAATATGAGAAGGTGAAACAAAAGAAAAGCGTTATAAGCATAGACCTGTGCACGTACATCGTACAACATAGTCATAGTCATCCCAAAGGCATCTGTCTCTAATGAAGCTGCTTCTGTGAGTTGATTGCTATGGTCCTGGATACAGAGCAGAGCTCTCCATTTTAACTCCTGCATGGCACTGAGTTTTAGCTTCCAAAAGTTACTGCGGGAATTGGAGCTGCTTTTCAGAGCAAGCAAGGACTTCACTCACAGAAACATTACAGAAAAAAAAGCTACTTAAAACAGATGAGACTGAGGTGAAAGTCAGTGTGTCACTGAAGGTTTCATGAGAGTAAAAAATATAGTCAGCATTGATGACAGGAGTGGAAGAACCTATAATGAAGTTTTGAGTCCAAGCACACACACATTACACACTAAAAAAAAAAAAAAAAAAAAAAAANACACACATCACACACAAAAAAAAAAAAAAAAAAAGAACAAAACCAAAAAGTAAACCGTGAATCTAGAGAGAAAAGGCAAAATTTCTCTGGCAACTGCAGCACAGGCAAATTTCTAATGGAACTCTATAAACCCCAGCACAGAGACAGTGTGAGCCAAAGGAGGAAAAAAAAAAAACCACATATATCTGAGAATGGTAGTGAATTTAAGTGGAGCCAAGAAGATGTAGCACACTCATTTAGTATTGCATCCCAACTGTGCATGATCACAATCATCTTGTAGTGAAACATTTCATTCAGGTATAGAAAGAGCAGGATAAGATTAGAGGATTTAAAATAATTTGTAATATATTTAATGTTAGCGCCTCTGCTGTTTATGAAACCTCTAGAACTAGATTAAAGTTTAATGTATTCATTTGGCATGCATACAATTAAAACAAAAATCTTTTAGCTGATTGTGAATTGTTTACAGAGACTAAATACCTGATATATCCATTTGAGACAGGCCAGCAAATACATAGTCTGTTTCCTGGCTAGATACGTAAGAATAATTTACAGTCGGAAAGAATGGCTTAGGAAGCTTGATTCTCTTGGAGAAAGTTGGCCCTACATGAAGAGGCAGAAAATTAAAAAGCATTAGACATTTTAGACAAGTAAACTTCCCTTGTGAGGGCAGTTTACATTGCCTGACATGTCCTTTTCCAAAACATTATCTTTATTGGCCATAAGCCCAATTCTCTGGTCACATTCATGGCCACCTCTCATGACAGCACAGACTCAGACACAGAGGATAGAAGCAGTTCTTGAAGTCTGTATGTTGGATGATTTGAAGAGGAATGAATAAAAAAAATTAAAAAAATAATATCGCTCTATGAAATAAATAGCACTGGCAGCTTATTGCAAATACTTGTGGACAGGATGCTCAGCAGATGCGCAAATATACAGTGTTACTGACTTCACGAGTACAAAGACAACTTACTCCAGGTAGAACAAAGCCTTGAGCATTTGCAGTTAGCAAGTTTACTTCTGTGGAGGTTTGCATGGATAATGCTCAGGTTGCAGAGCCTTTTCCAGGAAGGAAAACATGGGACTGAGCAAAATTTTTATATATGGTTTGTTTGTTTTTTTTTTAAATAAAATGAATAATTGTCCTCTAAAAATAGAAGCCTAGCACAGAATACAAGTTTGCCTCTTGTTGCAGCTAACAGGAATGCCTTGCAACTCAAAAACTTCATTGTCAGCCTCACAGAGCTTGCAAGTACATATCCCTGTATATCTGGATATATAGCTGGCCTGCTGTGATAACTTCCCGTTTTCTGCTGCTGAGGAATTTTATTTGGCACGTGAAGTGGTTGCTAGCAACCCCATATGGCATCCCTGCCCCATAGGAAGGGCTTTATGTAGAGTTACACCATCCATCCCCAGATGGCCCAAGCCTGCAGTAATGCGGGCAAACTGCCCCGGCAGTGGCTGCCACGTTATGAGGCAGATGGGCTCTGGGCAACCATGCGGCCTCCTGGCAGGTGAGCAAACCAAGGAGCAGCTCAGTCTACGAGGCCATGCTGAAAGGACCCCAGAGGAGTGTTGAGGAGATCCCGTCCCCTGCCAGCCATGGGACCTGGCAGCGCAACCCAGCATCAACAGCCAGGGATTTTATGCTTTGTAACAGCTAAAGTGCGCTGAGGCAATTTCAACCATTCTGGGCGAGAGAGAAAGCCATTTCTGGGAATTGTTAAAAGCCTCGTATGGGTCAAAGTTTGTAATTTTTGACTGTACCTGGCTGCCCAGCACAGTGAGGTAATACATCTCCTCACTAGGTCAGGACACAGTCTCACAAGCTGTGGAGCAGTGCTGGCACCAGCACTGCTCCATGTCTACCTATGAAGGCCAGATGTTGGATCAAGCTGAAATGCCTGTTTTGGACTTCATCCTTAAGGAGACCTTCATAGCTTGCTGAAGAAAAAGGGAGGTGTTTTTCTTTGGAAAAATCCAACAGGGGCAGTTAACCTCAGCCACATGTATCTACATCACTAATATATTTTTACTACATTATTGAAGCTTGGTGGATTAGAAAGTCTGCTGCATAAATTACATTTTACAATCCTTTGCCAGAAACTCAGGGGAGACTAATTTTAACCAATCATCATCCCATCTCTTCCTTATGGGCTACAGTAATTTTCAAGGGATAAATTCACCACAGTATTTGGGGTTCTAGTTTCTAGGCTTTTATTATTTTTCTAAAAGAAAACAATCATATGACTACATAGTACAGAAACACTTTCAACTCATTACTAATATGAAAAAGTAAACAGAAATCTCAAGCTTTATGTGCCCAGAGTTCCTCCTTTGGGAAAAGCTTTGGTACAGTGGAAAAAGGTGCAAGAAAAGCCACTTTGGGCTTTAGCACAAGACTCAGAAGCCATGAGATATTGCTCCCAATGCAAACTGACACCTGCTGCACCTTCCCTTTACACTGTGGATGAGGGTGAGCCTAGCAGCAGGTTCAGGATCACTCCAGTGAGCACAGCTAGCCAGGGAAACCACCACAAGGAAAGAGCCTGTCAAAAGCCCTGGGTTTAATGATCCATGCAGCAGCACCTCGAGACTCTCATTTCATTCCATTGTATGGTTGCAAATGGAAATCAAAACCACCAGCAAAGCTAAAACCATGAAAGGAGGAAGAGATTTACACTCACCTGCATGGGGAGTTCAGAATCCTTCATTCCCTCAAGACAGACTCTTAACTAACTCAGCAGGAACTGTGGTTTGTCGGGATGCTTTGGCCATACAGATTTTCTACATGAACACCCAGTATGGGTAATTTGTACTCCATCAGCTGCATCTGTTACCAGGGGTGGGATCTGCAGACAAAAAACAAACCCAAAGGTGAATCCACCAGTTAACTAACTTTTACTCACTTTTGCTTTTAACATGACCTTGAACAGCATACTTGATTCTTTTTCCAGATTATACACACTCATACACACCTGTGGGACTTTTGATTTTTGAGTCTTAAGAGCTCTTTCGTTATTTTTTGTTTTAAGGTCTGTGAGAAAATTTCAAAAAGTAACAGCTTCCTGAAATCTCTTTCCCAACTCACAAAACTAAAACAAAAAAAAAAAAAAAAAAAAANAAAAAAAAAAAAAAAAAAAAAAAAAGACAGAAAGAGAGCTGTGGTGATCTCTTGCTCTTGTGATCTCTTTTGGCAGTCTGTTCTGCCACAAATGGCCATTTTCAGGTCCTCCATAACAAAGAGGAGGTTACCTGTGAGCTAAAGGCAAGCCTGAATTGCAAACTGAATGCATTTGAAACACAAGATGCTTGATGAGTGGTTGTGCAGCTGAAAAGAGATTTAGCTAACAGTTTTTCAGCAAAAATAATTCCCCACCATGTGAAAGATACCTATCCTCTCCCTTTTTTCTCTTTCATCTGTGGGAAAACTGGAGAAAAAAAAATCTAACAGGTAAGCTGACTTAAACCATACATCTCTGAGTTTAATTAAACGGTTTGGTCCTTCTGGTTTTTGAGGCGCTGCAGTTTGAGGCATTAGTTCCCATTTTAGTCCAATGCATTTGACCAATAACCTGCAGTCAGATCAGTGCTGTTTTTCATGGGAATTTCGATCATTGGCTGGCACAAGAAATGCAGGTCAACTGGGAAGCAATCCTTGTAGGAACTGAAGCATGAGACTATCAAACTAAATTTCAAGAGGCACCGCAACAGCGGAGGGGGCATAGGCTCATTTTGACCTGAGCTATAACAAAGTATTCCTACTCTGTACAACATACTATTCTACAATATTTTGATCAGCACCATAAAAATGAATCTAAATTAATGCTTTTCTTCATTTGCCATTCTATGAAAAAGAATTTTCAGGTTTTTCACCCTACCTGGACATTTTTGCTTTTGAACCGATATGGGTTCTCTAACAGACTTCTCCATGAGCTCTGATGAGAAAGATGGTCCTGCAAGGAGTCACTGCTCCTGCATCCTCAGGGTGGCTGAGCAGCCATCCAAGCAACGGGGCCTCATATCTAATTCCACAAGGAAAAAGCCCACAGACAGGAGTTGCACAATAACTACTAAAGGGCAGGATGGGAAAAGGGTTCAGTTAACTCTTGGGCAGGATTAATTCTGCAGTTGTTAAATCCTGAATTATTTGAGCCTTTATGAACCAGGAAACTGAGTTTGATCTCAGTTCTCCTGTGGCAGTGGAATGGGGATCAGAGCAATAACATGGCTGACCATCTTGATACAACCAGCCTGCAAAGGGAACCTGCTTGTCTCATGTTTCAAATCAGCTGAATTTCTAGGACTGTTCAGATCAGCCTTAGGAGGATGTTTCATTTTCCTCCTTTACTTCAATTTCAATATAAAATAAGCACAGAAGCCTCCAGCCTGGAAGCACTAACACACGTACAACATGCAATGCTCTGTCTGGGCCAACAGAGTAACTTATCACTGGGACAAGCAAACAGAAAGGGACAACCTGACCAGCCACAAATGGCAGAAAGTGAAAAAGGCTTTCTAGCCTCTTTCTTTTGGGAGATCATGAGAAGGAGTAACCCATAAAGATGTCTAATCTGCTTTCTGAAGAGCAGTAATAAAACTCCACAAACAAGTGTGATACAGGGTTTCCTTATTAACAGACAAAATTGAGGCAGACTTAACTACTCATACTTACTGTAAGTCTTTCAGATTCTCTGTAGGTAATAGTGAGAGGAAGAGACACATGCATCTCCCAAGGGTCAGCCAGTTTATCTAATTACACCCCTGCTATAAATCTCCCTCTCAATAGAGGAAGCATCTCTGTCTCTCCATTAATAACGTTAAGAAGTCTAGTTCCTGACTTAGGAGCATAATCAGTGCCAGAATTTCAATGCTGTTAGTACTACCAGGTTGTCTTTTCTCTTTGTAGTGTCAGAGCTGCAGAGCAGGCTGTCCTCTGATCTTTCCTAATGGTTCCTGTCTGCTTCCAAATGAAACACAGTTTGCATCTAGTTTATGATTATCATTTGCTGTGTTCATATCTGGTACCTAGCATTGGTATGTAGTTTAACAATGAAAGACAAGCTAAATAATAAACATCTCAGTGTCTTTTTCATGGGGACCTACTCATAGAAAACAGCTTTTAGGACTGTGCAAGTTAAGGAAATGCCTTTAAGTGATCACTGATACTATCCCCTAGCTGTGATAATATGCATCCACAAGGACACCGAAGAACTCAAAATAGGGATAAGAGGGATGCTATATATACACACAAATAAAGCAAACAAAACCATCCCACCTTCTGCTGAACAATAATCACCAGATGGTTAGCTGCCTGACAGGAGGTAGCCCATCTCAAATGAGCAAGATAGAAGAGGAATGGCCCAGGCTGTAAAAGTTTTTGTTAGGCCAGCATGCACATTTCATTCAGCGGTTGAGCTTTTTGGGTACATATGGGCCTTCTCCAGGTCTGCAATAGAAATATTAGCTGCCATGTCAAGCATACACGGGAACAGCCAGTCTGAGTTGAGTGTTACAGCTACACCGAGACTGTCTTACTGTTTGAATTATAGTCCCCAGTGAACATGTTCTGCTGAGAACAAATAGTGATCCCGTCCCACCACTCACAGGGTGACACCTGCCCCTGCCTGGGCAGCTGTTTTTAGAGAGGGACAGTGTCTGTATCAGCAAAGACGGAAGAAAGCGGCAAGGTAGCAAGTATTTTTCAAACCTAAAATGAAAATAAAAAGATAAAAGCCAAGTGGAAATATAATTCACAAAACATTTCTCCTTTGAGCTGCCTAAGGAAGAATGAGTGATTTGTCCTGAAAAATGCTATAAATGAAAAGCTCTGAAGCATTTTATTGTTAAAGTTTCCTGTGTTAGAAAAACAGCTAATTTTTTAGCCTTCTTAACTCAAAAATATTTAAACACAGAGGAAGCAGGGGAAAAAGAAGAATAAGAAGGGGCTTTAAACTCTAGGAACATTTTTTCTGCCGTGAACTCAGAGTGACTGAGGTTCATAACAGAAGTAGAGCATGTAATATTTTCCACTGCATACAGTTCCCTTCTGAACTTCCATTTTGTGGGAATACACTTGGATCACTGCTGACCTGTCTCTGGAAAAGGCTCGCTGTGTATTTTGGCTTGGCTTCCTTCCATTTCTACTCCTCTAAGTCTGTTCCCCATTTCAACATCTCCTATTGCCACATTCCCAAACATGTTACACAACCCTAAAGAAGTAATTTATAGGAATATTACTAATTCAGCTGTGACCAAACAAGCACTTTTCCCTTTTAACAGATCATTCTCTCCTGGGAATCATAGTTATGCGGCTGTTTGCTCACTTGTTTACAGTGTTGCACTGGATGCAATATTTAAACAGACAAATGACTCAAAGCAGTATAAGTCTGTGAAAGCCAACGCTCTGCAGCAGATTTCAAAGCAAAACCTGGCTGGAAATATCCTGTGAAGATTTTTCCAAAAGTGCCTGGAAGAGTCATGCATGAGCATGCAACCTTCCTATAGCCAACCAAATTGTGCCAAATGCCTCTACAGAGGGATCCTGCTTTGATGTCTTCAGAGCCGTCCTGATGAGAGCCCTGAGCACTCTGGGGATGCAACCCATCACACCAAGTACAGGGCACTTTTGTAATGCCAGCAGATACAAGGATACGAGGCTGTACAGCTTATCCCAAGATTGGAGTAACTCATAGCCATTAAGTAGCTGAACATCTCATCAACTGTACTGAAGTTCCCAACTGTGGCCTGATCTTGCAACCCCTGTTTGCTTGAACACTGGCTCCCATGGGATACGCCTACAGACTGTCAGTTTGCAGGATCAAAGACCTTAGTTTTTAGCATTTTATCAAAAGATTACATCAAGTTCAACATCAGCTTCTCTCAAAACAGAGGACCCCCACTACAAAAGCTTAAAACCCAAGCCACAATCAAGACTTTTCCCATCTGCCTCTCTGCAGAACAAAAGCTTCAGATTCATAACACATAGTATGCTTTACCGACCTTCAGTTGTACTTTTTTTACTCTGCTCCAAATGCTGCCATCCCTGCAGAAGAGCTTACCAGGTGGAG
Organism: Pedionomus torquatus; assembly: GCA_013398155.1. NCBI lineage: Eukaryota > Metazoa > Chordata > Aves > Charadriiformes > Pedionomidae > Pedionomus > Pedionomus torquatus. The sequence continues at coordinate 82,464 of VZRU01003449.1, forward strand.
TATCTACCACTGTTTACAGCTTGACACTTTTGCATGCAAAAAAATTACTGACTTCAATTTATGTGCTCATTACAAGCTGCAGCCCACAGTCACATTTATTTCTGCTTGGCTGTGTCTTCAGCACTAATAAAGACCATTGGAAAAAGGGTTGTGGCATGAATTAAGGGCAGTAATTGCTCAAGCCACCTCCATGAATTCCACCTTCACGTCAACCCAAAGGAAGTCCTGTATCTGTACCATGCTCTGCCATGATCATATTCATTCCCCATCATGCAGTTGGTATAACTTATCACCAAAGTGGAGAACCGTGACCAAGAGCTACTCAACCTCTCACAGAAATGAGAAAGAAGTCTACAGACACCCTCTGGATCCAAGCCAGGGAGGACAGCAACAGGCAGAGCAGCAAGCTCACAATGCAGCAGTCATCACTGATGGCTGCCTGACACCCACCTGAAGGTAAAGCGGGTCTACCCTAAAGGCAACACACCCAATCTTATCTGTGAGCAGACAAGAAGATGGCCTCACAGGCACAAAATGACATTTTTCCATATAAGGCTACCCAATCAATCCAACACAGCCTGCATCAGCTTCAGTTACAAGCAAGTATTATGTTTTCCCACCGCAAAGTGGTGAGCTCTGCAATCTACAAAACACCACCACCATATGACACCACAGAGAGGTCTTCATGAGAAAGTTGTATTTGTTTACATCTGAGTAAGTCTGTCTTTATCACTGGTGCCATACAGTTACCATTAATATCCTCAGCCTGAGTACATGAGTACAGAATCACACCCACATACCTGTGCCTGAAGTGACAGATGTCATTCTCACCATACATTGTTTCCTTCAGACATCCTAGCATTATCACTAATGTCTTTTCTGGCTTCAACTAGTGCCTACCTATAGGACAACACTGTCAACATCCTTGCATGTGCAGTGGGACATATAGCTAGTGACTATCCAACCAGCCTAACTGGCCATTTACCCTACCGCCTTTTCACGTGACAGAAGGTTGTTTCTGGTTATGTACAGTTAATGCATGTGTTTTGGTCAGGGGTCACCGTGGGCATGTATGCACGGGCAGGTCTTAGCACGATGGGCCCTCAATAGCTCTAGGAAGCTAATGTAGCCTGCAGAAGACAGTTTGCTATCTTGCATTGCACTACGAGGATCCATACACCTCAGCTCGTTTGGCCTAGCAGGTACAAGCTGCTCTCTATCTGCCACCACTTTCAGAAGTAAAGCAACAAGAAAAAGTTTTTTAAAACAATCTTACGAGTAAACTGAGGAACAATGATGAAGCACAGGGCAGGGATAGAGACTGCAGGCAGGGGGAAACAGAAGTGTCATAAATTGCTGCCCACAAAGACACCAAATTGTGTAATACACCCCCAGCTTCTAAATGTCAGCACTAACAAGCAGGTTTTCTCCTGCTTCTGCAAGTTCTCCATTTCTTCCTGGGGCAGAACTGAAGGCTACGTAGGCAGCAAAATGGGAACGAGTAGGCAAACCAAGTGACAGATATTTGTCAAAAAAAAAATAAAGGACAGAAAATTCCCACATTCTCTACAAGGATTTTAGTTGCTATAGAATCACAAAAATAGCATGGGGCTATAAAGGCACTGTAAACCAATAACCTTCTCTTGCTATCCAAACGGGTGGAGTGGTAAATGGGGAAAAAAAGTACAAGGTGAAGGCCAGAGCCATAAGCTATCAGGAGCCTTTGGGACAGAAGAAAAATAGATTTGAGCCCTCCCATGTGAACTTTCTGGGAAATAACAAAGTTATTGAAAAACTGCCATATCCAGACTCAAAGAGATCTACAGATGGCTGTGCCAGCACAGCATGATCTGTCAATTTGCTGGCTCCTCTCATCAACAAATACTTGGAGTTCCTTTATTGAGAACATTTTATCCACAATCAGGCTGAAACACAGCACATCCCAACGTACCAGAACCCTATTAGATGTGCCATAGAGATAGTAGGGATGAATTTGGGGACTTGTGACCCAATTTTCCACCTGTGCGAGTTTTAACTTTCAGTACTAAAGCAAAGCTCAGAGAAGATGCATCATTCATTGCTTCTAAATCACTTTGAAGGGAGAATAACCTGAAACACTCGCTAAGACCACCTGGACTAACTTTTACCTGCTCAAGAAAAGGCCAGAGCATCCCAGGGATGAATGTCCTAAGCCAGAAGAAAGAACAGGCTTGGGGTAGGACACATTCTGAGGAAGAGGCCCAGGGTGTTTAGTGCACTGTTTCCACCATGATTGCAAGTGAAGGGAGATACAGATGCCTCTTGCTCTGCACTTGTCCAGAGCAGAAGAAAGGGGGGAAGACAATGTAGTGCTTTTGTTAGAAGCAGATGTAGCCACAATGGGAGACAGCTATGACAGAATAGTTCATGTTTGCTTTCATTCCCATCTGGCCTCAGTGTCCACCTAGATCTACTTGCCATTGCAACACCTAGTCTGCTGGCCCAAGTCCTTTGGTGCATGGTCCGGTGGGACCTGGGACCTCCTGACCGCACAGGGCCGGCAGCTGCCATCACTGTGTAGGCTGCAGTGTGGAGGAGGCTGCTCCTCTGTTCTTTAACTACTGGGACCCTTCTCCAGTATGCAAACCAAAACTCTTCCTCTCTTCCAAATTATCATTCTTCTCTCAAAGAAATGTTAACAATTCAGAATAAAACCAGGCAGAGCATGGAGAAGCCCTGGGGAAGCTGATCATGACCAGTGATGCCCTGATAGTGCTGCCAGGGCGATGACAGTCCCAGTGTTTGCCTTGAACATGAGACCATAATGGCAAGCAGTGTCTGCAGGTGTTACTTCATTATGCTGATTGCTCCTTTGTTTTTCATCCCACGTGGAGGTGAAAGCAATTTTTAATAAAGAAGAAGAAGAAACACTGAGAAACTGGTGGGATTTTTGATTCCATCTTTGGTGAGGGTGATGGCACAGCAAGGGCGTTTGCAGCATTTTGTTGTGCTCCAAGACACTTCCCACATAATTAGCCCTCTTGCCACTGTGAAATGATTCAATATATACCTTCCCTAGTGAGCAGTCCCATCTAACCACAGCAGTCATGTAGCAAATAACACTTTGTCCTTGCTTATATTTTCCATCTTCAGCAGAGCAGATATTTTATTTCCATTAGATTTTCCAACCACTTTTTTTCCCATGCATGACAGACATAAAAGACAACAGTTAACTCATACCTTTCCTGAGGCCACCTTGTTTCAAAGCCTAATATCTAGATCCTAAACAAACTTGTTCTCTTCCCCTGGAAAGCGAGGGGGAGAAATCATGAAATGAATAAATTCTATTGTGCCATTTATGAATCTGTGGTATCAATAATGCAATTCTGTCCCCAAATCCTCAGCTGTTCTTCTTGAAGGGATTGACTTAAATGTGAGCACTCCTACTCATAGGTTTATTTTCTTTCAAATTCATAGTTTTGAGGTAGGTTTGTTTGTTTTTCTCCAAAATACTCAATATCCTTAAGCGGTGACTAAAGATGAGAAGATTGCTGCTTTTCAAAGACATCAATCCAGTGAGAGTTCCTGTCTCTTCTCCTTTAAGTGCATTAATATGAATAGGAGAAAGGCAGAATCTCCTAAAACATGTGGCTAATACAAATCCACAATAACCCATTTACAGTCCCAGGGAATGAATGTACTTGTTTACTTCTGCAGGGCTCTAAACTCAGATAAGTGAAGATCACTGAGTTCAGTCTACCATTAAATCTCTGCCACATCAGCCTTCCCTCATCACTGTCCAGAATCAAGAAAAATATTCTAGAAGTGTGAAGAAAAACCTGAAGTATTTTAACTTGGCTTCACATTTATTTGTGGCCTATGGGATACCCACTTTAATCTGGATTTTAACTTCCTCTAAGAAAAGATTTCTAACTCATTGAATTTACCCAAAATAAAAAAAAAAAAACAAAACAACAAAACAATCCAAACACCAACAAACAACTCCAAAACCCCCAAAACAACAACAAAAAAACCCCACCCCAAAACCAAAAAAAAAACGCAAACAACCACCAACCAGGGAGGACAGGGTGGGTTTGTTGTCCTTTACAGCTATGGAAATTTCACAAACACAGGCCCACTTCCTAACTGATTGTTTTGCACATTCTCTGCTTTTGACAGGGAAAGGAAACCAGGCAACAACAGTGAGCATTTTGTTAATTATTTTTCCCAATAACTTCCCCAGTTAGCTATTCCAAGCAGTCCCTATATGAAGAAATTGTCCGTTTCTCAGTAACATCTTACCTATGTCTTAGTAGTTGCATCTACCTTCAGCATTTAGACTCTACAGTATGAATAATTAACAATCATTTTTTAAGCAGCAAACAAGCCAATACAAGCTAGAATTAATTTCTGAAGTGGTTTAATAATTGTTAGCTTGTTTTTCAGCAAGTAAGAAGTTGGAGAAGTGGTATGCCCTTTGTGCCACATCACAAGGGCAGCAGAAACTGAAAAATTCAAGGGTCAGAAAGACAAATGGAGAGAAACTATTTGGAAGTATTAAGTCTGAGGTTTATAGCTGATAGCAAGGTTAAGACTATAGAGATCCACACCACAGGGAAATAAAAAAAAAAAAAACCCAAGAAAATAAAAATTAGACTGTTTTTATCCAATTTACCTCTTTTTTTTTTTTTTAAAAGGGATTACTTCTCTCAGCTAGCCTAACGTGGCTTCAAACAAAGTTTATTTCCTTTTCCTCTAACATATTGTTCCTTTTCCTTTACTTCAGGTTGCTGAGCTCAGTTTCACAATGAGCACAAGTAGCTCAAGAGTTGTGTGAGGATCACTAGAGGATGGGAAGACTGAAGCTTTTTACAGAAATGCAGCATTCAGACAAAGGTATCAGTTGGTAAGGATTAGCATCAATATCCCGTGCTGCTTGTGTTACTTGCTTTCAGTCTCACACAGCATTGTATATTATGACCAGGTTCGCATAATGAGAAACCAGGACACTGCTGATTTAAGCTTAATTCACATCCACATGCAGCAAGTTGGTTTTATCACCTGTGTCTCAGAGGAGCTGTTGAACCAAATAGGCACTTTCCTCACAGGCTAAAAAACATGGGTTAAACACGGCAAGAACAGCTATACTGGGGCCTGAGCACCTATATCCTCAAGCTCAGTATCCTTTCTTTGTTAGGGACCAGTAAGAAATGCTGAAGACAGACTGAAGAACAAGCTAAGAACACAGTAATGCTTTGCCAGAATGCACTCCCAACAACCAAAAGCTTTAAGACTTCTCTCTTCTTCAACACCAGAAGCACACACTCATGTATCCCAGCTGCTAATGAAGTTTTCTTCTATGAGCTTGTCTGGTTGCTTTTTGAACCTAGGTAGAGTTTTGGTCCCCACAGTGCTCAGTGGCAAAGGCTGCCAGAGCTTAACTATAGATCATGGAAGAAAATTCTTCTTCCCAGTATAAACTTTAGAATCTGTTATTTCACTTGGCATCACATAACAGAAGCAGCAAACAAAACAGTGAATGACTGTTCCCTGTCTACCTTCTCTGCTATTTTTTGATAGCTCTCCACTGTATTCCTTCCTCCTAGTCATTTCTTTTTTATGCTGAAGAGCTGTCATCTATAGAGACACACCTGAAAGGAAGATATTCTATACCTCTGATCATCTCTGCCTTCCTTCTTTGTATGATTTCTCTTTACTTATTCTTTTTGAGAATGGAAAATTCATGAGGTGGGCACACCACAGACCTCTTACAGGAACAAAACTGCTTCTCCTGATTTGCTACTCTATTCCTTTCCTAACACACCTAATACTCTTTGACTTTGACACTCACCAAGCACTCAATGGACATATTCACAGAACTGTCCAAAATTACTCCAAGACCTTTTGTGATTACTAGTAGCTACTTCACAGTCTATACATGAAATTAAGGGTGTTCTCCAAAGCACAATAATTTTCTTTTATCAACAGTGTCAGATGGCATTTTATCACCTAGTTATGAAATACAGTCTTTCTACACCATTTTGAAGTAAGTTCTGTTTCTCCTCTGAAACTTCCTTTCATCATTCTCTAGCCCCCTTTTGCCAGATCACCCATGAACAATTTGGGCAGCACTAGCTCTAGTATTGATCTCCAGGGGACTCCAGTGAAGTCCTTCCCTGTGAAGACTCATTATTTATTCCTAGAGTTATGTAAATTTCAAGGAGATGTCTTGGGTATCGGACAGCATCCCAGGTGGCACAGAGTGCCTATTTTTAGAGCTCTGAATCCAACTCTGTTTCCTCTTTTATACAAGGACAATTACAGTGCTGAGCTTAGTTCCTTTTCAAGTGCTTGGGAAAAGCTATTTTGGAAATCCAGACCTATCACATCAACTTTTTATACGATGCTAGCAACTACTCTAGAAAAACCTCTAATAAATTTGTGAAGGATGAGTTCTTTCTAAAAAAGCAATGATGACTCTTTCCTACAATACCTTATTTATGTCTCTCCTTATGTGTCTACTTTATACTACACTTTCTACAGCTTTTCTGATACAGAGATACAGACATCCAAGTTAGTGGCCACTAATTCCCAGATCCTATTGAAAAATCTGTTTTATATACTGAAGTAACATTTGCCACTTTTTAATCACTCTGATTCCAAGGCAGTTTCAGGTGCTATATTATAGACTGAAACAGTTCTGCTTCTCCACACTAAATGTTGGTAAAAAGACCTTGAACTAATCAAAGCATTGACTCTGCATAAATTAACCCATGAATTAGTCTGTAATCTACATGCCGTGATCAGCCCTTGGCAAGAATAACAAAGGACATCATCTAATTCTTCACCTATGGCCTTTTTGCATTGAAAAGCTATAGCCTTACCAGCAACTCCTCCTAGGGTAAGCACAATTAAGAGTTGGCCAAAAAAGTTCTGTCCATGTGGTTTGTATCCAGTCCTTAAGCAACACCTTCTATGGTAGCAAATGGATTTTTTGGCCAGCATTTGAACCAGGACTATCCTGCTGTTGCCACATCAGCAAAAGGCTCTCACTCCTTGCTGATATTTCTATGCCAGCAATTATAAAACATAGGCTGGGCCTACATTTCCATACTTTCCCATGTCTGCCCCAAGGGCCACAGCAAAACCTCAGCTCTCCACAGCTCTGTGGCCCTGCCCAAGATTCAGTCATCTTCCTGTATCTTTCCCTCTACCTGTGCTTTCAAGGAGACCAGCGCCAGCTGCTTCAACCTCTGTCTCCCACTGTGCCCAATCTGCACACAAGCCATCCACAAATAAGGGAAAGATTGTAGGGTACAGTTCACACATCTGGATTTTTACTGGTGAGACAGAGGTGAAAGCTTCTCAAGGACATTTAATCCATGAGTCATCACCATCATTAAGAATTCAAATATTCCTGCAAATTTAAAATGTGAATAACTGTTTGAATTAATTAAACAATGTCTCCTTTTGTGTAATTAGTAGGAAAAAAGATATAAATTGTGAGTACACTGTCGTGTAAAGCTGATTTAGAGGAATCATTGTTCTTGTCCACAAGGGAATCTATCTGCAGATGGAATTTCCTCCTTTATAGGGATCTTATGTCTCTGTAACATCAGACACAAAATTTCTCTATTCTGTGCTTCTAAAGAGACTTATTCATAGCCACTCTTCTGGTAAGATACTTGAATCTCATGGTAATAGTTAGACGAGGTCAGTTTCTGGCTAAAACTAATGTGTTGCTGTAGATTATTCTTATCCTTAGCCAGTATCATATCACATAAATGCATTAGGACATTTTCCTGGACTACAATGTCTTAACACATACTGGAACAACTACAGAATAAACAAATGGAAAGGTATTCCCTGTGGCTGACTTGTAATTTGGAGTTCTCTTTCAACTCCCTCAGCTTCATTTTCAGTGTATGAAAATAAGCCCAAGCATCGAAACTCCACAACTGTCGCTTTCTCTAATGTTCATCTATAGCTATTTATCTGAAAGGAATACAGTAAAGGGAAAGGTGCATCCAGAGAGTAAGATCCAACACCAGGCAGGTGGCCAACACCAAGTGAGTAGACAGCAGCTCCATAGAGGGCTGCCCAGCTGCTTACCCAAAGCACAGCAGCACAGGACATGCAGAGGGCCACTGCGGTGACTCCAGATGCCCAACAGGGAATCAGCTCACTTGACAAACATTGTAATTTGGACAGGAGCATATGGTGCTTCAGGTATTACTCACACAGGTGGTACAACTCATTTCCGCTCAAGATTTCAAAAGTCTAAGAGCATATTTTTCACCTTGGGAACACTACAGAAATATCGGGCTATAGCAGCCAGAAAAAAATCATCAGTTTAAGAGCATAAAATCAGAGATACTTTTGAGAGTGGATATGGTTGACAGTAGGCTATGGTAGGTTAAAATCCCCAAGCAGCCATGAAAAGTAAATCTCTCTGGGGGAACGGTTGAGGACAAGGTGGGAGGTTCCAGCTAGGTGAATGCGCTACCCCAAACACCAAGAGGAAACCTGCAGATGGTTCAGGGACTATTTCAATATTATGCGACTATATCAATTATTGAGCTCAAGTTAAGCGTCCATATAACAGATGGCAGTTTCTGAGTCACTAAACATTATTATTTGGCAACAAACCTATGCTCTTTCTACCATTTCTCAAGGGATCCTTGCCACAAAACTGATGTGAAAGTGATGTGTATTCTGTAACATGATATTGCAGAATTTCTAAACCAATAAGCAGAGCTCCATGTAACTATAGACACAGATACATATTTAAATAAGAGGTTTGAAGTCAACTTGGCATATATCTGCCTGGGTCAGAGAAACCAACACTGGAGTCCAGAAGCCTACTATTTTCTATGTATTTCTGGATTATTTATGCTTGCACTTCATTCTCTCCTAACAGATCAGATGATTTATTTTTTTTTTGGTAGGTTTTCAGAAATTTTCAGTAAATATGACAGAGAAATAAAATCTTAACACCAATGTTTGGCACTTAAAGTAGCTTTCTTTAAGGTATCTTTGAAAAACACCTAAAACATAGTTATAGGTTGATTCCAACAGTGCTATAATGAGTATTACACATCCCACTCAACAAGTGTATCTAGTCTGAGCCTGTATCTACAAAAGGATTCAGGTACCCAAATGCTTCCCAATTTCATTTAGTCCCAGTTTGGTGGGATTTAGGTACCTAATCACTTCACAGGATCTGGCCCTGCATATCTTGCCAGGCTGTTGGAAGCACTACTCTCAGCAACAGGATTAAGAAGTCCCAGCTCATCCTTAGTTTGTTAGGCTATAACTTCTTCTCAAGTGCATCAACAGAGTTAATAGAAATAGTACATGACCTTTCTGTGATAAGGCTCTTTATCACAAGCAGCTTCCCAGAGAGTCACAGTGTCTACTCTGCAGAGCTAATAATAGGCAACATTCCTACAGGGACATAATTTATGGGGCTGCACGCAGAAGGCATGTACCAAAAGCTCATAAAGCACCAAATGAATCATGCTCTGAACAAAAACAAACAAACTGCACACACTGCATTGAGAAATATTCAAAAACTATCTGCATAGCAGCTACATATCATAAACAAGAGGAGAGAGAAACAGTAGAGGGTAGGCAATAAACAAATGATTGTGTATCCCACCTCAGGCAACGAGGTTGCTATTTTGGTAACTTCTTCTGCCTGTTACGCATCTTCATTCCTATCCTGGAAGGACCATTGACTGGCAAAAGAAGGAAAACTATGAAGAAGAGCAGAGACGACTCACAAGAGATCTCTACAAACCTAGGAAGAGGAAATATAGGCAGAATAAACCTCCAGAGTTAAAGCATCTCTCTTTCAGAAGGAACACCCTCTTTCCTCCCTTGCCTGTACAATGCTATGCAGTTTATCAAGTGAAAGTCTGCCAGTTGGAATGTTCTTCCAGCAATATACCAGTGATATCTATAACTGCTCATAATGGAAAGCAGAGTCTGCAACCATCTTCTGTAAACAACGTTGTTGCTTGTAGGCACATATGTATCTAGAAAGTGATGACTCCTTTCAGTGTTGCCCTTGAAATTGTTATTTTTGGCACAAACCAGCATTTTTGAAAAACAGAATCAAGGCATCATGTTACAGAGAAGAAATACATCGTGTTCTGAGCTGGAAAAAACACTCTCCCTTTCCTCCAGGTTTTGTCTATCAAAACAGGGCAACAGAGCTTTGTAACCTTGATATTGTACATGGATGTCAACATGACACTATTATATCCTTTTCACTATGTTAGGTACAAAAATGAACCTACTCCCATCAGTACAGTTTGTAGCAGTAGTTTGGGAAAGGAAACAGTTAAAGAATACTGACTAAATTAGTCATAAATAAAGAAAATATGATCCTTGTAGTTAATTAGCATGTAAAAGTTCGATTTTGCTTTTAAAGTTCATGGTTTTCCCTGCTAGTTGCTTTTTGCACCCTAAGTTTTTATTTTGATCTGGTGGTGATTCAGAGGTGAAAAAAAAAATAGTTATGGCTGACTCAAGGAACAACAAATCTATTATACGGGTAGCGTCACAGCCTAATCTCCATTGCAAAAGTATACAAAAGTAAAATCCTGTCCCCTCTGAAATACACCAGAGTGTATCATAGAATTATTGTGTTCAACAGGGACAGAATTTCAGCCATCCACTGAAGGTATTCCTAAGTGGTAAGACAACACAGCAGCGTAAAAACATAACTAGTTAACATCAAATGGTGCGTAGACATAAGAATTTTATGTTCATACAGTGGTGCTGTTTGAGAGGCTTGCAGACACATTAAATACATTTCCAAAGTCAGGGTTAACAAGCTCTCCTGCATCCATGGAAGATATGCATAATTGTCATTACAGCCAGCTCTTTCTGATCTCTTCTTCTCCTGCAATGTTTATAAGGTGTCCCTGGATAACAGTGTCCAACAGCTCTATAGAATTCAAACATTTTCTGACTTGACTCTGCAGAAGCAGACTGTAACAGACATGAAATACTCCCTAAGGATTTAGTCTTGCCAAGCTTCCTCCTCTGTATTTTGCACTCAAGTAGTGACGTCCATGTGTCTCAAATTGTTATCTCACCTTGTTCCTGAGCTATTCATCAGATAGGAAGCAAAACAAAATATTGACTCACAGGCTAAAATAGACCCATAAGTCCAAAGAAACCTTTGAAAGCAATGCCTTTTTTTCCTCCCAGAAGAGACTGTGTAACCTTTAGCACATTCTTTTGCAAAGTAACACGCTCCATCTCACTTTAAGAGAGAAGCAGAAGAACATCACCTCACCTTTTTTCATCACTACACATTTTTACAGTTGTTCTGTTGCTGCTTCAGATATTGTAAAATGCACCAGTTGAGTCAAATGCTGCTTCAGTCTGCATGAAAACAGGCATGAGAAATTCAATGCCTTTCTAGTTTTATTCCCTTCCAAACTCCCATCAGCCATCATTCCATCTCTTTGCAAACAGCATCCAGATGTTAATAAACATCTCAAGCTTACTGTTTTTCAATGGCACAACCATTTCCTCTTTAGCTTTTTCTATCATTCATTTTGTCCACCCTACAGCCTTTGTTGTTTGCTCATATTTCTAGCTTACCACAAAATGTTGTATGAACGTCAACAGAAGAATTCCTTTAACATGAACCAAAATAACGTTATTTGTTGCAAATCCAGGGAAATAGAACCTGCATTTAAATTTATGCTCACTGGAGCTTCCACCAGTATTTTTCTGGATGAAAATTTAATGTGGAGCATCACTGAGTGTTCCAGTTGGAGTTCAAATGTGAACATTTATTTTCAGAGTTCACAATAACAAAGAGACTGAGAATCCTTTATATATTTTTCAAATGTGCTCCATTCAGTAGCAAATAGGTCCTCAGGCCATGAACTACAGACTGTAAATCAATGCAGGTCTGATAAGGCTGACAAGTGACAGGAGCAGAATATGCAGCACCTTGCACAGTATCACTGAACACATTAACATCTCTACATTTAAAAAAAACCTTAATTTATGGGCATGCTGATCTTGACTAGAGAAAGGAATTTTAATAGCTATATGGGAAATACAAAGATATATGACAACGTTTGCCACAGTTCCCATAATTGTGTGCATAGTGACAAACAGTTCATTTCAACCAGAGATCAGTGGATTCTAGAGGCTTGCAGACTACTTCCAAGAGGTCTGTTTAAAGTAATGAATAAATACAAGGGCATCTTTTCCAGGTATAATTCTGCTGGCAGTCATCCCCACGTCTACTGATTAAAAGTGCTTGAAATGACTGGCACAACCTAAAGGAGAACAAATTATGTTACCTCCTCCATAGGTCTGACAGCAATGAAAACTGGCAAAAAGTATTGCTAAAAAGTAGTGGCCTATTTCCAGAGTCTTGGGACTGAGGCTGAAAGAAGGGGGAGCTCTCCCAACAATGGATTAGTTTCTCAGAAAGGCTCCTGCAGGGAACCTGAAAGACTCCAGGTTCTTAAAAAAAGCTGACAGCAAGTCTGAGGAACGAGTTTCTCAGGGAATCTGAAAACTGCAGATACCAGAGACATTGCACCTTCAAAAAAATCAGCTGAGGAACCGAGTTGTGGTGCAAGTCTGAGCCAGACTTTTGCTAACTGAATCATGACTCCTGCTGCATACCCTGTCCTGCAGAGATGGAGATAGTCTTGTTTACTGTTGAAAAGCTCACTTGTCCAGCTGCTCTTTGTGCCATAGGACTGAAGCTTGATATGAAGGGTTAAACCCTTGTCTCCAACTAATGTTTAATGAAGCTAATGGGTATGCTGGGCTTGCCAGCCCATGCTGAAGAGCCAAGGGCTTACCCCATTTCAAAGCCATGACAAGGGCTGGCAGCGTCAAGATCAGGCAAACACGGAGCAAACAGACTGTGGACACCACAGCTCTCCTGGCATGTGGAGCCATGACAACGTACAAACACTATCCTCTAGCCTCACATTCGCATCTTCCCTCAGGGGAATTTGGTGCCAGAGCACATGCTATTTGCTAACATCTTGGGTCAGAAAGTGGTCTCTATGCCTCCCTGGTGGGACTGCAAAAGGGGGACTGAATCAGACCTAAATCTTACCAAAATCCAATCAAACCAATGTTTTTAGGTTCTTGTTAAATTCACACTACCCTTCCCAAAATATTTCCTGCTAATCAGAATAACAGCTCAGCTAATACCAACACCCCCAGGTGGGTGCCTGTTGAGCACCAGGAATATCTGCAGTGTTACGTTCTATTCTATACCATTATAGCCTATGCCATCCACAGGCAAAATCCACAGGGCTCCCCCACAGGGATACTTGGTGCTGCTCAGGTTCCCTCGTGAGGGCTCTCACACTATGTGCTATCACTGCCTGGTTTCCCTTCCAAGAGCTCAAATGGGTTTGGTAACTCCAAGAGTTTAAAGTGGTTAAGAGACCATTGGTAGCCAGAACAAACTCAAGCAGAGCAAAAACCAAAAAGAAAAGAGTTGTGGTTCAGCTTTGTTTTTACTTCTCCAAGGACTTTGCAAATGAAAGTGAGAAAATTTTAAAGGAAATTGAATTATGTAGAAAATAAGAATTGTCATTACAGCTCACCTCTAGAGTGTCCTGTAAAGTCTGAGACCCATGGGCTAGATTCTGTATCAACACAGTCTCTGGCTTAAACAAGCTCCAATTCAAAGATGTAAGAGAGGAAGGGAAGAAAGAAAAACAGGGCAAAGGAAGCTGAAGCAGATAGTGACTGTGACTGTGCTGTCTTCAAGCACAAACCCTGTGCTCTGCCCCAGAGCAGCAAGGTAAGAGCAGAAAAATCCACAGAAAATGTCTCAGTTACAGTCCCCTGCTCATGCCACTGTTTTAGGGTTGCTATTTGCTTTCCTATGAGTGTATCTCACTTTCCTTGAAAGCTTAGATTATTTTCTCCCTCCATCTAGACAAAAATTTATCAGGAACATGAGATGACATTACAGCTCATATGTTGGTCTGTTATGACACACTAAACAAATGTCAGTTGCGATGTGGGCATGATTATGGGAAAGGTATCCATGACTTTGTTTTTAAACAATCTGTGGTCTGCAGCTGAATATGTTCAAGGAAACAGTGGATACAAAGTGATCACTGACTGTACAGCAAAGGATCAGATGCTATTGGGTTACACTTCCCTGGACCGGCAGCACTAAAAGATACAAGACTTTCACCTCATTAAAAATAAAACAGGTTACAAACAACTCGACTGTAACAGTGCAGTCACCTACATTCCTACCTCCATTTGTGTAATGGAGTGTACTACTTTTTCTCCCAAAGAGTAAGATTTCAAATGGACTACTCGTCACTTACAGTCTCAAAACTCTGCTCTTTTCAGATCTTTATAGAAAAGGAAAAGACTTCAGAGTTTGAAATTGTTCACTTCCTCTCCAATTACAAGATCCTCTGCAAACTTTATCTTTTAATCTTTTTTATCCAAGAAATAGGTCCAAAAAGAATCCCAGAAGGAAAAGTGTTAAGAGATGATTAGTAATGTCTGCAAAAATATTCAGAAGCAAGCTCCAGATTTTACTTCAGCTAAGAGAAAACATTGAGCTTTTGTTGTTAAATTGGTACCAGAAACCTAGACACAGGGTGAAGCCCATAAGATGCTCTCTAGCTCCACAGAATCATGACTATAAACAGGGCTCTCTCAGAACTTCTCAGCAAGGGAAGCAAAACTGGATTTTGCCTCCTGGAATAAGGAACTTCCATATTCCAATCAAGCTCTTCCAATCACAGGAAGGACAGAAGAAAAGAGGGGGTACATGTAGGATGCAGAGCCAGAGTAAAAGACCTGTAAACCTTTGAAACTGGGCTATTTGCTGTCCTAACAAGAGGAGGGGAAAGCTGAAAGTCCGTAACTCTGAATCACACCTCAGATACCCTATTGCCCATCCCTCAGCATAAGCACCCTGGCCTTTGAGGGCTCGCAAGCAAACAAAGATTATGGCTTTTTTTCCTGCCTAGGGCAACCTTGATATTCCAAGGGGAGGTCCTGGGTACCTATATATATCGCATCTGTGAGATGGCTTCCATGATAAGAAGCAAGTATTGAAGGATTCCTAAAATATATAAGCTACGAAACTAATGTCAAAGAAGTCTGTTCAAAGCTTTCACTGATTTCACCCCTCCGTAGATCACAAATCCTGACCTGATCAGAGCCAAATGGCATGAGTATGCATAACCCATTGTACTATATATTTTTTTTGGAGGGGATTACTTAGGCAGTAAAGAGCACCAAGAAAAAAAGAAGAAATATTTTCTTCTTGCTTGCACTGAAAGAAACAAAACAGAACTTAAAATGATCCCTGAATTATTTAACTTGATACCTTCTTTGTAAAAAGGTCAATATTAAACAAATAAACAAACTACATGTATAAGGATAACATGAGACGATGACATAAATGAGTGAGTTTTGCCAAACTGAAGTTTCATCTCTATGTATCACTGCTCCCAAAGGGGAACAACTGTGCAGTTATCATTCCATTACACTGATGCATTGCTTCTAGAAAGGGAAAAATCTAGAAAGATTCACCAACTGAAACCAGTTTTTCTCTTAAAAAAAATTATTTGATTTGTCTGCTCTATATTAGAATGAAGAATTTCCATTAGCCAAAGGTTTATCAGCACCTCTTGATGAACTGATCTGTTAAGAGACTGATATCTTTGATATACTTTGTTATCATCTGAATCAGTGAAGTGAACATCTTTTAACCTCTGATATTTCACATTTGTTACCAATAAAGAAAAAACATTATATGCATCACTGCATTAGAACCAATATTAGAATTAGAACCAATAAAATATGTTGTTACCATATTTTTGGTAACAACAAAAGTGTACTAGAAGCTTGGTGTTAGCAGTGCTATCATTATCTTTTTCATTGCAACACTTGGTGATTTACCTATTCAAAAAACCCCAGCATTCCATGAATAACGTAATTGTATAATGATACTAAATATTACTAAAAATTCATTAAAACTTTCTAACAATATTTTTAGAATAGAGCGTGAAAAGACTCCTAATGAGTGACCTGCAATTTATGAGGAGCTGAGGGGAATACACTCTCACTAGCTGTTTTTCTTCAGAAATGGAAGAATGGGAGAGACAAAAGGCTGTTTTAAACAATCAATACAACCCCCATCCATGGCTGCACAGAGCCACAGATACATTGGTTCACACAGACAACAGTGGGAAGATAACAGAAGTGATGCTAAGCAAGTTACAGCCCAGCATAGCTCAAGCCTCTCTAGCCTGGCAGGCTACCTGGCTTATCCTGGTGCTGGGCAGGGCTGCACGGTGCAATCAGCCCACAAATACGCTGTGCAGACTTTACTTTCCACACACACACACCAGTGAATCCAGATCCACATAGGAAAGAGAATCACTCCAGTCAGTTTACAGGCCAGAAACCTTCATGGACCATTTATAGACTACTTGATCTGAACGGTCATCCTTTTTATGGATAACACATTGAGTAGGATGAAAGAATGAAACTCTGTGTGCTAGCTGCTCGCTCTTGAGTTTTAAATTTATAAACAGACTTCAGCTTATAAACACTATGTACTAATTCTGGGAAAGATTTCTGGAACATCACTCTGCAGTTGGGTGGAAGAAGTACAGATGAGTCACGCTTTTTATTGGTTGCATAAACTTTCATTTTTATTAAGCTGTTCTCTGAACATGTATTTAAATTTTTTTTTCTTACTTGCTGATGTTGATTTGGCATTGTTTTTGTCTGCACCAGAATAACAGTGGTTGCTCTTTTCACAGCATTCATATTTTTGGTTACAACAAAACAAAAATAATAGTGTTTTCCCAGCACTAACCAGCCCAATTTATCATTATTCCAGAGCCGACAAGTTGTGGTTTCTCTCAGGGTACAGTTAAGCGTATTCTAAGTATAATATTCATCCTGCCCCGCAGCTGGATTTCCCTAGCAATATACACCACCTAAATCCAGAACAGCTCCTTGGAACCACGATCAAAATCCAGTCCAGACAGTTAATTCAGGAATGGAACATAAAAATACCCCAACAGTATTCAATGAGCTAAGGACAGCATCATTATAACCTACTAACAAGCTAAATATGGTGGGAGAGAACCCTCAAGTACATAAAGACTTTCCACTTCGTGCTGTTTTGATGGGACTTGGCATATACAAGTAAAGAGATATGGCACACAAAGCACGCGGTTGGAAGGTCAACCTGCATACATGGCTAGGCTCACTCAACAAGACTGAATGCCCTCAGTAGAGCACAGCCTTGGATGTCCATGCAGGAATGAAGACTGACAGCTGAGTGATCCTAGAGGCCTCCTCCACATCCATCCCAGGCAGCAGGACATTACAGCAGCCCATGCAGGTAAGGTGGGACAGAGGCCCACCTCTGTCTAACCTGACCCAATCCAGCCCTCCACCTTGCTCTGCTTGAGTGTCACCACACAGACCAGGGCGATGCCCAGTCTGGGAAAGCTCAAGGCCATTTCTTGCTCCCCTGTGACAAATCCTGCAGGCAAGTGTGAAAAATGGCAGCTACTAAGACACCAAAGGATGGTGTCTTTACAGTAAATGACCAAACCTACACTCGTGCTGTCAGGCATCTCTTAGTCTGCAGAAGGCAATGAGATATGGAACCATTTCATTGATTTTTTTGCATCATTTATGCTCCATCTTACCCAAAAGCTCTATTCCACTTTCTGTAGTCACCTGGCACTAACTTTTTGTGATGCACCAAAACTCACATTCCCAGGTCCAACACAAAGCATTTAAAAGCTGCAGGTATTATCTGCTCCTCACTGTGCCATGAGGACATGATACAGGTATCCATGATTTCCTCATCCTACTTCATAGGTTTTCATGTTGCTTTTGAAACACAGTTCACTGCCTGCTTTTGGCTTTGCTCACACTTTGGTGGGGAGAAGCTTGCCACCTGGTACAGGGCTAATGTTTTCTCTCTTCCAGAAGTGCAGCTTCCTCACTGCAGCACCACCATATCCCTCAGCTCTACACACCGAGGCAGATAATGGGAGAAAAAAGCTCTGCCCTTCTGTGGGTACACTTCATTCTGCCTTTTTTTTTTTTTTNAATATTCTCTTTAAATACTTGTAGCATGGTTATAGGGCAAAGAGAAAGAACAACAAAACTGCTGTCCTTCACTTTGGCCAGGCCAACTTATCGCAGTATCTCATGTCAGAAATGGGGGCTAAGTACTACTCTGAAGTTGAGGCAAATAACTAAAATGCATTAAATCTGGGTATTTTAATGCTTTGCCTGCCTGACACTTGGACCAGTCCTACACTTTTTTCAATACTAAGCCCCTAGGCCTCCACTAAGCTGGAAATTGTGTATGGTATTTTGACTATTTTTATCTATTTAAGTGTATTTAGGTTTTCCCAAAATAGCTGGAGAGAAGAATTGAATGAATCTTAGATGCCAGATAATGGTTAACTATGCAGACACATGGACTACAAGATTTGTTAACAGTTCTAGAGAGAATCACAACAGTTTTAAGTGAAACAAAGCCTATTAGTCTTCTCCATGCTTGATCAGCTGAGGCCACTCTGATTATATTGGGGAATGGGTAGGGAAGGAAACCCAGAGAGTTCCCAGTATTATGACGGGGCTGACCAGAAAAAGACAAATGCCTTTACTCCTCATCTTTAGCTGTTGCAGCCCATTCCCCCTTTCATTCTAACTGGTAATCAGCCATGTCTCACCTACCAAGAATGAAATTGCCCCACAAATATGTTACACACTAATAAAGGAATTCATGTTTTTCCATCATCTCTAGCCTCCCATTGTAGGCTGGTTGTGGCTTTTCCCTCCCGTCCGCCTTTCCAGCAATATTTGTTGCTCCTTTTCCCTTCCCAGTTCCTTGAGCCTATTTCAATGGAGGCTCTTGCCATCCTTTTCCCCCTTGCCTCTTGCACACTCACCTCTTTGCACTTGTTTGTCTAATTATAGTTCCTACACTTTTCCCTAAAGGAGACTGGCATGAACTAAGTAACAAGCAGCATTGCCTTAAATGCAGAGACAGCCTTTAACAAAGTAAGCGGAGAGGAGGCAAATGCCAAGGAGACAAAACTGCAGCTACATAGCCTATACTGAGGAATGTCTCCAAACACCCATGAATAAACAAGATGTAAGAGAAGCAAGGGCATTCAGTCACAAAGATGGATGAAGTAACAGTTTCTTCTTCTCAACTGCTTGACATTTAAATATATCAGTGAGATGGCAGCAAGCCTTGGCTTTAGTACAACTTGAGCCTACAAGGATATCAGTTCGCATCTCTGCCTCGTGGGTGCCACATTTATGCCTTGTCAAACAGTAGTGTGAGAATATTTGCAGAGTTTTGCCTCCAGAGTAAAGGAAACGGTTACATACAATTGTTACAGATATTCCAAGGTTACACTAGTAAACTCATTTAATAGTAGTATTTATTGTTCTTCTTTCTCTAAATGGACACCAATTAGCCTTGCACTTTGCTGACAAAACCTTTCCGTTCTGCTCAAAACAGGATCTTGTGTTCAGGGATACAACTCCTCAACTTACTGTAATGTGCCTCATTGAATCACAGGAGCTGAATAAAAGGTAAAGACCCAACATTGACCTTTTGTCTTCTGTTACAGTTAAGCAAATACGAAACAAGGACAAAGGAAAAGTTATGAAATAAAGGCAGTGAACTTGCCGCCTTGCCAGAATCCAAATGGATGAAGTTTTCTTCTTGGAATATGAGTTAACAGATATATGGATTCAATTAGCCCCAGTCCAGTATGAATGCTGCATAATTTACCTTTATGTCAAGCTGCCTTATAAATCAGATAGCTTTACAGCCATCTGCCTATGAGTACCTCAGCTGCCATTCTGCCTTCCTGCTACCATGTTTTGTCTATTTATGCACTGACAAATAAATGGGGGTTCAGTTCCTATGTCCTTCAATTTTTGCTTTGGGAAGAAATGCAGTGAATTTTCCCATCATTCTTCCCCTGCAGCTCTTATTAGAGGGAATAAGAGGGAGGGGAGGAAGGAGCATATGAGTACAGCAGAAGAGGAGGGAAAGGTGAATGCCTTAAGCATGTCCTCATACCTTAAAAACGCCAAGAAAGCAAGCTAACTATTTCCATTTTACTTCTCTCATCTAGTCTCAAGCACTTCGTGGGAGAGATGATGACTGGCTACAGGCAGTATGAGGTATGCCCCAAGCAGCAGGAAACCTAACAGTGTCTTAAAGGTCAGAAAGGCTTCCTCTCTCAGTGAGTTTGAAGTTGTGATGTACAATCCAACCATTTCCTTCTCCCATTTCACTGCTCACAGGGAGTATTATCGTTGATTCACGTCACATCAAACTTTGAGGAAAGTGTTTTTCTCCATTGATTCTCCAGGGGTGTCCACTCATGGCCATATCCAAATACTACTCAAGCAAATCATGTGCCATTAGCATTAATCACTCTCCCTTCTTTTGTTCCCTAATTGATCCAAGGAAAACAAATGAGATAAGGCAACAATTTGTTGAACAAAAAACAATTGTTCACTAAGTGACAAGCACTTTGGCAAACTCAAGTTGCACATGAGTCTGGTAGGGCAACAATTTCATATGAAGATTCTCTACTAGTACATCTACAAGAAGACATGAAAATAGATTTTTAAGCATCTAAGAGCCTTTACAGCAACTTGATCTGTAGTAATAATAATGACATGGCCAGGATGTAAGCCTTAACCATGGACACAAGACCATCCCGTAGTATTTGACTGTCATAGTGCCTAATGAGGTTTTGGCCTTTCTGAACCTTAATTCAAACTATGCTCAGACAACATAGGCCAGGGAGTGATCCTTTTAGAGAAGGTGGCCAGAGGTGCCACACCTGGTAGCCATGCAGCTAAAAGCAGAGCCATACCTCTCTTTCTCCCAAAGAGGCTGACTTGCAAATTTATTAGTAGAGACATACCCGTAAACCTCTGGACAGGAATACCACCAAATAAATACACAACTGATAACTGTTCCCAGAAAGCAAGGCCTATTAGTGAGTGATGCAGCTCTCAAAGGAGCCACGAAGTGTGTACTCCATTGTGATCTTGGCATGATAATGCTCACAGCTTGTTATAGCCGAGTAACTCCCTTTTCCCCTAGAGTCCTAAAAAGTCCAGAAGAGATACAGACCCTTTACAGTAAACTTAAACCAATAGGCAATACTTTTTTTAGTTGTCTTCCACAGTCCACTTGAAAGTGGTTCACAGATTTCAGAAACAAACTTGGGTGGGAAAGTCACAGCTGTAAGTCAGTAGAACTACTTCTCATTACAGACCACCACTTCTGATATGAATTAGAGGTCAGATCTCGCAAATTGTCAGTCCTGCGAGAAGCAGCCATGAATTCTTCTGCTCTGGAAAGATACTTTGGGGTGAGATTTTTTTCAGAGCAGTAACTTGTCTAGAGATCCAGAGGACCCAGCTCCACCTAAGGCAGTGTAGCTGGCATGACTCCTGGTACCATCATGCTGAGTAGCGTGCTATGCCCTGTTGCACACCTGGTAGAGCAGCAGAACTTCCCAAAATTGCTACTTCCAATTTTGTTCATTTGCACATGGACAAGAGAGTTCACCACTCTCTACCCCCAGCGACTGTTACTTGTCAGATACTCTTCTGCACCCCAAGCTCAGAAGACAGAGACTGTCAGGCAAAACATAAATCACCCTGCTACCCTGAAGCACAAGCCTCAACCTTCTCGTAAAGCAAGCACTTGAGCACTGCTGTCAGTAGGGAAGCCACTACAGTGGCAATCAAATAACATCAGATCATCTAATCCAGAGTCTGACAAACCCAGATCTCTGCCCCTTCGCACCACAGGGTATCTTCCAGTGCTCAAGGCTGCCTGAGAGGAGGCTTGATTCCACAGTCTAGCTAAGCTCACTGTCAAAGAAGATTATCTGGGCATCTAGCCTACATTTTTAATGTTTACACTAATTTATGCATATAAATAACCTATACGTATACATTAGCTTTTCTACATTTTAACAGCCAAGTATTTCTGAGATGCTAATAACATGGCAAGGCTAATTAAACATTGAACATGTTGCTATGTAGCTAGCATTTTAAGGAGAGCTACAGCTGCTGTGATAGGATTTCATTTTGTACAAGAAAACACCCTCTTAAAATAATCAGAGATATATTATTCAGAAAAATACAAATTTCAAACTATTTCATCTGTCAAAATAAGCAAAAATCTGATGAGAACAAATCAAGCCATTTAACAATTGTATAAGAGAGCTCCAATTTATAGGAGGAGATGAGGTTTGTTTCTCTTATACCCTAGATGATTGTGGCTACAATAACAATATCTATTTACAATGGATTTGGATGAAGTAATCCAGCTTTAAATGGAACAAAAAGAGATAAATGCATATTAATAAAAGCACAGATAGAAAGTATCAGCAGATATGCCAAGTATCTATCAGCTGTCAAATACAGAGATAGCAAATGTCTTTTAAGAGTTCAGCAAGTATCTACTCTGAATGTTAACAACCACAGGCAGGCAATTTAAACAAAGACTAAAGCAGCAGGCAAACCATATTGCTCTGCCCCAGCTGGCTCTCATACCAAGCATCATGTATCATCATGCAAAAGTGCTATTTTCCTATTCTTGATTTATAAGTTAGATGAAAGTCTGAAATACAATTTTCCATATGAAATGCCATTGCCAACTCTACTTTAAATCTGTTAATGTAGAACTACAAAGTTCCATTTCTATTTGTCATTTCCACGTCAACCATTAACTCTTTAAGGTTATTTTGGGGTTTTGTTTTGGGAGGGGAGTTTCATGTTTTGTTGGTTGTTGATTTTTTGGTTTTTTTTTTTATGATTATAGTCCTTAGAAGCACCCTTTGAAATGTGAAAATAAACCTAATTTGTCATTCTTCTCAAGCATCACAACAGCTGTACAGATCCTAGCATCTCATTTTTGCTTTCTAATAGCTCTGCGAACTGCAGTGGGTTTATACAACAAACATCTGCAACTTGCAACTTAAGCAAAACAGTAGACTAGCTAAACATCCAGTTGAATGTCTCCAAGTAGCACCAGATCATCTAGAAGGAAATTGTTAGCAAACTTAGTTATCAAAACTAGATATGGTTGTATCCACAGAGGAGTCAGATCTGATAAATGGCACAGTGGCTACTTTAAAATGGAGAAAAGTCACAATTTAAGGCCATATTGGTCCTCCAGAGGAAGCCAAAACTTAGCTCTTTGGTAAAGGTAACTGCATATACAAGGATAGAAGCAGGTCCCATGACGTCAGTTTTACTAAGGCAATCTGAATTCTTGAATGACTAAAAAAAAAAAAAAACCACCACAAATCCCCCAAAAGCTATCCAAGCAGGCTGGCTGAGATACAGCACTCCCAACTCATGCAAAATTACCCTTGAAATAAGGAAGATGCTGGCACACCATGCTTGAGCAAAAGCAGACTTTCGAAGTGGGATGAAGCATTGAGCCATTTAGACCAGTGGCAGCAAAGATTAGATGCAACTAATAACGATGTTTTATATAAACAGAATCAAGCAGGTTATATCCCAGCATTTCAACAGTTTTCCCTCTTCCAGACAATCCGTCACCCCTATGATGTAATAGGCAAACTTTCAGACAGGAGAAACATTTTCCTATGCTGCTTTTTACTGAGATCTAAAGATTTACTGCAGAGTTATTTTCACCAGTTGCCCCCCCAGGTCAAATCCATCTAAGACATGCATCTAAAACAAGTATCACTGTTGTGTTCCCTAAGGCAGATTTTTGCCAAGATTAAACACAAACAAAAAAGACCCTACTAAGGCTGAACATCAATGTGCAAAACTGGTTACTGGTTAAGTAGTAGTCCTGCATAAAAACATTGACAGGAAGTCTGCATCCCAAGATTGTCCATGCTCCTAAATTTGGGGCTTCGCTTGCTAAGTGAAATATTTTCTTCATGAATTTAAGGAATAGACAATATAGCAGCCAGAGATAATTGCTTGCATTCAAAGCACAGCACCTTCTGCTAAAGAAAGCTGCAATCTTCCAGGAGGAATAATTATCTGAGAAGAGAGAGCAGCTGCTGGGATGACCCTTCGAGCAGACCGCAAAGATGGCATCTTCCACAGGAAAATAGGAGGTAACAAACACGGTCCCATGGAAGTGATCTGCAACCTCACAGGATGGTAGAAGATGGGTGCTCTAATGAGAAGTTCGTACAGAATATTTGTCTTGAACAAATATTGTCTTGTCCTAAGCCTAGGTGAGTCACTAGCAAAGTAAACTTAGAAGATCATACTGTTAAGAACCACTGTGCCCACTATCTCATTACGGTTAATCAGCCAAAGCCCAGATCCCAAATAAAACAGACTTCTTTTGGATTTAGAGACACAAAGGAAACCCTGCAAGATTTCTTCCAAAAAACAGAGACCAGCTCAAGTAAAAGACCCCATCTTTGCTTCAAGAGCAACATAAGCAAACATATTTTTATATTAGCAGGGAAAAAAAAATATATGTAACTGTCTTACACCTTTGTGCAAATTGTTAACAAAAAGACCACACTACAGTAGAGTATAAAACCCACTTTCATTGGAAATGACACAACTGAGACTATCTGACAGTATGCTACAGTTTAGCAAGTGTGAATTTAAATCACTGCAATAAAGTGGGAATTTAGAAATGTAACAAGAAATTCCCATTAGCCTCAGTTAAGGGCTTGGTAGAAAACAGCATCAAAATAAAATGTGTACCATAAAAGCTATAGAATGAGACTGATCCATATTCAATTATCTTAAATCAAAAGACCCTTGTAGGGAATACATGGTTACCTGATGACACTTTGTTTGCTAGAAGGTTGAAAATTAGAGTAACTGCACTGTTACAAATTCGTTCCTGAGGATTGAAGGAGATCTATACAGGCAAAATGAAGCCTTGCATCTGATTAGTACATCTCAATATTCTGTGAATGACTCTGTACATATCATCCATGATAAGACTCAAATGTCTGTTTTTTTCACAAGATATAACACAGTGGTCATACAAAAATCACCACTGAGAGTAAGCTTAGTGTGTGGGAAAACTTAGATTTGTTTTTTTTTCTCTTGCTCCAGAGCAGGTGCAAGGTAATCAGGCACAAGGCCATTCATTCTGCAAGATGGTCAATAAGGCAGCAGGCTGTGGCATCCAGCCACACTGGCATAGCAGGGCACAAATGGACTTAGTTTATCCAGCAGCAATGTGGCCAATGTTCCTGAGGAGACCAGAAGATCATATAACAAATAGGAGAACACACGCCAAAGACTAATTGAGCCTAAGAAGCCCTTAGGCTGTTCTAACACATCTGGATTTTTGCATCACATCAATGTGGATTGTAAATTACTGCCATTTAGATGTTTGTCTCAAGAAGCACCATTAAATAAGTATATTTTCAGTTTGAAGAGGAGAGATTTGTTGACGCCAGATCTGTTGGGCAACATTCATTAGCTGGGACTGAAATGCAGGGCACAGCCCCACTGCGGGAGCCACTTTCAAGCTGCACAAGAGCCCCTGGTCTCCCCTGAGGGAGATCCCTGCTGGGCAACAGGTGATGGGAAATAAATATCTAGTCCATTGCCACATGGTAGAGTACACAGGGATATTCTCATGTATTAATTTCTAACAAATTCTGCACAACAACAGTTAGAGCAGAAAATATGAGGCCAGTCGCTTTAAGATAAATTCATTTTCAGAGCAGTCAAAAAGCATCTTAGAATTGTGATGGTAATTTCCTGCTTGATGAAGATCATCAGGACAACACAGACACATTAAAAAAAAAAAAAAAACAACAAAAACCAACAACAAAACAAACAACCAGAGAAAGCCCCACATTGTAAAACTGAGATGAGCTTGGCACAAACAGAAGGAATAAAGGTGCATATTGCCTGGCATAAAAGCAGACAAGCCTATGGTGATGCACAGAATATGATGTGGATGAAACCTTGGAGTTGCCAGTTAGAAACCTGATCTCATATCCACTGAAATCAATGTAAAGACTTCCAGATCTAGGCAAGATGGAGAGTAAATCCTTAACCAACACAAGTGGGGAACAGACTGGGTGATTATTTTCAGCAAGATAAATATTTGTTTGAAACAAACTTTTCCAGGAAGAGTTCCCTAAACAAAGGGATTCTTGTCACAGTAAAACATTTTTCTTCACCATTATAATTTTATTTTGAGTTCATTAAAGTGCTTTTAATCTAATGGCAAATTATGTCACTTCACTACATCTCTGAGCAAACAAAACATATACAATGAAATTACATTCCTCTAGCTAGTTGCTCAAAACTCCAAAGTTCCCCTCATCATCATCCTCTCTTTTTAAAATTAGTGACTTTGTTTGTATTAAAGTACTATTTCAAACCACGTATGCCTGAACAAATCTGGACTTCTAATTAGGTTTGTAGGTTGGATATAGTTTAGGTATGTTTGTCTGAGTCTTTGTTATAGCCTCCAAACAGATAGCAGCAGCTCCTAGAGAACTGCTTTACAATTACAAACAGTAAATTTGATTAGTAAGTTACTGTTTAATTATAATGAGTCCCAGAAAAAGATTGAAAACAAGCTGAATGGCTTTCAGCTATCAGCACTGTCCAGATAAAGTAGGGTCAGAGAGCTACTGGGTTCAGTGCAACAAAACTGTACCCATGTAAAAATTACCTTCTGGGAATGAGAGGTTAGAAGTCAAGCTAAAGAAAGATGCAGGATGGTGTGCAAGACCTCTTTTTCAATGAGGAAAACTTCAAAATACATTTGACTCAAGTGATCACATGGAATTAATGTATTAACCTGCAAAAGATTAACTCCTACTCATACATAACTATGATATTGTTGCAATATGATCTGTTTGGGCAGAGAAATACAAAAGGTTAGGAAGGTCATTCATGTTAAAAGAAGCACTCAGCCCAAGGTTCTCCATCAACACTGAAGAGCTGTCTGGAGACATGTGGACACAAGTTAAGTGCCCATAGTCTATGCACTATACCCACAACACAAACCCTTCAGCACAACATATTGGCCAGACAGAAGAACCCTCCAAATTGCCAATTTATCAGCTCTGACCTATACATTAGCATCTGAGGAGACCTGCATCTGACAGTAACAGAGCTCCATCCAGGTTCTGGAGAAGCTACCCCTCAGAGGCTACCCTTCTTCCTCACTGCTGCAACCACCAATGCACACACTTGCATTAGACACAAGAAAGCAGGCCACTGCTGGGTCAGAGAAAAAAAAAAAAAACAAAACAACAACAAAAAAGCAAACAAAGAAAAAAAAAAACCTCACCCAACCAGAACAAACACTTGCTGCCTAGCACAAGCAGTCACACCACCAGCAGTGCTAGCAGAGGCCCACCCAGCAGCTTTGACACCCCCTTTCCATATTCCCCAAGCCAGGAAGAGAACAGCCTAGCTCTGCATGTGACTGGGGATGTCCAGCTGTCCAGACAGCATTCAACAACCCAGCTTTCAGATTCCAGATATATCCAGGCGTGCCCCATCACAGGACAGGCAGGAATCATCTCCCCAGTTGTCTAACTAATAAGCCAACACCACCACTATACACATGCTGATGATGTACAGCTACCACCTATGCTGCTGCCCAGACACATGCATGGATGGAGCAGCCACAAAGAGCGAGAGGCAAATCATGCAGCCATGTACAGGGCTGAAGATTACTGACCAGGGACAAAAAATAAATAGAGCAAGAACAGGATAGCACACAATGATGAGGGCATATAGGAGCAGAAGGCAGTAAGGACACAGAGCATCTCAATGGGCTCAGGGTCCTGATAGGGCATCAGGAATGATGGTTCTCATCAGAATTCAACCAGTTTGCCCCTCCCTTTGCACATTGCTCCCACCCAATAGTAATCAAGAATCTCTCTCAGTAAGCCCAGAGTTTCCTCCACAAAAAGACCCCTACATTTCCCATGTCACAGCAGCCGTAGGCTTCAGCCACTTGACATGGCATCCTGTCACTAGACATAGCCTTCAGTAACTGAGGCAACAAGTCCCACCAAATTTGTTTACTGCTGTTTATTCTTCTTGTTTCCAACTCATTTTTCTGTGTCAGTCTCTCCTTGGCACTGAGCAACAGTTGAGCAATAATGCATCGACCTCTGCTACCGCAGGTTCAACACAGCACAAATCAGAGACATAGATATGAAGGGTGCAAACCTCTGCAAGCTGTAGTTCCTCAGTCTATGAAGAGATGTCTCCCTGACTAGCAGGTACCCCACACATCAAGAAATACAGAACATCCAGCATTATTTATTACTGCTCACAAAGGGTTTCCTGGTTTGAAGGCTGGCCTTGTAGCCACGTCACACTTTTTCCACAATTAATATTTTTTATTGGGAGACAATGGTAAGGTCTTCATATATCGCAGGTCCCCCATCTCTCCATGCCAAAAGTGTGGAACTGTGGAAAAGTGAGAATCTGTGGATTTGCTTTAAGCTCAGGGGAACCAGAAAAGAGTGTGGGAGGGTCTGTTTTAGCACACTAATACAAAAGTCTGTCAGGAGACAGGGGAAATGGCAGTGCTGTAGTAGCAGTTGCTATCTGCAGTAGAGAGAAGCAAACTGCAGAGTCCTCTTATTTCCAGAAATAATACTTATGATGATATAGGCTTAGGAATTTTTATTACAAGGTCCATATAAATGGTGCCATTTCACTTTATATTATGTAGTACTGTACTGTTTGAAGAATACTCTTTAAGCAACAGTATAAACTGTCCTACTGTAAGAGACGAGCAAGTCTGTTAGTAATCTGAAGGATACAGGCTGCTTGTGTACACCCATTTCATCATAAAAGCTTAAAAAATACAGTGGACAGAAAGTAAATTAAATATTGCAGGAAAACAAGTAATTTTTTGTAATGTTGAGTCACACTGAGCTGAGGACAATGTCAGGAGCTCTCTGCAGCATTCAAAACTTGTTAGTGAACATACATCTGGAAGAATCAATGAAGGATTAGCAGAGACAAATCTCTTATCCTAGTACGTAGAGATGTCCTGGCCATTTTTATCCTCTTTGTAAAACAGATGGCCATTCCATTGATAAATTGTCTTTATGAGGGATCTGTCATGCAGAGGTAGAGGTGTTTGCACCAGTCAGTTCCACCTACATCTAGCTGTTAGGTTACTTTCTTTTACAGCTTTATAAAATGGCTTCATTATGACTATTAACATGTCTGATACTACACTACAGTGACTGAGGACACAAAGTATGATATCCTGATCCAAGCTAAGAGTAGCTTCTACTGAATTTAAGTGTTCCCTCAATTTGCTGTTTAATTCCAGCCTTTACACAACCACCGTTAAGGTTATGCTGATATTCTAGAGATACTGTATGAACAGTTGACATAACACAGGTCCCATCTGGAGATGGGGGAAATATAAACAGACAAATGCAGAAAATAAAGGTAAGCGATCCACTGGCAACAGCTAAACTCAGGGAGAATCCACATCAGCTTCTATCTCCCTTGTGTAGTTTCCAGGGCACTATCACCATTAGCACATCTTTCATTAGCAACTTTCAAGCAGTTTGCTAATTCCCTCTATCTTCCTCCATGCATACATAGAGCCACAAGGCATATGCTCCAGGGTTGTTGACAGCAACAAATAACAGAGTAGTCGGTACAGCTTCCAAAGTAATTCCTGGTTGCTCACTCTGCAGTTGTCGTAATACCAATACATGTTTCCTGGTTACTTCTTTTTGCAGTGTTTACATGCCAAGAGCAGATGATCATTTCATAGAAACCAAAGAGACTAACCTAGAACAAATTACAGTATAGCAAAAATACTTGGTGTGTTGTACTCACAGACTAGCTTAAATTCTCAAAGCATTTTAAGCATTTAAGAAATGTGTCCAAGCTGATATTTATTTGTAGGTGTATCATTTTTTCCATGTTGAACAATGTCCACACATTCTTTTTTAAATTAAACTCTAGGCAGGTAATTTAAGCGATAACGCTGGAATCTGTCCTTGCTGCACAATTCCATAATTAAGATACAGCTCTGCAAAAATATTTGCAAGAAGTCCCACACTAAACAGCTACTTTTACATGGACAACAGTTGTACCACTAAGAATTCAGGCAATACTTTTCTTAAAGAATCTCATCCACAAAGTATTAAAGTCCTGGTAGCAGTGAGACAGCCTCACATTTAACTTGAATGGTTTCATTCTGCATATTGCTTTTAAGCAGATAGCGTAAATTTATTCCTTTGCTTTGCTAGCATTGCTTCCCCCACCCCCCAAATAAAACATCAGAGGCGTAACACAGATCAGACACATCTGAGAAGTTCCAGCACATTAATTTGCCAGTCATTAGGAATGCGAATGGAGTTCTGTATAAAGCTCCCACTAAGAAAGCAAAACACAGATAGATTTTGCCACCGCTTGCTCAGATAAAGAAGGGGATCCTTGAACTCCTTTGCAGGAGCCAAGCAAAATGCATTAGCTTGCACTCCCAGTATGCAGGGCCAAGGGGAAAACAAACAGAGAGCTAGCCTCACTTATTGGCCCTGTGCCCTTTCAACACCATAAAATGACTGAGGCAACATGGAAGAAATGTTCTCCATACCCTGCTGAAGCATACAGGCAGCTTGCTTGTATCCTTATCCTTGTTTCCAAAGGCCTTTGCTGTACTAACAGCAAATGTATTGCTTTTGTTTGGGTGCTTGCATGAAGTCCAATGTTTCACCTTCCATAACTGAAAGTTTGACATTTTCCATACTGTCAAGGAACACACCGAAAACACTGCTGTGCAAGACTGCAAGAGACAAAACAAGGTGCAGTTTTGTATGTAATATGATCTACAGACTTTCCTACTGCATGCAGTAGGAATAAAAGTAGTCATTAGTGAGATGAAGTACAAATTTTACACTCCTGTAGCCAGTTACTTAACTGATCTTTCCAGAAACTTGGCAAAAGAAGTGTACTGCAGCTATGCATATATATTATACTTAATGGTGGCTATTAAGCCTGCAGTCACAAGATTCAGTTTGCCTTTTGCTGCTAAACTTGCACTGCAGCCTCCCAGATTTTGTAATAGTTACTGACAAGGTACAAAATAATAGTCCTGTGAAATCACAACCCTGATTAGTAAAAGGGTAACCACATCCCCCTCTTCAACTTCATTGGACCCAGTGGGTTCATACCAACAATAAATTTGGTTCATTCTTTGAAGATGAAAGGTGCTATAAGGTGCACTTTATTAAAACCACTATAAAGACTTATTTCTGCTCATTTACCTGCCGAGTGATGGTTTGCAGAAGTCTAATGGCACCCACTGAACAAGCGCACTCACTGTACTTTCTGCTTTGAGAATTTCTCTTAAAATTGTAGGCCACTTTCAGCTTTTGGAAGTATACAGCTTCTCGTACGCTGCTCCAGGACTATAGTTTGGCCTTTCTGTAAGCCAGACAGTTTTGTGGGAACGCAGTTTTACTGTAAGGTAGAAGCGATACAGCATCTTAATGAAGATGATCTAGTAGATCAGGCTTAGACACTGATCTTGCCTTTTGACTAGGCCATGGAGTGGTGGGTTTGAGTTCAGACGGGACAGTGTCAAATTCCCACTGTCTGTGACCCTAATCAGAAATCTCCCATAGTTTTTCTAGCAATGATTTCTTTCCCTGCACAAGAACTTTCTTTATATAGGAAAAATCCTGAGAAGCCTGCAGGACCATATTTTAACTTCTACTGAAAAGTTCCCTCCCCCTCTTTCTCTTTTGGTGCAGAATCTCTGAATCACTGTTTCCTAAAATGCTGTCCCAAAACTCACACTTTTGAGGCTGTTGACAGAAATGTTAGTGCTAGCAAGAGAACAACCCAGGCTCCTAGCACCCACACCATGATATAAATCTACAGTCACCAGGCTCTTCCAAGAAGGATGTCATCTCCAGGTATGCACCTTTAAAAGTAGTACTCTTCCTACCAAAATCATCTGCCTAGTATTTTCAAGCTCTGTGGTATGGATGCCAAGGTTGTGATTTCCGAGAAGCACTCAAGAACATTGAACAAAGGCTTAGTTAAAATTAACTGCAATTCTGCCTCTTGAACTTTCCTTTTCTCCCCATTTAACAGCTCTATCATTTGCTTCAATTTCTGTTAGCATTAACCAGCCAACTGGCTTCTCAGACTACACCTGCGAACCACGTTCACAAACCAAACATACCAACTAGGTCTAGAGAACCCTTTTTCCTAAGCAGAAAATAAAATCAAGAATTAACATGAAGAGGAAAGGAGTCCGAAAAACAATAACTTGTTTGTCTTATGCCATATGCAGCAATTAAGTAAGAGAAGAGAAACAAACTTTTACTTCAGTCACAGAGAAAATGAACAGTCACATATTTCAGTTTGTGTCTTTGTGCAGTTCAAAGCACATCCGGAGTCTGGTGAAGGACACTAGTTTTCCTGGCATTTGACAGTCAGAAATCCCAGCCGCGGTGACCTTTACAACCTGGATGATATTTTCGTAGGCATATCTTTTAAAAGATTAATCAATGTCTATTAACTATATCTTGCTTGTGATCAAAGCAATAAAAGCTTTCACGTCTACTCTTATTGATTCCTGTTTGGCAGTCAGAAGTGACCACAGTCTATACCACCCTTCTATACTTCTGCCTCTTTCCTAGCTGCCAGGAAGTCAGAAGTTCTAGATATTTAAGCTATTGTCGTAAGAATCCTATTTCTTATAACTTGATTTCCAAAATTCCAATTACTAAGTTCTACTCTAGAATAAACAAAGCTCAGAAAAGTCATGCGGACAACTCTTGCAAGCTACAGACACAAGGAGGCTTTTTTCATAGGAAGCATCCCTTGTAGTTGCATGTCTCACCTCTTTCAAAGGCTGTTTGGAAAGGCCACTCTTTTCCTTCATATCAGAGCTGTTCCTTTGGAAACAGAGGCTTGTGTAGGTAATGTGGTAAATTAACACATCTCAGTTGTCCTGACACTTCCTTCCACCCTGTTATTCTGATTAATGTCTTGCCAACATGAAGATATTTTCATGAGACAGTAAATAAAATGGTCTCATGTCCCTTAGCAGATTTCCTTAATCAAGGTTGTTGAGTCTCCTATTTTAAGGCACAAGTAAATAGCTCATCCAGAACAAATCAGGATTTCACAGGGATCTTTACAACATGGAAACGGGTATTTTTCTGATAGAGAATGATTTAAAGCAAATTCTCCAAGTTCCAGACATGACTGAGCAACTTCCCAGAGTGCCAGTGTTAACCAAGAATGCATATAGATAGCAAGCTTTAAAAGTATATTAACAAATTTAAATCATATACTTAATTCAGCTGTACAGAATTCAACGATATACTGCTAGAGAGATAAGAAAAAGTGTTTTCATCTATTCTAGTTAAAAAAGGCAAGGAAAGAAGTATCTCAGCAGTTGGCTTTTTTTAGCCATCCTGCCACAAACCAAACAGCACACTGGACAGGATGGTAGGATAATCCAGGTGGGAACAGACACGCAAACCATGAGAATAGACCAGGATGTTTTTATTTCATACATTTATATAGTCATAGACACACCCATATAGCATATATACACAAACTAAAGTTCTATATCCATACATAAATACATACACACACATTTCCTTTCTGCCTTTCTCCTTAAATTCAATCCTGCTCTTAAATCTGTAGGCCACACACACAGCTCCTACAGACATCAGCAGTGCATATGTGCATTTTTGGACCAAATCTTGATTATCTAGAACATCTTAGGCATGAAGCCCAGCTTCATTTTTAATAGTACTTTACTTTTAACTTTTATTCATTTTATATGAACACCAATGATCCCAAACAAACATGAAGAAAAACACAGGGTTTGTTTGATATCCATCCCATCATGAACTGCGCTTAAACAGGGCAGCAGGCCTAAATATAAGTTATTTTAAAAAGAAATAACTAAAATAGGCAACAAGCTTACAAAAATCAGTATTTTCCATCTCTTTCTCACCAAATAATTAAAGAATATGCCTTATTTAGGAGATATGGAGGGAAAACACAGGTCCAACTCACACACCTGTTATAATAACATAGCTTACCTTAATTTTCTCTCTGCTTTCCTCATAGTATAAAACTAAAATACTATAGCCTTACCTCAAGCATCCATCCCCCCTTTTCCACAGCACTGCCACCACAGCAGCACTCCAATATATGCCCCCTGTGCTCCCAGCTTACACTCACCTGCTACCCAACTACAGCTTATTAAGCTGCACACCTGCAGTGACTTAACTTGGGCTTTACTCAGCTCTTAACCCATCCCAACAACAGTGAGGTCACTTGCTCTTCAAGCTACTATTAAATATTGCCTTCCCATCAGGATTTTTCACAACTATGATACTCTCTGTCAACTTCCCTAGTAAATTAAGCGCCTAATATTCAGCAGGCAT
This sequence comes from Pedionomus torquatus, assembly GCA_013398155.1. Taxonomy (NCBI): domain Eukaryota; kingdom Metazoa; phylum Chordata; class Aves; order Charadriiformes; family Pedionomidae; genus Pedionomus; species Pedionomus torquatus. The sequence continues at coordinate 116,933 of VZRU01003449.1, forward strand.
CTGAAGAGCAGCTATTTACTACACCAAGTGCGCACAAATATGTAACTATTTATAAAAAATATAAAAATAATTTCCAGCCTAGATGATGTGGATGACCGTTGCATTAGAACAGGTGTTATCAGTTGTATAACTGTGTGTCACTCAATATTTGAGTGAGTCAAGAGATGTAAGAGCCATTTAAAGCTTTTTCTTTTGACTTAGCCTAAATACCATTTCAGCTGAAAATAGGTAGTATGGGGACAGCTTCTCCATATGAATACTGGAACTTTTAAATGCTGTCTGTATTTCAAGTTTCTGACAAGCATACATTGGTTATGTATCTCCCATATATAGAAAGAAGTAAAGTAGATGTGAACTTAGAGCTGCCCACCAGGCACTTGACAGAGAAAAAAAGACTTTGCTGTGAGTGTCTTTAGTATGACCAAAATTTCTAGAGATGCTGTGTTTGCAAATGGTTTTATGGGCTATTCTGTGGAAGTAAAAGTAAATTTCTGACCACAGATGAAACTCCACAGGTAGAGTTCCCCAGGGGGAACCTGTGATGGAGACTTCCTTCTTGTGAGTCTCCATCCATAGAGATGAATTTATCCCTGAAGTAACTCTAGTGGTGTTAATGCCACATGAGGGATCAATTTCCCTTATCTAATTTGCTTAATTTTTAAAGTCAAAAAGGCCAGGCCAGTCACTTCAAAAGAGTATTTCCATTTTCACCTGTGCAGCTACAGCAATTTAGAGCCAGCTGAGAACTTGTCCCACTGTCTCTAATGGTGGGTTAGATTTTCCAGTCAATGTGGGATGATTTTCTAGGGAAGGATGTTGACAATAGTCAACAACTAGCACTTAACTTACAACTAACTTACAGCTGGATTCAAGTTACCTAAGTTGGCTTACTGGTGGCTGAAGGTATACAGAACACTCTTCAGCTTAAGGATATTAATCACAGTTGAGTATAAGAGGCAGGAGGATGCAATGGTATGCGTGTTGCCCACAGTGCTTGAGCTGTATCATTTCTAGGTTAGCTAATAATCATCAAAGGTCTCTCCCCTCCCAGGGTAGAGCACTCAAAGGTCTCTCCCCTCCCAGGGTACCAGGATAGCTGGTAACTGTGTAAGGCTGTGTTAGGGATCTGGGTTTCAGACAAGGAGTACATACTATTGCCCTTTAAGTCCTCAGAGCTACCATTTCTGAGTTAGCCAAAGTCTATGGTGCAGTAAATACAGAAGCTGTCACTCCTGTGATATGTTCCCTTCCCATCAAGTGCTGCTGACCTTCATGGCCACAGAATGGCATTTGCAAAGCAGCACAAAGGCTTCCATGCTCCATTTTACATTGGCCACATGATTTATGAGCAGAAACCTTGTAAAAATGGAATTTCAGCTACATTTCCTTCACCGACAGGTTGGCAAACATAAATCACAATGCTAGAGCCAAAATCCCTGCCAGTGACCAACAGATTTTATCAAGCTTTGACAGCCTCCAAAACTGAGTTCCATGGAATCTTGTTATAATTTATTATTAACTTGGTATTAGACAATGTCATTGAACACACAATATTTGGTGTAATGCCAAGTACATAAAACATCTGCAACACCTGCAAATAAATTGTATCTTGTGATAATCTACAAGTACATATTTCTTATTGTACCCTGGGAAAAATGAGGGAAGTAACTTGATTATAAAACCACCACAAATCCTGTGCACCATGTAATCAGTCTCATTTTATGCACTGACTTTCTTCACATCTGTGCAAATAAAGCCATTGTTAAAATGTACAAAGACCTGTGGTATATAATACATGCAGCTATGAAACCATGAGTGCTGCTATGTGTTGAGACTTTAAATGGAAGGTGGCACATCTGCTTTTGGCATAGGACTGTAAATCAACCCAAGATGTTTATTAAAGAATAAGTAACAACCTGTCCACAGGCTCTTTCCTCCATCCAGCCTTGTTTTTATTCTTTCTTTGTTATTTTCCTGGCAGTTAAATACAGGCTCTGCACACTGGAAGTATGTGTTTTTTCTTTATGTACGGATAACATAGCATGTCACATAATATTTAACAAGGATGTGATGGGGAATGGTTTGGACAAAAACACAAGGCAAAATGAGGTGGAGAGGAAAGGTAAGTACAAACAGCTACCCCACAGCTGACTGAAAAGCTTATTTCTCTGGATAAGGCAACTATGTTTCTTAACATTTTTCAAATTAATAATAAGACCTAGATTTGACTTCATGTTCTAGCTCTTAGCAATTAGTGAGCTAAATTTGCAGCAGTGAAGGATGGTGAATATTTTCTCCCTCAACAACCAGAGGCACAAGCAAGCATTAACAATTGGAGGAGTCAACACGGCTTGATTTCACATTTACTGAAGCTATGTGTACCTTCCACAACTGGGTCTGTCTAAGAAAGACTGGTTAGGAGCTCAAGTTTTTCAGCACTTGCATAGATTGACCAGTAGGAAAGATAACACAATATTGGCACAGGTCAATATTGGCACTTGAGGTTGCCCCTTTCTAGACCAATTGCTGATGTATTTGGCATAGATCATGTAACATGTTCCTCTCCCACTGACTGAGGAGCTCTAGGGTCTGCTATATGAACAGCAGCAGAACAATACCTTTTGCGGGCAACCCCTTTTGTGGGCTACCTGCATGAAGCAGCACTTAAGAGACTGGAAGTGGGGAAGAAGGCAGTGCCTCTAGGCCTGAGGGTAGAGCCTGGGACACGTAGCACTCCTTCCTCTTTCATCAAAGGATGCACAGGAACATGGCCTAAGATGCCTGGGGAAAGGGACTCCCTCAGCTAGGCAAGAGGGAGCAACCCATTCTGTGTCCCAAAGAAGGGCCTACTTTGTAGTGTGCTTTTTAGTAACCACAGATAGAAGTGAAATACCTTGGATGTGGTCTTCTTGACGTCCAGGTAGAGAGGTGATGCTATTCTTCAAGTGTACTTCAGAAATAAGACACGTCCTCTCAGATGCTGAAGGGCTTGGCCACTGGAAAGACAATCTCTCCTCTGTATGCTGGCAGTGGAAAGCCACAGTAATTTCCTGGGTCATTTTTAAGAGATGAGGTTGAAAAGCAGTCTGGTTGACACATGGTTCGGGAAGGTTCTTTGTGCAGACCTGGGGATAGTTGTGAGAAAGCTTCAACAGAAATGTCCATGATAGACAGGGAATAGAAGCTGCTGGAAGTATGCCACCAAGTGTTTTATACTTGCATGCTTAATTGACCTCCAAACTTCAATAATTGTTCATTTCTTCTTTGTTAAAATGGTCAGGATATATTCAAAAGCCAGATTCCATATGCCTACATTTCAATGATAATGTTACCTATAAGCTCTGTCCCAAAAGTAGCAAAGATTGCTGTTAACTTGTTAATTGGGTCTCTTTCCATCTGTAGATGAAACATAGCTGCACAGGAGACCCAGGTGGATTTGTTCAGCAGCACAGAACATACAAGGACAGAATTTATACAGCAGTTACCACTGCAGGCTAGAATTATCTTGATCAAAGTTGTTACAGCATCCTGTTATATTTTAGCCAGGGCAAAAATATTCATTAAATTAAATCAAAATACCTGGGTTGATCAGAAAAGTAAAAAAAGAAAAAAGGCCAGTAATACTTTCATTTATTCCACACACTCAGAAGTTTCTCCTTTTATATTCTTTTCTTCCATATGCCTGATAATGGGACCCTGTGAAATTGAACCTCCTACAAGTCACTGGTGCAAGCTTTTTGCAGAGTGTTTCGGACAGGTCTCTTCATTTCCATTTCATTTTGTCTTTCTACGGCTGACACATATTGTTATTTAAATGAATGCTTTTGAACTCAGATTTTTTTTAATGCAAATGTGTGCTGCTTCCCTGTTCAACTGAAAACATCAACACTCCTTTTCCCCTATGAAAAGCAGGATAAAGGGCAATATTCTCAGGGCTGAAGGTGGGTTGTGATGGTACTTTTCTGTGAATTTAAGCTGAAAAAGGGAGACATATCCAATGGTGAAGTATCAAAATATTGGCTAAATTTTCCTTCTACTCAATATATTATTAAAAAACTATTCTATCTTCTAAAGAACGCTGAGGTAGGGAAGGTGCCAAGACACAGCAGACTTGTCACACTACCTCCAGGCATTCTGTATAAGACACTTAGCGGAGTACACAGAAGTGCCAGACACTACAAGCCTCCAGCAGTTTTAAGGTGCTCTATCCAGTCCTTTCTTTTGAAGGCCATGACTCATTTTGGTTCAAAAGTAGGTGTTCTCTCATGTTTACTTTAAATTTTTTAAAAGTCATTTACCAGGTACTGTAGGCTGAGGTTACAGAAGTTCTTATAGGAAAGTAATGGGAAAGAAGAAAAAAAAAAGACCAAATGCCTGGTTCCCTTTACAGTACACTGCATTCATGTCTTCAGGGTGTTTTTTTCAACCTATAATGTCTAGAAATGTACTTTTTAAAAGAGGTGAGAGTGGAAATTCTCCAGTAATCACACGCCTCCTGGAGCTGGAGCTTTCTGCCCATCAATTCTTACAAGATATGAGAAAACCACATCCTGTGTGCCCAGTGTCAAAAGGGTTGGTAACACCTGAGTTACATCCATACTTGATCTCTGCCAGACCAAGAGGGGTGTGACGCTTCAGCACGTGGACTGTCTCAGCCTTTTTTCCATTGGACAAGCATCCATCTTGCAGCAAAAAAATGCCACAGTCCATGCCCACTAGCACCCATGCCAGCAACGTTAGCAAACAGACCTGAGGGACCGAGCTCCCCTTTTAATCACAGAAGTCCTCGTTTTCTTTCAGTGTCAGTAGCTGTTGTTCCAAGCGAGGCTTTCCACATGATATTTCTGGACTATTGAAAAGTTGGAAGTGCTGCTTCCCTGCCATACCAAATTTATGGATGAGGAGACAACTTCAGTCTGCCAGGTGATAATTTGGCATCCTTATGTCAGTGGTAAAATTCCTACAGTTGTAAATATTTATTGAAAATGAAATATACTCATATACTCCAGCTAGCGCATTACCATATGAATAAATCTAGCTTTAAATAAATCATGTGCACTCCATCTTTTATTCAGTTTATAAAATTCTTGTTTCTTGCTCTGAGTATTCTTAGCTTAATATGGCTATTCAGAAGTACAGTGATTTGTGGCATGCCTTGATTTCTTTTATAATACAACGTTTTGCTTTTTATATTTCACCTCTTCCGGCTTCTGCAAAGTTTTGATTTGATAGGACAAGAACAGTGAGGGCATTAGGACCAAGAGAAAGACGCACACATTGCTCTGTATTATGTCTGGCAAAGTGCTTCCTGACTGAGTGCCGTAGTTATGTGTGAAACAAAGTCAGGGACCGACTAGTTCTCATCTGTTGATCACAGTTAACTTGAAGCCTCTGAACGGGGGAGAGCTGTCAGATCTGCTTTCAGAAATAAGGCGCTTCAATCCAGGCAGCAACTGGAAACTTTGAAGAAGCAAGAACTACTCTGGAAGGAAACCATACGAAACAGGATTTTTTTCTACTTAGAATTTAAAAAGGAAAAATCAAAACTTTAGTTATTCATCTGCTAAACCCGCGCTTTCCTAACTGAGCTGGGACTGCCTAATTAAGGATCTACTTTATCTCGCTGGACCCATGCTACCTTTTACTACAGTAAGTGCAATATTAATAGGAATGTTACATTTTGTCTGTAAGTAGAGAGGAAAGCATGAAACGGCATCAGTGAAATGTGAGGGGAGCAAAAAAAATCCTCATGGCAGATAGTGAAAACCAGGGCTTTGCTGCAACCCGAGGACTGAAGTCTGAGAAAGATCCAAGTGATATTTAACATGACCATCTGTATCGTTTTGTCACCAACAGTATGTTCTTGAGGAAGAAGTGCAGATATGGATCACGTAAGCTGCAGTTTCTCTTGTTGCTGCTGATGCTGGGCTTTTTGCTACTGATGGTTACAATGCTGAATCCACCACCCAGCAAACACAGCAAGGAAGGGACCTTCCAGCCTGTGGAATTCAACCCCCGGGAAGGCTATCAGAGGGACTTCGCTGAGCCCCAAGAGATGCTGGAGGCTCAGGAGGACAGCCAGCAGTATTACCCTCTGGATGGGCTGTCGCCTTTCATCTCCCTGCGGGAGGACGAGTTGATCGTGGCGGTCGCGTCGCCCACCGGCAAAAGGAACCACAGCAAGGCCAGGAAGGGCTACCGGGTGGTGAAGCAGCAGAGCAGGCGGCCGGAGGGGAGGGCAGAGGGGGACCCGGGGCTCCTGCCCCTTCCTCTGCAGCCCGGGGACGGGGCTGCTGCTGAGGGGGAGCCGCCGCTCGGCCTGGAGACCCACGGCTTTAACGAAGCGCTCAGCGAGCGCATCTCCCCGCGCAGGGCCCTGCCTGAGGTACGACACCCGTTGTAAGTAAAAACGCCTCTTTAATCTCTGGGAGAAAACTTGCCTCCTTCCCCGCCCCCCCCTCCCTC
>VZRU01003449.1:123433-148161 GCA_013398155.1 Pedionomus torquatus
GGGCGGCCGGGCCGCGGCGGCCCTGCCCGTTACCACGGCAACGCGGCACCCGCCGGAGAGGCAACAGCGCCCCCCGCCGGTGGCCGCGGCCCCCTCCGCTGCAGCAGGTGCCGGGGGGCGGCGTGTTCGCAGCCCCCGCGGGCCGCTCCCGCTTGTCTCTCTGTCAGTTTGTCTGTCTGTCTGTCTGCCTGCCGGGGCTGGGAAGGGAACCCGCCCGGCGAACGGAGCCTGGGTGCCAGGGACATGCGGAGTTGCCGACCGGCGGCTGCGGCTCGGCCAGGCCCGGCCCCAGCCCACCCGACTTGGCCCGAGTCCCCAGCCATCCCCTCAGGGTGGGCTTCTGACAGGGCTGTCGGGCCTACGGGGTGGTGAAGGAGTCAGGAGGTAGGGCTTTCAGCTTTTTTAGTGTAACAAGTAACCCGACAGACGTTGAAAGGAAACTCCTGAGCGGAAGGAAGGTGGAGATGGGGATGTCTGACCACATCTGCCAGCAGCTCCGTGGTACCAGCAGCCAGGCTGTAAGGCCACATGGGACAAGCGATGCATTTGAAGCCCAGTGTGTTACGTTTGAGGCCCCACATGCTGCATTTGAGGCCTGGAGACTTGAGATCCAATTACTTCAACAGTCCAGCAAGGACAGTTTATTGCACTTCTTCAAAAGGCACTGAGGGGGGTATCTCTGCTGCCCTGCCCAGAGGGGAGGAAATACCTTTTTTTTCTTACCTCCTGTAACGAAAGCTATTGTAGCTTTCCCCCAGGACATGGTGGAAAGATGCACCAGAAAACGTTTTAAGTAAGACACAGAAAATACATGATATATTTTCAGTGGTCATTTTTACATGTCTCAAGAGAGCTGGTGGCACAATCTTAAAGAAGGAGAAATGAAACAGTGTTTTCTGCACTTGCTGGCTAGGTTCAGTGTCAGTTTGAGTAATTCCATTGAATAATGAAATGCTAATACTATTTCAGCTATTTTTCACAATGCTTCACTGGCAGCTCTTTGAACCATGTAATGTTCAAAGGGGGAATGATGATTCCTGGTTTAGTGTCTGTGATGTCAGCCAAAAAAGTTTTATTTTGGCAGCTGAAGAGCCATCCAACAACAGACAGGCTTAGTTAATACTAATCTTTGTAAGATTTAAGCTATGGCCTCAGAGCTGTTGGATGGGTTTTCCTGTCTGACTAGTTACAACTTAAAGAGCTATCAACACCATAGCTTATGGAGCCCAGATTGAAACCATAGATCTGAACATCTGAGGTTTTGCAGTTGTTCAGATCTAAATCCAGATCATAAACCTGCAGCAGAGGTCTGCCTCTAAGCCCATCCTGTCCTTTATAGCACAACACACAAATCACAATGATATTCTTGAGATGTAATTTATTCTGCGGGCCTGGCTCACAATGCTGTCAGTCCAGTTTTATACATTTACATTTGTGTACTTCATGTTTACTCTTAAACCAGAGTGGAAGATGCCATAGGATAGATTTCACTGCTGTTCCTTAGAAAATCACATAAAGAGGTCTGTTGTGTTTTGCGTTGGAGCTATGAGCAGCACAACTACATTTCCTTCTTATGTGAAGAGTACAGAGCTGTGCTGGAAATAAACTAGAGCCTGCAGGCTCTGTTGTGCCTTGACAGCCCAGGATCCAGCTTCCTCACCTGGAAAGCGGTATTTCAGACCTGTCGCACCCAACCCCAGCTTCTAACATAACCCTCATCTCTTTGCATGGTTTTCAGGTGAATGTTTTATGTTAATTTTCAGAAAGTAGATGCATAAAACTGTGTCTCTTCTAGCACTGCTACTGATCCCACAGTAAAACATACCCTGATGGATGAATCGGGTACTTTGTTTCGCCCATTGTTTTTTTTTTAACATATTTACTTTGAGTACCAATTTTGAAACAGCCAGGATATCTATGTGAAAAGGCCTAATAACTTAGCCAGTTGAACCAGAAAGTTGTTTTTCCACAATAAGACTCATAATTTAAGGTACCTTTGTACCTCAAGAACTTTTTGCTGCTATCAGTTGGTCCAGCTGTCATTGACACCCTCCTGGTTCAGTGGACCCAAATCAAACCTGTCATTGTGACTTTTATGATGGGGTTCTCCCTCTAAAAAGGTCTGTTTTCCTCTCTTGGGTTTGAGTGTCAAATGTATCCAGGCAAACAGAAGCTTACAAGCTCTCTAAAAAGGTTTTAAGTTTGATTACAAAAGCACAGCTTCCACTTCGGTGCTGTTGGGAGCTGAGTCTCAGTAAGACATTTTCGTGAAGGTGGGTGGGAGTCCCCACCATCATTGCTTTTGCCCTGTCAGAATTGCTTTCCTGTTCATTGTTGGTTGTGACGATTCCGTATTTTTCACAAATTGGATTAAATCACTATGTCTCTGACTTTTTGAAATGCCAATTTATGATGGACAGTCCATGAAACTGCTCCAAATTACAGGGAAGATATTTCTGTACACCAATACCCTTTCACATTTTTCTGAAAATTAGATATCTATATTGCAAGTCCTTGCCAATCTCCATGGCAACTAAACACTTGCCACGTAGGTTATACATTCAAGTACAGTTATTTTTAATTCTTTTCCAATTAAGATTCCACAACAGCTTTATTTTCTTGCTATAACCACAGTACTAGCAACAAGGTGTTGTAGTATTATGGTGTAAAATGTAGGTGCTTGTAGCTGTACTGAATGTTTCTGGTTGGAAACTGCCTGGCAGTAAAAGAACTGCATCAGATCTTCACTTTTCTTAATCACCTCTAGATACTTCTGCCTGAAATTATATCTCCTACATGAGCTTCTGCTGAGTAGTTGTTTAACAGCCACTGTAAAATCTGTATGATGATGTGCTTTGCAATACAAAATTGCTGAAATAACAATAGGCCACATTCAGCCAGTTCTGTAATTCCTTGAAGTTCTTGTTGCTGAGGTTCAATGAGTTAGGAAACTATGCTTAAATGACTGCTTCTCAGGAAATTAAAAGATTTTAAAATGTGTTTCCTAATGTGCATCTTCATGATAGTATAGTGTGTCCTGTCTCTCTGAACAAAGACCGGTGCATCAGAAAACACTTTTTGTTGTGAATGTGGTTGGTAGATCTTTACTGACATTTATGAAACAGGCTTGTTTGGCGAGGGTTTATAGTTTTCATATAGTTTCTGCAAGGATGACTAAGAAGTGTTTTTCATTCTTAAATGCTTGAGTTGTCAAAGCAACATCTAATTCACAGTAATTTTAATGGAAATTTCTTCAATGTCATGGATGAAGTCTTGACCCCTTGGAAAACTGAGGAGCTGTGGGGGCCAACTGGCACTCTGGAGCACCTCTAGAAATGCCATGCATTGACTTAAACAGCCAGGTGACTTGCAGTGGATTGTGTCAGTACCTGCAGTTGTAAATAGCAGAAAATGGCATGAAGATAGTCTACCCAGCTGAGTGCCTCATTCATCAATGAATTGCTTTCATCAAGAAAAAACAGTCTGTATAAGCTTTATAGGGAAAATACATTTGCTTTCTTAAATGTATCTGCATTTGTTTTCATTGCCCATATAAGGACCCATTTCTTTCCAGTACAGGACTGAGATGTTCGCTTCGTTCACTGGTCAGGCAGTGCACAGGTATATCAGTCTGTGGTGCAGGTGACTTATTTTACTTGTGGGTCTTAAAGATACTGCATTTCAGTTTACTCTTTCCTGTGTTACTTGAGAAAATGTGGTGGTTGGTGGAGGCTGACTGACTGGCTTTATTCCCCTCTCTGCTTTGCTCTAATTGTCTTCAGTTTCTCTTTCTTTTCTTTCTGGACTGTTTCTGTTGAGCAGTGTATTTTCAAGCAGCCAGAGCAGAAGAAAGTATCCCAGAATACAACAAAACATTCCTGCTTTTGCATTTTAATTTTTACGATGTCATTCCTGTATATTCACTTTGTGTTCCAGTCTTGGGCACTTTTATGCTTCCTTTGGTTCGTTAGAAGCGAGCCAATTTTGAACTGTTTCGATCCCTGAAAATTTAGGTGTAGCTTACAGCTTTGCTTTGAGGGACAAGCAGCCAGTTGTACCAGTGTTTCTAGTGTCTCCTTCATTTTATCCCACGCAGGTGTCTACAGCAAGAGTATGACTCCAGTCTGCCTACTGCTAGTGTCATCATCTGTTTCCATGACGAAGCCTGGTCTACCCTGCTGAGAACTGTGCACAGCATTATGGACACAGCCCCAAAGGCCTCCCTCAAGGATATCATCCTAGTCGATGACCTCAGCCAGCAAGGTAGTCCCCCTTGCTCTGTACGTGAGTTAATTCTTTCAAAGCTTCAGGGAAGAAACTGTCCTCCAAGAAGTGCATGAGGAGAGTAGAAGGCAAAGAGGTCCCTCAGGAAGAGAGCTGAGCAGAGCCCTGAGCTGGCTGCCAGGTTTCACTCTTCCATCCCTAGAATTCAGCTTAGCCTTTCAACTTTGAAATGTGTTTCTTTTTTTCCCCATCGTTTCCAATTATTCAGAATGTTCTTACTTTAAAATAAGATCATAATATGCAAATCTTAGCCTTCCCACTGGACCAGATCTGCTGTAATAATTTCCAGACTTGGACTTTGGCTGAAGCATAGAGTGGAAAACTCCACAGCGCTAAAGTAATTCAAAGTGCTTGGGAAAGCCAAACACCTGTAGTGTCTCACTCAGATCTGAGCCTTTTATGAGATGATGAGAGCATCCACCTTTTGCTGAAAACAGGAGAGGAGGCTTTAAAGTTTCCCACAGGAATAACTTGACACCTACTGAATCTCAGTTTCCGTTGGTCTCTACTTCTCTTTGATATTATGCTGTTGTGGGAATATTTGGAATGTGGCTTACCTGGCCATGTAAAACAAATGCCCCCAAACCATTGTACTGGCAAGAAGTAGAATCTCCTACTACCTACTGCTTTTCTGTTACAGCTTGAATCAAAACTAAAATATTTCAGTGACCACTCTGTTTCTGACAGGGCCCCTGAAGTCAGCTCTGAGTGAATACATCTCTAAGCTGGACGGTGTGAAACTCATCCGGAGCAACAAGAGGCTTGGAGTCATCCGAGGTCGGATGCTAGGAGCTGCAAGGGCAACTGGGGATGTGCTGGTCTTCATGGATTCACACTGCGAGTGTCAGAAGGGCTGGCTGGAACCACTCCTAGCCAGGCTGTCCAGCAACCGGTAAATATCCTCGAGTCCTCTGAGCTCCCTGGATATACTAATTTCTGCTGAAAGGGGTGTACTTGCAAAGATTTGGGTGCTTTTTTATCCTCTTTTTGTTACTTTATTCCTTCTGGTCACATTGCTTTTTATTTTCTACTTTATCACCACATGTGAAGGGAGCCTACAGGAGAGCAGGAGAGGGACTCTTTGTCAGGAAGTGTAGTGATAGGACAAGGGGTAATGGTTTTAAACTGGAAGAGGGGAGATTTAGATTGGATATTAGGAAGAAATTATTTCCTGTGAGTGTGGTGAGGCACTGGAACAGGTTGCCCAGAGAAGCTGGGGATGCCCCATCTCTGGAGGTGTTCAAGGCCAGGCTGGATGGGGTTTTGAGCAACCTGCTCTAGTGGAACATGTCCCTGCCCATGGCAGGGGTTTTGGAACTTGATGATCTTTAAGGTCCCTTCCAACTCTAACCATTCTATGATTCCACAGTTCTAAGCAGGATAGGTCACAGTGCTGATATTCCTCACTTCACGCGCAGTATCACTGAACTGTTAGAGTTTGTATCCAGTTAGAGCTATAAGAAGGCTTCCTGGGGGTCTGAATTAAAAAGGTTGTAGTCTTAAGCTGTTTGGAAACTGGCAAACATCCACCTGAGAAACTACTACAAGACTCCATTATTTTTACCTTTTAGCTGTCTCAGTCATGAAGCGAAGGGTAAAATGCTTTGTCTTCCTGAGCCAGTTTGGCTGCATATCAATGTTACTTGTACCATTTCTGTTCCACAGAAAAAATAGACTTTCTGGGCAGCATAGACAGTTTTAGCTAATCACAGGTACTTTCACTGACACCAAACTGGCAGAGGAAGATACACATTTGTATTTTCCAAGTCTTTTGTGTTTAGGTACGTGCTTGGGCCTGCTCGCTAGTGTACAGCTGAACTCATCTATGCAGTTCACAAGTCCTTCAAAGAGATTAAATCACTGAAAATGTTTCAAGAACTACATGGCAGTAAGTCCCTTATTAAAGGGACTTTTCTGAAAGAAAAATTTGTACATTAACTTGTCTGTCATTACCCATAAACCACTTGGGAAAAAAGTGAGTAATTGCTTGAGGGGGTAGAAGAAAAAATACATCTTCAAAACTCTTACCAAACCGTTAAATAGTCATGCTAAAGACCTTCAAAGGCTGTTCTCAGGCACTGGAACAAGCTGCTTTTATGGCTGATTATGTTTGCTTATAAGAGAATTAATTTGAGTTTTTAGAAATTATTACATCATTCATATGAAAACATGAAAAATACCACAAGCAAGAGTAATACTGCCCTAAGATGTCAGGACTATTCAGATTACTTTTAGTCTGCTGACTTATCAGATGGTTTATTATGAATATACTTCATTCTTCTTCTGCCTTGAGCTATTGTTGATGTTCATGTAAAACTCCTATATGTATCAATTGGCCAGTCCTTGTTCAAGGTTGAATTGCTGAAATTAAGAGAGTTACAAAAAGTCTCAGGGGAAAGCTATTGTGAGGGAGGCAAGAGAAAAGTTAGGACCCCATCACAATTGTAGTGTTTCACAGTCAAAAATTACCTCAGCTAAGGGAATGCAAAGTCACTAAGCCTACTATAGATCTGAGATTTATGGAGCACTGTCACCAGGGGGTGAGAAAGGGATTCTCTTCCCCTGTAGGGCTCATACGTTCATTCATTCCTCCAGGAGAGCAGAATTTAACACTGAGTTAGCTAATGGCTAATTGGATCCATGGAGCAAAGGTAGAAGGATGTTTGGAAAATAGTGTGGTCTAAACCATCCTTTTCTGTGTGCTGCACCCGTCACTGTGTCTGACCCTGGAAGCTTTGTCACTGCTAGAGTGGAGAACGTTCTCCAGGGCACAGGGAAGACATGCACTAAGGCACCCGGCAATCACTTTACCTTGGTGTCCTTCTCTCCCCAGCTGAAGAATGGTGATAATAACATTGACCTGATAAGGAAGCTAATTCATGATTTTTCCCAAATTGCCTGTAATGCTTGCGTGGAGATCACTATGGAAATATAAAACATTAGCATAGTCAACTTGGCTTCATTTAGCAGTTGAGGAGCTGTTAAATTGAATCATGTGCAGTCTCTGAGACTACCCAAATGAGGAAAGTACAGTGAAAAAAAAGCTTACAGTGACTGGAGAAATATTCGTCATTCCTCTTCCTAATGTACCCATCAAGCTGCAACTCATGCGCTTTTGCTGTAAAGACAGGATGGGAAAACACTTAATCACTTAGAGTGAGCAAGTTGTTTGCTGGCAAGGAAAAGTGCAGTCTTTCCAAAGCTCAAACCTTTGCAGGAACTTAGCAGAGCTGGAGAGAGATTTTAACTTTGAAAATTGTGATTAAGCCTAATTTTCTAGACTTCTGATTAGATCTACCACTATTATTGTGTCCTGTTTAAAGAGATGCCAAGAGATCCTTCCCCAAACTGAGACCTCACTGTGAGTTGAACATACACAAAGGGAGATAGCCCCAGTTCTGAGTAGCCTGTGGTAATGACACACAGGACAAACACAAGAAAAAATATTCCAATTTTACAGGTATGGAAATATTTGACATACTTGGCTTACTCTGGGTGATAACATTTCTTCTTCCAATGCGATGGTTTTCTTCACTAACCCAATCATAATTATTTTCCTAAGACATATCGAGTCTTTCTAAAATCATTACACATGCATTTATGGGTGCTTTGACTGTGACTGGTTCCATGAACCATACCTAACAAATCGACTGGGAATCTGTGCATCAGCTTAGTATATCATCTAGAGAACGGTTCAGCAGGTTGTAAAGCGTCCCTTGCCATTTTGATTATTCAAGGATGAATACCATAGGTACCTGGACAACATTAGAAAACTAGATAAGATGCCCCACAGATCATTTCGCTTGGCAACTGTTTGTGTTCCAGGATAATTCCAGGTGTGGTCTACAGTAATGCAGTGTGCAATTATTACAGTTGTCTTTTGAGGGGTTTGCCTTCACCAGGAGACTTCAGGAGGCAGCTGCTGTTTTGTATTCGGTCCAAAGGCAGTGAAAGTCAGAGGGGGCACGTACTGAACTGTGCCATGAAGCCTGGAAAATGTTCTTCTAAGCTAAGAACAGTGACAATCATGCCGAAGAACGATGATTTTTTTAAAAATTATCTAGTGTGGTTCCTGAGAATACTGCATGAAAGCAAAATGAGTCTTATTATATCCTTGACAAGGAATTCCAACTCTAAAAAAGGTTGTGGACACCACAAGTGGACCAGTGCACTCCTATACCACAGCTCAAATCTTATCTTAGGAAACAGAAGCCTGTGATATTATTAAAAGAAACCTATCTAGTTCCTAAATTTCAAAGTGCCTCTACTTAGCACCATGATTCTAGGTCACTAATCTCTAATGAAAAAGCTATTAAACAGAATAAGAAATTAACATAGCAGTGAAATTTATCCATTGTTTGCTTCCATTCCAGAGTGAAAGGGAGCCTGTGCTTGTAGATACAGGAATAGAAAAAGAGTTCTGCTGCCCAGAAACTTTCTGTGTGGTTCTAGTTTTATGGTAATACACCAGAGAGAAGAGAACACTTTGCACTAACGTTGAACAACTTCTTCATCTCTTTTCATCTGATTCTCCCCTTCTCAATGGCCCTTACCCCAGCCTTTCAAGCTACCAAATACATATGCCATCCCTTTTCTACCTTCTCACAGGCTTGGGGAAGCATGTTATCCATCCAGAGCCCACACAACGCCAGCATCTCAGCATGCATTTCCATGCTACTCTCCTCGTTTTGAAAACCTTCCATATACTTCACATGTAACAGCCTGCTTCCTGAGATTTCTCTTTGCCTAATCCTTTTATATCCTCCATTTACCAATAGCACTTATTTCAAATTCAGTAAATTAATGTTCTTCACTTACGCTATAGTATGTGTAGATATGCTACCTCTTTACAATCTTTCACAGTTGATGGAGTTCAGTAGATGACCTATTTTAAAGAAGTTGAGGTAAAGAAACAGAAGACAAGAATCTAAAACCAAAAGCAAGTATTAGTGCCAAATGTATGAACAGTGAGGGTTTAGGAATCATTCATGGCACAGTGCCCTGACTATCCAGTGTAAAAAGCTATTGGTCACTCCTAGAGGTTTTGGTACCCCACATACAAATTTGAATATTTTAACAAAAAACACGGGTTGTTTGGTTTTCTTTAAGTAAAGCATTTCCTTAGCCCTCTACCTAGCAGAAATTTGAAGTATTTGCTTAGTGCTTAGCATATGAGTAGTCCAGCAATTCAAGGAGACTGCTTATATGCCCCGAGTTAGTCTGGATTTGATCTGTGAGGCAGTATTTAAGTAATCCTTTATACCATAGCTTTACCATTCCTACTCATTGCATTTTATTTTTTTAAAATCCTATCTAATTTCAAATGTTTAGTGTTACTATTTCCCTGAAGACTTCAGCCAGCCAGCAAGATGTTTTCAGTGAAAATGTAGTGCACTGTGAAACCAGCATGGGTTCTCAGTTACGTACTGAAGTTTTGACTATGTGCAGAGCCAGAGAACTTGGACTGCCTGGATTTCCTAGCTATCCAGTTCTTGCATGGAATGATTCCCTATGAAACTGCAGAGGAAAATATATCATTTTCATGTGGGTTTTTCTTTTGTTCCTCCTTATTTAAAGGGGGATTTAAACATATTAAAATGATTCCCTTCCCAGCAGAAGGAAGTATAAATTAATAAAAAACACTTTCAAAACACAGTGTATCTAAAACTACAAAACAGATGTGTTAATTGAATCTCCCTCTCCTCATGTTACTTATTCTAAAAATAGAAAAGAACATAATGTCCACGGTGGCTGTAAAAGGTCATGGGAAGACATTGCATTCACAATTGTATTTGGTTGAGAATTCTCAAACCAGGAAATTTTTCTTGTTTGGGTTGCTCTTTTTCATGGAATTGTGACCTTTTGTAGCTCATGTGTGTTCCAAGCATTTGAAATATTCACAAATTAGTCAAATGGTTCAAAGCCTTGATGCTGGTTGTATTTGAATTTCCTGTTTTTTCCTTTCATTGGATTCCATAGGGTAAAATTAGCAGTAATTCTCCAGTGTGTGTCTCATTTCAAAGTGCCGAGAAGCTGCTGTCTGCCAGTTACCCAGTTAAAGGCAAAAAGAATAGCTAGGAACATCTTCCAATTTTCAATTACCTTCTGCTGAAAATTTGCATTTAGAACCACACAAAAAGTCAAGTCACCACTGAGTATACAGAAACCAGGACTTAAAGCATTAATACCAAAAGATAGGTAAAGCACTGCTTGATTAAGCTTAAAATTGGACATTGACCAGTTTCTACACAAGATAAAGCTACTCAATTCCTCTATGTCAGACTTGAAAGACACTCCCGGTATTTAAAGTTTGAAGAAGGTGTGTTTCTATTGGTTTCATCAGAGCTACACCAGTTTATACTAGGTGAAGATCTAGCATTACGCTTACGTACTCCAGAAAATTGTTCATCTCGGCATTCTGAAAATGCTACTAGAGTTATGGCTCTAAAACACAGTTGTCAGTTTGTACTGTATAATTTTCCGGGAAAGGAGGTTAGATTTTATTTTGTTCTCATTTATTGTTGAATTTAGGCAGGGTAGAATGTTAGCTATCCAGTGACTTATTTTCAGCTATCTTAAACACTGTAATTTTCCATGTCATAATTTGCAGACAGTTTTAATAATTGCTTGGTCTCCAAACCATCAGAATCCATTTCTTCACCGCGGGTATTTTTCTTGAATGGCACTGAAGAATCAATGCCCAATAACAAAGCAAAAGCATGCATTATAAAGAAAGAATTATTTCAAAAAGAACTGCTACTTGTGGTGCTTACTCTTACGAGCAATTACACTGATGCTAGAAGCATCATTAGAATTTGCAGTTTTATAGTGCCAACAAATTTAACAAAGAAGGACAGATTTTTAATGGCTGCAATTATATGAAAATGTAGGATAGTCTGAAATGTCTGGGTCATCTGATCCAGCATGTAGCTGATCCAGAACATGTCTCGGAGTAACTGAGCATCAACATTTCTGAACTATCTTGGATATGAATATGTGGTCTAGTCTTCACAGTCAAGGTTTTTTCAGTGGTTTAGCCTACATTGCCTCCTCTAGCTTCCAGTCAAATACGCCCTCCTAATATTTCATTCTTGACTCTGAAATTGTAAAATAAATTACCCTGGGGTAATTTCTCCTCAGTCCTGTCTGGATGCAAATGGATAGACAAGTTGGAATAGATAGCACGTATTTCAGCAAGTGGCAACAAACTGAGGTACAAGTAACCAGACAGTTGTCAGAGATGCTCATACACTGGAGAATGCAGCAGGCTAGAAATTACAATTATGGTCACTTTTCATTTTTTTGAATTTCAGTCCATTTAAGCTGATAGCTGAATTTTTCTCAGCATATCAAAGACAAAACATGAGCTTGTGTGAACCCATTGGGACACTACCTTTTAGTAACTTCTAGAAGCAGTTAGTTTACTTTTCATGCTGTTAGTGAGTAAAGGTTAAGTACAGCTTTCAGTAGAAGGGCTCCTGCTGGCTTGAGTTTGAGGTGGTTGCTCCTGTTCTGGATAAAAAACTATATCACAGGGCTATCACCTAGGGAATCAGGGGAGGATATAATTTTTATTATTTTTATTATAATTTCTTTTTATTTATTCTTGACTCCTGTAGGATCATGGCAGAAAATCCCTGCTTGAATGTATATGCCTATAAATGTTGCAGCTGACCATAAAATTTTGCCATCTATTTATAAATCCAGTGCTTGTTTCTAAGAGGGTCTATTATTACATATTGCAAAGGCTGCTTTTACACCTGAATGGAGAAATGTAATCACTTCTGTATTTTAAAACTTTCTGCCTTTAGCTTATCGTAGGACAGTCTTGGTTTACTAGGAAATAAAGGAATAACTGAGTCATTTTAATGCTATCCTCTGCATAGTTCCTTTTTATACAATTCCCTGACAATCAATCAGTAGTCTCTGTTTCTCCATTGGCTTCTGAAATTCTCTACAGAAAATAGCAACTGTGATAAAACAAGATTTAGAGTTTCACCCCAGCCCAATACTGAAAAATCACTACTCTGCTGATTGTAAAGGCAGGAAAGATACATCAAGATTACATTAACATCACACAGAGCTACCATTTCCTCAGCTGGTTCTGGTCTCTGCCATGTAAAAGTACAAAGGACACACTGTGTTGGAGATTTCTGAGATGAGCTTTCTTCATTGATGATATTATATTCTAAGCATCTTTCTCTCAAGGGTGATCTCTGACCAACATATAAATCTTTAAAAGAGGAGATAAAACCTTCTACTTTTTGACCCAGAATTGACTGTTTCATTTCTCTCTCTCAGTTTTAACAGGAAGTTATTTTCTAGGGAAAGAGCTACTCCAGAATAATTTCCTATATGGATACTCTTACTCTAGAACAGGAGTAATTTTTTCCAGTGTACTTTAATCCCTAGTGAGTGTTGCTGCCTTTTTTTCTCCAAAAGACCTTCCTTCTACAGGCAAGGTCTTACACTGAGACCACAGGCTATCCTTTTTGCATAACAGACAAGAAATAGATAGTGTTGTTCTTCAACACTTTTTTTCCTGCAATCTCTAATACCATTGCATTTATCCTCTGAAAATTTCCAAATGTCATTCACTTGGAAACTAGAAACTGGTGGCTCTTCTGAACTACCACTTAATTCCAAGATGATGTACAAGCACACTGTGAAATACCATGACATGTTTGCCATGGAGAAATGTCTAATACCTCTTCTCAGACTGATCCAGATTTAACTCAAGTTAGAATGAATAGGAGGATTGCTGCTTAGGGCATAATGGTTCTGGCACTTGAAAGTAGATTCCACACTGTGACAGTGCATTTGCAAGAGCATTTTAAGTTTGTCATAAAATACAAACAGAAACTGGCTTGTGAACTCAGTGATAAATGGTTTTGCAGAACAACCAGCAGAACAAAATAAGAATAAGTGCACTCTTCATTGGCCTGAAGTGGCAAACTCATGGAGCATGTGAAACATCTACAGGTAAATGAAAGTGTTTTGAGGCCAAAGTCATCTTTTGGTATGAACTTTACATCCATGCAGAGCCTATAGCATCAGAGTAAATATATACATATACATTTTTATACAGTGAAATAGCTGTATGAGAATTCTGAGGGTTAACTGGTAGCAAACTCATTAATAGCTTTAAATGGCAATGTAAGGTACAGGTTATCAATAATTTATGGATCTTTAGATTCCTCACTGCAAGCTCAGTATTCCCATGCACTGAGCACCTGAGCTTCTGTCAGCTGGGAAAATAAGAACACTTAACATCTAGAGGAGTGCTTGTGTTTGACAGTGTCAAAAAGGAGAACCACTGTTTACTAAAAGTAGTGAACTTAATTTGGGCTTGAAAAGAAATTATGTTGTCTTTTGCAGAAACAGTGTCGTCTCCCCTGTCATAGATGTCATAGACTGGAAGACTTTTCAATACTATCACTCTGTGGGCCTGCATCGAGGTGTTTTTGATTGGAAACTCAATTTTCATTGGGAACCATTGCCAGAGCATGAAGAGAAGGTACGACAGTCTCCCATCAGCCCTATCAGGTAACAGCCAATATGCCTCTGCTCAGATCAACAGCGAAACTGTACAATTTGGGTCATCTTCCAACTAACAGAAGAGAGACGTGGTTACTTGCATGTGCTTGGTTAATGTTTTTTGAAGGGACAGGTTTTTGGTTCACACTGAGTTTGTTCGGCCTTTAGTAATCATTCTAACTAGATTGCAGTCATGCTTTCAATATGACAGTCTTTTCCACACAACTAGTATACAAACTGACCAGACAAGGTGTGGAGGGTTGTAGGGAAAGCAAAAAGATGGATCACACAGGGTTAAAAGAGATGTCTTAATCATTACTGTTTATCTGTTGGTTTGGCTATATATCTATGTAACATTTCATAATGTTCTGAGCTTTATTTAATAATTCAGCCCTTAGCTCCCTTCCCCAAGCAAATCATAGAACTCAGTTCCAGTTGTTTTTTCTTTTGAGTAGATAATCAAATAATTCAAGCTTTTATGGACTAGTATTCAATCAGTTTACAATACTATCTCTATGGAGATGACAGAATTTTCATCTTTCACATAGTTCCCTATCCAAAACTAAAGGTGTTCCTTTCCAAACTTGTTTTCTACACAGGAGTCCTGTGGTAGCTGGTGCAGTGGTGGCCATGGATCGACATTACTTCCAAAACACTGGAGCTTATGACTCTGACATGACAATATGGGGAGCAGAAAATCTGGAGCTATCTCTAAGGGTAAGAACCTTAATTAAAACATCAAGCTCTGGTAACTATTGAGCTTTTAAGGAACCTAAATGAAAAGGCAAGAAGCAATTTACAAAAGCACTAAAGTGCAGAATGTCTTGGGATATGGAGAATATTGCTTTTCTCTCAGATACCTAACCCCACATTCTGTGATCTGTCAGGACTATCCAAGAACATGCAGCTACTGTGAGTCAAGAGCATTATGTCAGGAGAAGGAAGTTTCACTGGCTGTCACTGTCTGCCTGAGGACAGACTCACTGTTTTTGGCACTTTCTGAAAGCTGCCTCTTCTTTTTTGGCATGTAATATGCACCAAAGGGAGAGTACCTTTATTTCTTTGCCAGCCTGTAGTTTTGATACCAAACTGTTTATATTGCTTTGTTTGCACTGATTTTTCCTGGATACAAAGAGCAACTGATACTAAAAAGCAATGAAATTTGCAGACACAAAGGGTACAGAGTCTTTAATATCCCAGACAAAAGAAGGTATGCCCCCGGGCCTCTTCATTACACTGCATTGTTTGTGCACAGAAAAACATAAAAGCATATAAATAGCCATACTGGGTCAAATTAAAGGTCTGTGTCTTGTCTGTGTCTCTGTATCAGTGGGGAACAGTATATATGAAGAAGCACATAATAATGCTTTTGCTGTTTCCAGCAATGTGCAGATTAGGATTTCCTGAGGCAGAGTCTATAGTACAGAGGCTGCTTCTTTTTAGATAAAGGTAATCAAAATAAGATAATATCTTTTTGTGCCTTCACCTGTGTTTCAGACATGGCTCTGTGGTGGCTCTGTAGAGATTATTCCATGCTCCCGAGTTGGGCATGTCTATCGAAATCATTTTCCCCATGCTTTCTCCTATGAAGACGCCATTGTGAGGAACAAAATCCGAATAGCAGAGACCTGGTTGGGCACTTTTAAAGAGAACTTCTACAAGCACGACACAGTGGCTTTCTTAATCAGCAAGGTAAGGATATGTGTAAGAGTTTGTTTGTGAGGAAAGGAGTGTGTGTTGAGGTAGGTGAAAGGTGTGGACTAGGGGTGGAGGTGTCTGTGTGCAGTCAAACATTAAACGTGCATGATGCTGGAGATAGTCTTATGAAGCCTCCAGTGGAACAGCTGTCAGATCAGAAGGAGAGAGAGAAACTTGTGCCTACATATTGCTGGCTGAATTTATCGAATCTCTTAGAGTACGACTCCTTCTGATATGACTCCTTCAGCTTGCCCATCAAGCTGTGATTTATTTTTCCACCAATAGTACCTGGTGTGTTGTAGTGCGTCTGAAGTGGAAGCCAGTAGCACTGTGTGCTCAGAAGGCCCTCCTGGAAAATTCGTTCTTCATTACTGAAGGTCTTTGTCATGTGATTCATGAGGAATGTTGATGGGCACGTGGCAAACTCTCTGTGGTGTCTCTACTGGAAGGGAACATATCCAAATGGTTCACGACAAAAAAGGGGGATTTTTCCTGACTTGACAGATATCCAGAAGCAACTGTATATAACTGAGAAAGTCAGATTTCAGCATAGCCACTATTTACAAGTTACTTTCTTATTGGATGCATCATGCAGGGAGCAGTCCAACCTCCAGGGATTTGGATTCCCAGCAGCCTGTGCCCTAAGACAGGCTTGCAGCCAGATGTGTGGCATGGCCCCAGAGTGCAGCCACCCTTGAACTGCCTACAGGCTGCACACCGTCCAAGAACTACAGAACATCCACACTTGTTTTAAGGCCACTCTGTAATCCATTGCAGATCAGGATCAGACAAGGGACTGTATATTCTATGCATTACAAACCTGTGAATGTTTGTTTATTGGGAGTCATGCAGCTGCGGTTAATGTTGCTAACATTAATTTGTTAATGTTGCTGCAATTCTCCAGAATTCTCTGGCTCCGATATCCTTTCTTGTAATGGTATCCTCTCTTACAAGGCAGTGGACAAACTTGTGATAAGCTGTTAAATGAAAATGTGTCATTCATCTTCTTGTTCATTTAACAATACCAAGTTCACTGAAAACTGTTAGGCAAAGCATGAGTAGGTGCTGTGCAGTTTCCTATTTGGTTTTGCTCTTGCATTTCAGTCCTGCGTGCCTCAGTCGCTGCAGTGCTGGCCATTGTCTAAGAAAGCCAGATCCCGCAGGAGTTGCGTTGTACTGAGGAGAGGAAAAGGGCTGTGTGTCAATGCGTCTTCTCTCCTGTCACCTAGTGTGATCTCCTTACTTCACCAGGGGATCTGCCCCTCCAGTCAGCCTGCTGTGCTAAACCTAGAGCCTGAGGCTACCATGTTCCTTTTTATTATTCTATTTTTACTTTTTCTAAAAAGCTTTTGCTCTTTGTCTGCATTGTAGGTTTGGACTCCCCTGGCCAGAAGTTCCTCAGTTGACTCACAAGGGTTACAGAGATAGTTGAAAGGAGGGTGCTAGGCCAGGTCTTTTAAGATGGGCAGTTAGGTTTATAAATAATTTAATAATTTCCTGAAGGCCTTTCTTGTCAACTCAGAAGCAATTTTCTGTACTAAAAACTAAATCCATCAACAACACAGTTTACTACCTCTACACACCATGACCCTTTCCCTGAGAGTTTATTCTAGCCAGAATACCTTTAGTACTAAGTATGATGCTCCTTCAAATGATCAATTTTATGATCTCTGTGCTCAGCATACCATAACATAAAAGGCCCTATTCTCTATTCCTTTCTTTCACAGCCAATATTTTCAGTATGTCAGTGCAGCGGTGTGTTATTTAAAAGACATAAGCAAGCAACGACATTATTGCCGCTCAGCTGCAGAGGGGCCCCGCAGGGATTTATAGCACTGAGAGGGTGAGCGAGCCACCTATTGGCCACTAGAAAATTCTCCGTGAGCCTTGACCGCCGACATGGTCCTCTGCAGAAAATAACCAGTGACCCCCGTTTAGGTTGTGTTATAAGTCTTCCCATTTTATGGTCTGAATCCCATCCTGCACAGAATTCCCGTGGTGTGAACATTAATGCAGATGAATAAGGTCCTTCCGAGCTCTCTACTGTTTCAGCTACTGTCTCTTTTTCTCCTTTTCTTGTGTGGTTTATTTAATTTAAAAGCACAGTTTCTTTTCAGGTTTCCCCTGGCTTACAGGGGTAATGGCTTTCTTTACATTATTTACACTGTGTGTTTGGCACCAAATGCAGCCTGTAACTAGTATGACAAAATCAGATTTACTGCCATTGCCTTCTTCAGCCAAAGCAGAGTCTCACAAGAAACATCTCTTTTTAGGGGAAACATTTTACTTCTCTATTTCCCTTTTCCAAGAACACCTCTTGGGGACAGGTTTGTGTGGTGCTGAGTTGCTGAACTTTGTTATTATGCTTATTGAATCAAAGACTGATATTAAACTAAGAGGTTCTCTAACATACTGCAACTGTTGAGCTTTGCCTGTGCAGTTTCCAGGGGCTGTAAAACAGCACCACATGGCATGATCGATCCTGCCTTTAGAAACTGATACCTCTCCCTTGATCTCCAAGGTCCTTCATTTATCAGTGTTTTTCAGCCATGTTGCAAAGTCCTTTTTCCTTTCTTATGGATACAGAGAAATAGCTGGTCCGAGGAAAAGTTATTTACAGGCATTTCTTTGCTTATGTTACCAATTTTGATTTCTGACATAGGAATTCAGACCAGTTTCCTGGAATCCAAAACTGCATTTTTAAAAAGTGGAAACGTGACGGGGGAGATCTACTGCTGGCAAGAAAGAGGCAACAGGCTTTTAAGGGTGGTGATATATTTTTGGAAATTGGGCACTAAGAGAGTTAGAAAAGTGTTTTGTGTGGTTTTGCAGCCAAAGGATTAGACATTTGCTTAGACGTTTTCAGAACTGTTAGCCATGTTCAGTGCTAAATACCCTCAAATATTCAGACTGTCACTCCTTTGCAGTGCAGATGCCTGTAGCTGCACCCAAGTCTGAAGACACGTGGGTTTTTTTTCAGAACAGTTGCTACCAGAAGAGTGAGAGTTCATATTTTGTGTATATAATTCAAGAAAACACATAAATCATAGAAAAGGCTTTATGACTGTATTGCCACAAAACACGTTCACTTACTAGATTTTGTAACTATCAAGTAATAATGTGATAGACAATATTTTGGGCTAAATTCTGTCATCACTTATGTCCTCTGATCAGGGAGGACTGACAATAGCTGGGTAGTCTGGGCTGTAAAAGGCCAGGAAATTGAATTTTAATCAGCAGGGCCAATTTTATACTGAATGATAATCTAATATAATCCCACTGATTCAGTGCAACAAGTATCAAATTTGGCCCTTTTTTAATTGAAAAGATAACAAAGACTGACTTACCTTGCAGTATAGTAATTATTTTCTGGGAAATACTTATTTTCACAGTGTATACTACTTCTGAAATGTTTGCCTCCGTCACAATGCCATCACTAAATACTCTTCTAGCACAAAGTTGGAGGAAAGCTATAGCTGGTCCACCCCTTTGCATATACATTGAGAGAGATATAGCAATATCTATAATCTGCAGGATAGAAGAGATGGTAGATATAATTCCTATGTAGTAATTTTTACTTCTATCATCTTTAAACCAAATGCACTAGTAACCTTGCTACCCCTATGCTTTCTCCATAAAGGCAGAAAAGCCAGACTGCAGTGAGCGCCTTCAACTACAGAAAAGACTGGGCTGTAGAAATTTCCAGTGGTTTGTATCAAATGTGTTCCCTGAACTCTCCCAACCTGAAGACACACCAAGATTCTCTGGCAAGGTAAGAGAGAACACACTATAAAGAATGATTAGTGGTTTTGCATTGTTCAAAGACCCCAGCGTTGCTTCCATGTACAAAGTATTCAGTGAGTGTCGAGTAAGAGGCTGTTCCTCCTTTGAAATGTTTATTATCTGAACAGACAATGCAATAAGGATGCAAGGAGAAAGAAGAGGACAGAGGAGAAGAACAACTGGACAGAGCAGACAAATTCTTACATGAAAATTGAAAGCCAGCCAGGGGATGAACCCAGATTGTCTCAGTTCAGTGTCACAGCTCTGAGGATCCTAATCTTAGTGACGCCTCATGCAGATGGCAGTCACAACAGCAGATGAGATATCTCTTTGCTGACCCATGTGCATAAAGAGAAAAAAGCATTTCTTCTTTCTTGCACTTCCCCCAAGAGCAGAGCTGGTAGCAATGGGAATTCCATGGCTGACTGTGTACAGGAGGCAGTATTCTCAATCTTTTCTTTTAAAACACATACATTGATAATTATAATTAATTAAAAAACGAGTTTATTCCAGGCAGGCTTACTGGAAGAGATTTTTCCCCCAACAAGGTCCACTAATTAAGTCACACTCTGCTATCTGTAGCCAGATTTGCTGTGTCCTTTTACTATTTTGTCTAGTTTTTATTATGAAAATTTGCTTGAAAAGAGTGTAGAACTGAGTGTGGATCACAGGAATCATCACATGTTTTTTTCTTCTGGAATATTTTAGTTTTTTCTGAATGCAGTGTGTAGTTGAGATGCAATTTTCCATGAGCATCAAAATTTTGACAGATTTCTTTTAACTGTCATAACAGTTAAAACCAGAAGTGGGTATCTCTAACTTACACAAAACTCATTGACTAACACTGACCTTTGGTGGGAGTCTGCCTTTTGTATCAGAGTAGTTTGCAAGTTCAATATGCAAGATCGTGTTTGAAAGAAAGAAATAGTGCCTGAATCATGAACAAAATTATATATCACAAAAAGATACAGTCACAAAAAAAAAGTTAGCTGAAGTGTATTTTGTTTGTCTGATTGTGCTTTATTTCAGTATAAACCTTTACTTACAGCTTTACAATACTGGTGTTGGCTTCTGTGCAGATTACAGGCCTGGAAGAGCCATTGCAGAAGGCTCTATCGAACTCTCCCCTTGCAGTGACAGTCTCACCCAGGTACTGTGTGCTTTAAGTATATAGGCACCGTATCAGATCTAGGGAACCATCCAGAAGACAGTGACTCCAGCATGTAAATGGCTGCGTTCACATTAGTAGAAATACTGATGTGTTCAAAATCAGGCATGCGCTAAAGCAATGATGCCCACTTCTCTGCAGCTGAGTGTCGTTTGAAAAATGGCAATGTTCCAGGTGTCACTGAGCGCATTTTGCTCCAGTAGACATCATTAAGTGCCTGTTTGTTAGTATATTTGGCAGTGTCTGGAGAAAAGAATGCCTGGGAGTTAAAAATATATAACAATTGTAGAATAATGGGAATGGGTTTCCCCTTTAGAGCCTAAAACTGCAGTCAAAAACAGGAGGAAAATTCATGTAGGCTCCCAAGCTGGTGTTGAACTAGTAAGCTCATGCACTAGGAGAAGTCAAACAAATACAGACCAACTGCAAACATTTACTCCAAGCCCCACGCAAGTTTTTCTGCTCACACTGGGCTCAGGGTAAGCTGCAGCCACATTTCTAACTGCAGTGTGTGCGGACAGTGTCACAAACAGCCTTCTCTTCAAATATTTATTAAACTAGAAGATTTTATTATAGGATGGGTTTACTTTATACACAATTACATTCCACAAAGCCTTTCCTTAGGTAAATAGTTATGCCAGAATAAGCAAAATGGGAGAATTGGTTTGCAGGGTCAAGGCTGTTTGGTCTCCATCCCTCATGTTTGGGTTTTATCTTAACAAACATGTAGAAGAAATTATTTTCTGAATTAGCATTTAAAAATTAATTGGGATGTCCTTCCATCATTCTTCAAACAAACCTTCTTTTTTCCAGCACTTTGAATATAACAGCATGAAGGAAATCCGGCTTGGTTCTGCTCCACTGTTTTGCTTTGATGTCAGACATGGGAAGGTTATCCCTCAAAATTGTACGAAGGGGACAGACAACAGCCACCAGCACTGGGATGTCCAGGAGGTCAGTAGTGACTGCTGTGAGGGGAAGGCCATTGATGGTGACTGTGGGATCACTGGGTGATTGACAGCATTCACGTGTGGGGAAGGGATGAGGTATTTCAAGGGCAAGTTTCTCTTCCTTACCATTTTTGCCTGGGAAATTTAGGGTGCCTCTTGCCCATTTACATGGTCAATGTGAAAGAGATTAGGTTTAAAGATAAAAATTACAGGAATCCTACCTAAATTCTTATGTTCTTGTATTAACTGTTTGTCATACTGGTCTTACTGAAATAGAGTCAGAATCAGTGGTTGTGAAAATAAGAGCAAGGCGTATCTTTACCCACTTCTTTTGGATAGAGGAAGGGCCTCGGAATCCTGAACCCTCCCAAATGAGAACTCTTTGGGAGCAGGGGAAACATTAAATTTCCTCCGGCATTGTAAGAGAAGAGCCAAATTCCTATTAGAGGAATTCAGTGTGATTCAATGGAGTTCACCCAGCAGAGCAGGAACTCCCATACAAGACTGAAAAATGGTCTAGGACAGCCTGGGAAAACATCAGTTACTCTAGCTGTAGAGACGCTACAATCCTCTGGTGCAGTTCCTACTGTAATTTGTTTTGTTTCCCAAAGGATGCACTGGTCCTTTTGAAATTTTTTGGCCTGTAGTACTGTAGTTGATGCTGATGATAATCTGTACCTATAAGAAATAGTGGTGAAAAGAGATTTATTGAATTCTGCGCCTACCACTCCTATCAGCTTTGAAAGGAATTATAAATACCATGCCCTGGGCTCAAAGCTAAATTTAGTCATTATATTTAGAATGAGACTTAAATAATTTTGAACAACCAGTCATTACTGGTGAGCTATCATATGCAAAAAGTTCCAGAAACGTGGCCTGGAAATTCCTTATTTTTAATTTGTTCCTTCTTTCCCTTCTTCTCTCATCTGGCAGAATGGAATGATTGTCCATGTCCTTTCTGGCAAATGCATAGAGGCAGCGAAGAGCCAAGATGAGAAGGACTTGTTTTTGTGTGTATGTAACAAGAACGCAAATCAGGTGTGGCAATTTGGAGGTCCCCACGTGCTGCGTCAGAGATGACTGACAGGTCTCTCTAGCAATCAAGTTTCCGAAGTGTAACTTTACTTCTCTTTGGGATTTATGATATGTTTCCTGCACGGACAAGAAAGATGTTTGTGTTTGCAGTAGCATGCAGGGGTGTTAGGAAGATCTCTCCTTTGAAAGCCCGGCTCAAATAGTTGCCGCCAGTTCCTGGTTTACTCAGCGCTAGCTAAAATTTCTATTTATTCTGTGCAGCAGGGAATTAAGATACTGTGAACATAAATAGATACTCAACCCTGCTATTGCAGGAGACAGTTAAGTTTGCCCTTTGAAGGAAACATGGAAAACTGGCTGCCAGATAGCTTGCCTTTGTGTGACTTCTAGGGACACAGGAAAACAAATGTTTGTGAAACTTTTGAAACTGTAAAAAGCAGCCAGCAAACCAGGATAAGAGCTTAGACTTGTTTTACAGTGCTCTTGACTCGTATGAAACAAAGTAGGTTTTGTATGCATAAAAGTAGTAGGTGTTTTAACATTTAATAGCTAAAATTCTGTTCTATTCTCTCTGAGATCTCACAGAGCATAAATTAGCACTTAATTACACACTAACTGCTCTAATTGACTTGGAATACCAACAGTCCTCAGGGACACCCTGAGGCACACCCTCCCTTAAATCCTTAGTCCACCATCCGATTTGGATGGGATAAAACTGCAATATTAACAACTTTTTTTTTTTTTTTAATGACATTTAAGAACAATGCTCCAGGAAACTTATGTGGAACATACAAAATTGTCTAAACAAGCTTCTTCTGCAGAGCCTGCATTCATGCTGACCTCCCATCTTTCAAAAAAGTGGTTAAGAGTTGATGTGAGGTAATTAAAATGATCTCATACAGTAGGCAGTCGCAAAGCAAATGTCTATTGGTATTTTGTTAGGGTGCTTTCCATTTTGGAATTAAAACCAGTGACAAAGACACTTTCCAAGAGCCTGCTAAGATAGAAGAGCAAAGATTTGGGAGTCTTCCCACATCAGCACCACACCTGACTATAAATCAGTAGTAGTATAAATCAGTCATGACCATTTGTATTTATTAAAGGGGAAGGACATCATTAATGAATCTTAATTAGTTTTTGAGGGTTTTTTTTCAAGAGACAGAAAATTGTGGGTTTTTTTGTAAAATGTAGAGCACATTTTCTGAACTGTAGACAAAGGAAGGAATAGCAGAATATTCTGCTCAGAGTCTTCTAATTGCCTGCTCTTGGTAAATCATAATAAATTAGCTTCAGGTATACAAAATTTATTAGAACAGAAGACAAGAACAGCACACTGTGTTGTGCTGTCCAAAATATTTCCCAGTGGGGTCTCTGTTTGCTTTGAGTGCTATAGATTCCACTCCATGCTCAGGCATCACTCTAATCACCCTAATTGCCACTTACTCTTTCTTTTATAGCATCAGAATCTAATACCATTTGGTGATGTGTCTTTTAAAATTTCCTGTGACATTTTTGAAAATGCTGCAACTTTCAGCTGAAAGGATGGTGGCAACTTCTTCCAGAACACCAAGTGATCCCTGTTCATTGCCCAAATCTAGGGTGAGAAAATAATTTCGAAAATTGTATAAAAGCTGAGTGAGATGCTGTTTTAATGACATTTGATCCCTTTATTTTAAATTATGCCAGATTTTTAAATTATGTATTATTTATTATATTTTGGACTCAACACTGGGAATATAATTCCTTCAGCATTTAGCTTAATGTTAAAAGAATGTGTATACAAATATGATAATGGATCACAAGTGGGATTTATCACAAAGGAGAATGAAAATATTTTTGTTTTAGAGAGGAAAAGTTTGGAATAAAACTTGAGATGTGGACATTCTCATCGTATATTGCTTTTAAACATAATGATTAAAACCTTGAAAATAAGGTTTGCTGTAAATATATGTACAACAGAAACATATGTTACATAATACCTCTTCCAACAATAAAATGAAAATATATGTTCCAGAACCCCTTAAAAAATAATTGCTCTTATACTTGTTGCTTTTAGTAAGAATGTAACTGAGTGTTTGGTTTCCAAGGGAACTAAACTCCAGAGCACAGGCCAGAAGGGAACTGTTGTGCTGAACAGGAGGTCTTCATATGGGAACAGCCAGGGGACACGGATTGTGGGCCATACTGTCGAGTGTACTTCCCTCTAATATAAACATAACTTGTTATTACAA
This sequence comes from Pedionomus torquatus, assembly GCA_013398155.1. Lineage (NCBI taxonomy): Eukaryota > Metazoa > Chordata > Aves > Charadriiformes > Pedionomidae > Pedionomus > Pedionomus torquatus. The sequence continues at coordinate 148,120 of VZRU01003449.1, forward strand.
AAAAAAAAAAAAAAAAAAAAAAAAAAACCACAAAAAAAAAAA